>SJYT01045310.1:0-43498 GCA_006410635.1 Cephalophus harveyi
TCCAGCTTGTGTTTCTTCCAGTCCAGCATTTCTCATGATGTACTCTGCATATAAGTTAAATAAGCAGGGTGACAATATACAGCCTTGACGTACTCCTTTTCCTATTTGGAACCAGTTTGTTGTTCCATGTCCAGTTCTAACTGTTGCTTCCTGACCTGCAAATAGGTTTCTCAAGAGACAGGTCAGGTGGTCTGGTATTCCCATCTCTTTCAGAATTTTCCACAGTTTATTGTGATCCACACCGTCAAAGGCTTTGGCATAGTCAATAAAGCAGAAATAGATGTTTTTCTGCAACTCTCTTGCTTTTTCCATGATCCAGCAGATGTTGGCAATTTGATCTCTGGTTCCTCTGCCTTTTCTAAAGCCAGCTTGAACATCAGGAAGTTCACGGTTCACATATTGCTGAAGCCTGGCTTGAAGAATTTTGAGCATTACTTTACTAGCGTGTGAGATGAGTGCAATTGTGCAGTAGTTTGAGCATTCTTTGGCATTGCCTTTCTTTGGGATTAGAATGAAAACTGACCTTTTCCAGTCCTGTGGCCACTGCTGAGTTTTTCAAATTTGCTGTAATATTGAGTGCAGCACTTTCACAGCATTATCTTCCAGGATTTGAAATAGCTCTACTGGAATTCTATCACCTCCACTGGCTTTGTTCATAGTGATGCTTTCTAAGGCCCACTTGACTTCACATTCCAAGATGTCTGGCTCTAGATGAGTGATCCCAACATCGTGATTATCCAGGTCATGAAGATACTTTTTGTACAGTTCGGCGGCAGCCAGTGCACTAAGTGTGGCCGAGACCTACCCCATGTCCGAGGTCAGGGGAAGCAGCCTAGATTGCCAGGCTGTGGCGGTGCAGGAATGGCCGAGAGGAGCTACCCCACATCCGAGGTCAGGGGTGGCAACCAAGAGGAGCTACCCTGCGTCCGAGGTCAGGGGTGACGGCCGGGAGGAGATACCCCACATCCAAGGCCAGGGATGGTGGCCGGGAGGAGCTATCCCGCATCCGAGGTTAGGGGCAACGGCCAAGAGGAGCCACCCCGTTTCCGAGGCCAGGGGTGGTGCCCGAGGCTAGGGGCGGTGGCCAGAAGGAACAACCTCACACCCAAGGAGTGGTGGCTGCCTGGGTGCAGGAGGGCCTAGAGGAGCCATCCTGTGTTGAAGGTCAGGAAGGGCAGCAGGAGGAGATACCCCTCATCCAATGTAAGCAGCAGCAGCTGTGCTTTGCTGGAGCAGCAGTGAAGAGATACCCCACACCCAAGGTAAGAGAAACCCAAGTAAGATGGTAAGTGTTGCAAGAGGGCATCAGAGGGCAGACACACTGAAACCATACTCACAGAAATCTAGTCAATCTAATCACACTAGGACCACAGCCTTGTCTAACTCAATGAAACTAACCCATGCCCGCAGGGCAACCCAAGACGGGCGAGTCATGGTGGAGAGGTCTGACAGAAAGTGGTCCATTGGAGAAGGGAATGGCAAACCACTTCAGTACTTTTGCCTTGAGAACCCCATGAACAGTATGAACAGGCAAAATGATAGGATACTGAAAGAGGAACTCCCCAGGTCAGTAGGTGCCCAATATGCTACTGGAGGTCAGTGGAGAAAAACTTCAGAAAGAATGAAGGGATGGAGCCAAAGCAAAAAACAATACCCAGCTGTGGATGTGACTGATGATAGAAGCAAGGTCCAATGCTGTAAAGAGCAATATTGCATAGGAACCTGGAATGTCAGGTCCATGAATCAAGGCAAATTGGAAGTGGTCAAACAAGAGATGGCAAGAGTGAACGTCGACATTCTAGGAATCAGCAAACTAAAATGGATTGGAATGGGTGAATTTAACTCAGATGACCATTATATCTACTACTGCGGGCAGGAATCCCTCAGAAGAAATGGAGTAGCCATCATGGTCAACAAAAGAGTCCGAAATGCAGTACTTGGATGCAATCTCAAAAATGACAGAATGATCTCTGTTCGTCTCCAAGGCAAACCATTCAATATCACAGTTATCCAAGTCTATGCCCCAACCAGTAATGCTGAAGAAGCTGAAGTGGAACGGTTTTATGAAGACCTACACGATCTGTTAGAACTAACACCCAAAAAAGATGTCCTTTTCATTATAGGGGACTGGAATGCTAAAGTAGGAAGTCAAGAAACACCTGGAGTAACAGGCAAATTTGGCCTTGGAATGCGGAATGAAGCAGGGCAAAGACTAATAGAGTTTTGCCAAGAAAATGCACTGGTCATAGCAAACACCCTCTTCCAACAACACAAGAGAAGACTCTACACGTGGACATCACCAGATGGTCAACACCGAAATCAGATTGATTATATTCTATGCAGCCAAAGATGGAGAAGCTCTATACAGTCAACAAAAACAAGACCAGGAGCTGACTGTGGCTCAGATCATGAACTCCTTATTACCAAATTCAGACTCAAATTGAAGAAAGTAGGGAAAACCACTAGACCATTCAGGTATGACCTAAATCAAATCCCTTATGATTATACAGTGGAAGTGAGGAATAGATTTAAGGGCCTAGATCTGATAGATAGAGTGCCTGAAGAACTATGGAATGAGGTTCGTGACATTGTACGGGAGACAGGGATCAAGACCATCCCCATGGAAAAGAAATGCAAAAAAGCAAAATGGCTGTCTGGGGAGGCCTTACAAATAGCTGTGAAAAGAAGAGAAGTGAAAAGCAAAGGAGAAAAGGAAAGATATAAGCACCTGAATGCAGAGTTCCAGAGAATAGCAAGAAGAGATAAGAAAGCCTTCCTCAGCGATCAATGCAAAGAAATAGAGGAAAAGAACAGAATGGGAAAGACTAGAGATCTCTTCAAGAAAATTAGAGATGCCAAGGGAACATTTCATCCAAAGATGGGCTCGATAAGGGACAGAAATTGTATGGACCTAACAGAAGCAGAAGATATTAAGAAGAGGTGGCAAGAATACACAGAAGAACAGTACAAAAAAAGGATCTCTCACCACTACTATTCAAAATAATTCTGGAGGTCCTAGCCACAGCAATTAGAGAAAAAATGGAAATGAAAGGAACCCAGATTGGAAAAGAAGTAAAACTTTCACTGTTTGCAGATGACATGATCCTCTACATAGAAAGCCCTAAAGAAGCCACCAGAAAATTACTAGAGCTAAGCAATGAATATAGTAAAGTCACAGGATATAAAATTAACACAGAGAAATTCCTTGCATTCCTATATGCTTACAATGAAAGATAAGAAAAGGAAATTAAGTAAACAATCCTATCCACCACTGCAGTGAAAAGAATAAAGTACTTAGGAATAAATTTACCTAAAGACACAAAAGACCTGTATATAAAAAATTATAGAACACTGATGAAAGAAACCAAAGATTAAAGATGGAAAAATATACCATATTCTTGGATTGGAAAAGTCAATATAGTGAAAATGAGTATACTACTCAAAGCAATCTATTGATTCAATGTAATCCCTATCAAACTACCAACAGTATTTTTCACAGAAGTAGAACAAATAATTTCACAATTTGTATGGAAACACAAAAGGCCCCAAATAGCCAAAGCAATCTTGAGAAAGAAGAATGGAGCTGGAGGAATCAATCTTCCCAACTTCAGATTATACTACGAAGCTACAGTCATCAAGATAGTATGGTATTGGCACAAAGACAGAGATATAGATCAATTGAACAAAATAGAAAGTCTGGAGATAAATCCACATACCTATGTACACCTTATCTTTTACAAAGAAGGCAAAAAATATACAATGGAGAAAAGACAGTCTCTTCAACAAGTGGTGCTGGGAAAACTGGTCAACTACATGTAAAAGAATGAAACTAAAACACTTCCTAACACCATACACAAAAATAAACTCAAAATGGATAAAGACTTAAATTGTAAAATTCTTTGATGAAAACATAGGCAGAACACACTCTGACACAAATCATAGCAAGATCCTGTATGACCCACCTCCCAGCATAATGGAAATAAAAACAATTATAAACAAATGGAACCTAATTAAACTTAAAAGCTTTTGCACAATGAAGGAAACTATAGGCAAGGTGAAAAGGCAGCCTTCATAATAGGAAAAAACAAAGCAAATAAAACAACTGACAAAGAATTTATCTCCAAAATATACACGCAGCTCATGCAACTCAATACCAGAAAACAAACAATCCAATCAACAAGTGGGCAAAAGACCTAAACAGATATTTCTCCAAAGACCACATATAGATGACTAATAAACACATGAAAAGATGCTCAACATCACTCATTAGCAGAGAAATGCAAATCTAAACCACAATGGGGTATCATCTCACAATGGTCAGAAACGACCATCATCGAAAAGTCTACAAACAATAAATGGAGAGGGTGTGGAGAAAAGGGAACTCTTTTGCACTGTTTGTTGGAAGGCAAACTGATACAGCCACTATGGAGAAAAGTGTGGAGATTCCTTAAAAAACTGAGAATACAACCATCCTATGACCCAGCAATGCCACATTGAGGAAACCATACATTGAGGAAACCAGAATTGAAACAGACACGTGTACCACAATGTTAATCGCAGCATTATTTACAATAGCTAGGACATGGAAGCAACCTAGATGTCCATCAGCAAATGAATGGATAAGGAAGTTGTGATACATATACACAACAGAATACTACTCAGCTATAAAAGGAATGCATTTGATTCAGTTCTAATGAGGTGGATGAACCTAGAGCCTATTATACAGGGTGAAGTAAGGGAGAAAGAGGAAAACAACTGATGTATATTAATGTATATACATGGAATCTAGAAGGATGGTACTGATGATCCTATGTACAGAAGGAGACACAGCAGACATAAAGAACAGACTTCTGGACCCAATGGGAGAAGGAGAGGGTTAGAATAGCACTGAAACATGTACATTACCATATGTAGAATGGATGACCACTGTGAGTTGGATGCATGAAGCAGGGCACCCAGGACCAGTGTTTTGTGACAACCTGCAGGGATGGGGTGGGGAGGAGCATGGGAGGGGTTTCAGGATGCGGTGGACGCATGTATGCCTATGGCTGATTCATGTTGATCTAGGCCAAAAGCCATCACAATATTGTAATTATCCTCCAATTAAAATATATATTTTTTAAAAGAAAATATACATTCAGCAAAAAAATAAGATCTACAACACTAAATGCTGGAGATGCTGTGGAGGAAAGGGAACCCTCTCGCACTGTTAGTGGGAGTATAAATTGATCAGCCACTATGGAAGACAGTATGGAGATTCCTTAACAAACTAGGAAGAAAACGACCATATGACCCAACAATCCTACTACTGGGCATATACCCAGAGAAAACCAGAATTGAAAAAGCAACATGTACCTCAACATTCACTGAAGCACTATTTAAAATAGCTGGGACATGGAAGCAACCTAGATGTCCATCGACAGATGAATGATTAAAGAAGCTATGGTACATATATAAAATATTACTGGAATATTAGTCATAAAAAGGAAAGCATTTCAGTCAGTTCTAATGAGGTGAATGAACCTAGAGCCTATTATACAGAGTGAAGTAAGTCAGAAATAGAAAACAAATATGGTATATTAATGCATATATAAGGAATCTAGAAAGATGGTACTGATGAACCTATCTGCAAGTCAGCAGTGGAGACAAAGACATAGAGAAAAGACTTGTGGGCACAGGAAAGGAGGGAAGAAGAGGGTGGAATGAATGGAGAGAGTAGCATAGAACTATATACACTAACATATGCAAAATAGATAGCCTGTAGGAATTTTCTATATGACACAGGGAACTCAAATATGAGCTCTATGACAATTTAGAGAGGTGGGATGGAGTGAGAAATGGGAGGGAGGTTCACAAGGGAGGGGACATATGTACTCTTATGGTTGATGTATGTTGGTGTATGGCAGAAACCAACACAATGTTGTAAAGCAATTATCCTTCAATTAAAAATATATAAATTTTAAAAAGAGTCTCAATCACCAAATGTTTAATCATATTTTAGGTGATTAGTCGTGTAAGTGGTCCATGTTAACTTCTCTCCTTGATAATCCCCTCTATTCTATTCATTCTACATGGTCTGGGTGAATAAGAACCAGTCCAGGAGGCTTTTTATTCTTTGAGAACCAGCTCAAAACTTCCCTCTCTGGAGAGCCATTCCTGACTTTCCTCCAGCCTCTGTGGTGCTCCCTGAGCACTATGTACACGGCCATAAGAGGATCCATTTATATTGTGATCTTAATTTAGGTGACTGTCTCCCCACTCAGGAAGACAATGTCACCATATAAAAGTAGAAGATGCTCAGTAAGGTTTAATGAACAAAATTCCGCACAGTGGACATATTTCCTGGTGTCTCTGGATTCTGTTTCTATTATTGATATTAAATGTGGTTGTGAATGCAGTTGTTGCTTTTCCTGGGGCCGATCTCAGATGGGGGCCATTTTAACAAGTCTAAATTCAGAATTTGAGGCCTCAGTTGCTGAATTAGGTGAACTACCTGTCTCCAGAATTCAGAACAACTTCACTGAATGACATTAATCTCCCTCTACAAACTAGAAGATACACTAAAACAAAGTTGTTGGTTTAATAGTTAGAGACCAATCAAAGAACAAAGAAAACTAGATTATCTAAGCATACCTGGAAGCAAAAACAAAAATTTTTAAAGTATTTATTGTGTTTGTTGAAGATTTTTCACAATCCTCTTGTGTTCCTAAAGGTGATTAGGTCTCCTTCCAAATACAATCACATCCAAATCCCTGTGTTTACTCATCAGAGGTTAGTCTCTCCTGATACTTCTTCTAATTGACTTTTTAATGTCTCCAAAAGACAAAACACTCTTTCAGCCCAAAAAAAAACCTTTTTAAAATTTTTCTTCTTATTCTTCCATTAGAGTCTCTACTTCTTAGCACACACATTCATCACTTTACCCACCATCACCCACAACACACACTCCTTAAAAGAGGGAATAAGAAGTTGCCACTGAGGATGATTTCTGATTCAAAATCTGCTTCTAAACATAAGCCACTAAGTCACAACTGCATGCAGTGTGGGAAGACATTAACTTTGAGATGTCAGTAATGACCATCCTCAAGCCACAGGCTCAGAATGTCAGGGGCAGTTCTGCAGAGAATGGAAAGTGACACACTTTGCAGAGAAACTGAGTAGGGCTGGAACTCTCCAGTCAAAGGTGAAGATGGGTTTCCACTTAGGAAATCATGAACTATTCTTACTTTATGTATTTTCACTTTACTTTCAATTTGGCATTCATTAATCATCACTTCACAGACTGGTTCCAAATAGGAAAAGGAGTATATTGTCTGTATATTATCTGCATGTTGTCTGTATATCAAGTATACAAGTATCAAGTCTATCAAGTCTGTATATTGTCACCCTGCTTATTTAACTTCTATGCAAAGTACATCATGAGAAATGCTGGGCTGGAAGAAGCACAAGCTGGAATCAGGATTGCTGGGAGAAAAGTCAATAACCTCAGGTATGCAGATGACACCACCCTTATGGCAGAAAGTGAAGAGGAACTAAAAAGCCTCTTGATGAAAATGAAAGAAGAGAGTGAAAAAGTTGGCTTAAAGCTCAACATTCAGAACACGAAGATCATGACATCTGGTCCCATCACTTCATGGCAAATAGATGGGGAAACAGAGGAAACAGTGTCAGACTTTATTTTTCTGGGCTTCAAAATTACTGCAGATGGTGATTGCAGCCATGAAATTAAAAGACACTTACTCCTTGGAAGGAAAGTGATGACCAACCTAGACAGCATATTCAAAACCAGAGACATCACTTTGCCAACAAAGGTCCACCTAGTCAAGGCTATGGTTTTTCCAGTAGTCACGTATGGATGTGAGTTGGACTGTGAAGAAGGCTGAGTGCCAAAGAATTGATGCTTTTGAACTGTGGTGTTGGAAAAGACTCTTGAGAGTCCCTTGGACTGCAAGGAGATCCAACCAGTCCATTCTGAAGAACAGTCCAGGGATTTCTTTGGAAGGAATGATGCTAAAGCTGAAACTCCAGTACTTTGGCCACCTCATGCGAAGAATTGACTCATTGGAAGACTCTGATGCTGGGAGGGATTGGGAGCAGGAGGAGAAGGGGATGACAGAGGATAAGATGGCTGGATGGCATCACTGACTCGATGGACATGAGTGTGAGTGAACTCCGGGAGTTGATGATGGACAGGGAGGCCTGGTGTGTTACAATTCATGGGGTCACAAAGAGTCGGACACCACTGAGCAACTGAACTGAACTGAATCATCACTTCAGGCTCACCATAGTGTCTGGGGGCCCTCCCTCAAATCCAATACCCGCTTACCTCCCAGACAGGCACCAAGGGCCAGGGCATACATGAGTGGTGGAGCAGGCAGGCTGACCTCAGGGTCTCTGCTCAGGTTTAGGAGCACGGGAATCTGTGGAGGAAAAGGACACTGACCTCATGTCCATGAAAGCCCAGAGGAGTTACCCATTCTGTGACCAACTTGCAAAATCCAAAGCACTTTTTTAGCACTCAAACTGAATAGAGCACAGGACGTTCAAAAGGAAACCTAAGCAAACTTTAGAATCAAAAAACTTGAATTTGAGCCTGTGAGTTAGTCTTTGTTTCCAGCCACATGACCAACTGGTCCTCCTTCTCCTTAGTTGCCCCAAGCAACTATGGATCCTACATGGGGTGAAGTTGCATAGAATCTCACACAGTGCTTGGGACTAAAACCATCTAACCAGTATATATTAGCCCTGCAGTGGACCACTTCCTACATTAACTCTATGCATACATCATCTTATTTAATTCTCAAACATCCTCCAGGTGTGTTTGCTATTCCCTCAATTGATAGATAGGGACATCAAGACTTGGAGAGATGCAGATCTTTTAAATGGCCAAGCTAGACTTGATTTCTGGTTATAAACTGCAGGTAAGTAAACCTTTCTCTGAGAAATTTGTGTTCCATAAACAGCCCCCCTTTTGACTCATGCTGATAATGAAGCCCAGAAGAACAAATAATCTCTGAGCCTGTTTCCAGTATGCTCAGGAGATAATGTTCCGTGTTATCACTGGTAGGTACCTCAGCCCATTGGAGTTTAAAAAGGGACCCCTGGACCTCCGGCCTTGGGACAGTTGCCTTGTATGGACCTCTGTAAAGAGCATGAGGAGGAGGGCTCCAACAGTAGCATACCTATAAAGGACTACCCAAAATCCCAGACAGCGAAAAACAATGTGCATGCATGCAAATTCGCTTCAGTCATGTTTGATTGTGCAATCTTATGGACTGTAGCCTGCCAGGCTGCTCTGTCCATGGGACTCTCTAGGCAAGAATATTGGCGTGGGTTGGTTTTTCCTTCTCCAGGGGATCTTCCTGAGCCAAGGATTGAACCCACATCTCTGGCTTGGCAGGTGGATTATTTACCAGTAAGCCACTTGGGAAGTCCTCCTATCAAAAATTACTTTAAATGTAAATGGATTAAATTCTCCAATCAAAGGCACAGAGTGACAGAAGGAATTGGACAAAAAAAAAAAAAAAAAAGACCCAACTATATGCTACCACAGGACATATATTGGCTCAAAGTAGAGTGATGGAAAAAGATATCCATGCAAGTAGAAAGAGAGCAGAAGTAGCTTTTTCATATCAGACAAAATAGACTTTAAGTCAAAAATGGTTAGTAGACAAAAAAGTCATTATATAAGGGGTCAATTCATCCATAGATTATTACAGTTGTGAATATATGTGCACCCTACAACAAAGTACATAATTATATAAAGCAAATATTAAGAAATCAGTATATTTCAATACCTTATTTTAATCAACAAACAGATCATCCAGACAGAAAATCAATGAGGAACTATGTATCTGAACTACACTTTTAAATAAGTGGGCCTAACAGTCATATGGGCTTCCCTAGTAGCTCAGCTGGTAAAGAATACACCTGCAATGCAGGAGACCTCGGTTCAATTCCTGGGTCAGGAAGAACTGCTGGAGAAGGGATAGGCTACCCACTCCAGTACTGGGCTTTCCTGGTGGCTCAGCTGGTAAAGAACCCACCTGCAATGAGGGAAACTTGGGTTCAGTCCCTGGGTTGGGAAGATCCCCTAGAGAATGGAACATCTACCCACTCCAGTATTCTTGCCTGGAGAATTTCAGGGACTGTATAGTCCATGGGGTCACAAAGAGTTGGACACGACTGAGTGATTTTCACTTTCACATTCAACAGTCATATATAGAACATTCCATCCAATAGCAGCAAAATGCACATTCGTCTCAAGCATACTCTGAGCATTCTCCAGGATAGATCATATGTTAAACCACAAAACAAGTCTTAAGAAATTTAAGAAAAGTGAAATCATATCAATTATCTTTTCTAATTACAATGGTGTGAAACTAGCTATCAATAAGAATAAAAAAAGCTGAAAAACTCATAAATACAGAAATGAATGTTGGAAATGAAGGTACATGCTCCTGAAGCATCAGTGTGTCAAAGAAGATCAAAAGGGAAATTTTTAAAATCTAGACAAAAATGGAAACACAGAACACCAAAAGTTGTGAGATACAGAAAGAATGATTCTAAGAGGGAAGTTTATAACAACAAATGACTACATCAAAAAAAAAAAAAAAAAAAAGAAGGACTTGGTGCTCAGCAGTAAAGAATCTGCCTGTCACTGCGAGAGACACAGGAGACATAGTTTCAATACCTGGGTCAGGAAGATACCCTGGAGAAGGAAATGACAACCCACTCAAGTATCCTTGTTTGGAAAATTTCATGAACAGAGAAGCCTGGCAGGCTACAGCCCAAGGGGTTGCAAAGAGGTGAACACGACTGAGCACACACACACACACACACACTCCCTTGTGGTCTGGTGGCTAAGAATCCACCTGCCAATGCAGGGGATATAAATTTCATCCCTGCTTTGGGAAAATTCTACATGCCATGGGAATTCTAAGCCCATGCACCAAAACTACTGAGCCTGTACAAGTCCATGAAATTTTCCAGTCCAGAATGCTGGAATGGGTAGCCTTTCTATTCTCCAGGGGATCTTCCCAACCCAGGGATTTAACCCAGTATTCTTGCCTGGAGAATTCCAGGGACTGTATAGTCCATGGGATCACAAAGAGTTGGACACAACTGAGTGATCCACCCGGATTGCAGGTGGATTCTTTACCAGCTGAGCCACAAGTGAAGCCCAAGAATAATGAAATGGGTAACCTATCCCTTCTCCAGTGGATCTTCCCAACCCAGGAATCGAACTAGGGTCTCTTGCATTGCAGGAGGATTCTTTACCAACTGAGCTATTAGGGAGCACTTTTCTATGTATGAGAAGATGCAAGAGTCTGCACTCACCGAAATCGTTTTGTTGATATGCATCTCATCTATCTGGGGCCAGTATCCTGTGTTTTCATAACCTGAGTTTCCTCATGGCTCACCTTAAGGAGTGGCTACAGTCTGATGGCTGCTAAATGACAGATATTCTTTTCTTTCCTGAGTTTCCTCAAAGCTCACTGACTCATGCTGATGACTATGACATCCTTGTTTTCTGATATGGCAGGAAAAAATTCATATCTCAAAATATTTCATTTCAGGAAATACTTAATTTCTCATACATAGAGATGGGTCCTAAGATGGCAGAGGAATAGGACAGGGAGACCACTTTCTCCCTCACAAATTCATCGAAAGAACATTTCAATGTTGAGTAAATTCCACAAAACAACTTCTGAATGCTGGCAGAGGACATCAGACACCCAGAAAAGCAGATAATTGGCTTCAAAAACAGGTAGGAAAAAATATAAAAGATGAAAAAAGAGACAAAGGAGGTAGGGAGGGAGCTCCGTCCCAAAGAGGCAGTCCCGTCCCGGGGAAAGATTCGTAAGAAGAGAGGTTTCCAAACACCAGGAAACATTCTCGCTGCTGAGTCTGTGGTGAGCCTTGGAGGCACAGAGGGCAACATAACAGGAATGAAAAATAAATAAATAATTAAAGCCAACAAATTACGAGCCCAACAGTAACTCCCCCAGTGGAAAAGCAGCACAGACACCTGCATCCACCACTAGCAAGTGGGGGCTGGGCAGGGAGGCGCGGGAGACACAGACTGCAGTGCTTTTTAAGAATTGGGCCACGGGAGGTGTGGGCTGCAGTGCTTTTTTAAAGAATTGGGCCAGAACACCCCATGCATGACCAGAACGAACTAAGTTGGGCTAGCAATCCAGACTGTGGGATAGCTACCACGCGAAATGCTCGAACATAAGACATCGCCATGCACAGAACAAAGGACAGAACAGAAATAGCTAGCTGCAGAACATCCCCCTCCAGTGACAGGCAGCCAGAGCCTTAAGGGCTGGAAGGGGGCAATCACAGCCCAAGAGAGACATTACCTACCAAAATGCAAGCAGGCTTCTTAGCTAACTAAGACTTCTGGGGGTTCTGGACAGCCATCATCTGCCTGAGAAGGACCGCCAGTGGTACACCCAGAAAACTGAGCAGCAGGGAAAGGTGACAAGTCACAGCAACTGCGCTCGCCAAACTCCTGAGCTGCTCGGACCTGGGAACGGCACAAAACACAGGCCCAACCACATATGTGCCTCTGAAGTCTACCTGAGCACTGAGCCTGAGCAGCTTAGACCGGGGAGGTGCATGAAGCCTAGGGCCGGCCTCAGACGGTTCTCAGGCAAAGCAACTTAGAGCCTGAGTGGTGTGTGCCATGAGCAGGGGCAAGCCCAGTGTGGATGAGACACTGCAAGCACACGCCAGTAATATTTGTTTGCAGCATCCCTCCCTCCCCACAGCGCAACTGAACAAGTGAGCCTAAAAAAAAAAAAAGTGTCCACCACAGCCCTCCCTGAGTCAAGACAGAAATCAGACACTGAAGAGACCAGCAAACAGAGGAAGTTAAACAGAGGGAACCACCTTGGAAGTGACCCCACACTGCCCACAACACCAGAGAAAGGGCCAGATATATCTTTACTATTTTTACAAACATTCTTTTTTTGTTGCTGTTGATGTTGTTGCATGAATGTTTTTTCTTCTTTTTTTTTAACTTTCTTAAATTTTTAAGTCCTCTATTTCTCTAATTTTTATTTTTATAACCTACTATTACTTTTCAAAAAAAAAAGGAGACCTTATTTTTAAAGCAAACACCATATATAGTCTTTTTGTGGTTGATGTTGTTGTTTTTTAATAATTCTTGTGGCTTTGTTTTTTTTTTTCTTTTTTTTTTCCTTTTTCTTCTGCTTCTTTTCTTTAATATTGTATTTTTGAAATTCCAATCTCTACTCCAGATTTTTAACCTTTGCTTTTTGGTATTTGTTGTCAATTTTGTACATTTAAAAAACCAATCTTCAGTACCCAGTTTTACCTGAGAGCGAGATTACTGGCTTGACCACTCTCTCCTCCTTTGGACTCTCCTTTTTCTCTGCCAGGTGGCCTCTGTCTCTTCCCACCCCTTTCTTTTCTCTACCCAACTCTGTGAATCTCTGTGTTCCAGATGGCGGAGAACACTCAGGGAACTGGTTACTGGCCAGATCTGTCTCTCTCCTTTTCATTTCCCTCTTTGATCCTCCTGGCTACCTCTGTCTACTTCCTCCCTCTCCTTTTCCCTGTATATCTTCGTGAACACCTCTGAGCAGTCCAGACTGTGGAGCACACATAAGGAAGTGATTACAGGCTAGCTTGCTCTCTCCTCTTTTGATCCCACCTCATCTCATTCCAGTCACCTCTAACTACCCTCTCCCTCTTCTCTTCTCCATGTAACTCAGTGAACCTCTCTGGGTGACCCTCAATGTAGAGAAACCTTTCATCTTTAACCTAGATGTTTTATCATCAGTGCTGTACAGATGGAGAAGCCTTGAGGCTATTGTAAAAATAAAATGGAAAACCAGAAGCAAGAGACTTAAGTCCAAATTCTGAGAACATCAGAGAAATCTTGAATCCAGGGAACATTAACTGATAGGAGCTCATCAAATGCTTCCATACCTACATTGAAACCAAGCACCACCCAAGGGCCAACAAATTCCAAAGCAAGACATACCATGCAAATTCTCCAGCAACAGAGGAACACACCCCTGAGCTTCAATATAAAGGCAGTTCAAAGTTACTCCAAAACCACTGATGTCTCATAACCCATTACTGGATACTTCATTGCACTCCAGAGAGAAGAAATCCAGCTCCACCCACCAGAACTCCAACACAAGCCTCCCTAACCAAGAAACCTTGACAAGCCACTGATACAACCCCACCCCCAGTGAGGAAACTCCGTAATAAAGAGAACTCCACAAACTGACAGAATACACAATGGCCAACCCAAATGCAGCAATATAAACAAGATGAAGAGACAGAGGAATACCCAGCAGGTAAAGGAGCTGTATAAATGACCACAAAACCAAACAAAAGAGGAAGAGATAGGGAATCTACCTGATAAACAATTCCAAATAATGATAGCTAAAATGATCCAAAATCTTGAAAACAGAATGGAATCACAGATAAATAGCCTGGAGACAAGGATTGAGAAGACGCAAGAAAGGTTTAATAAGGATCTAGACGAAATAAAAAAAAGTCAATATACATTGAATAATGCAATAAATGAGATCAGAAACACTCTGGAGAGAACAAATAGTAGAATAAAGGAGGCAGAAGATAGGATTAGTGAGGTAGAAGATAGAATGGTAGAAATGAATCAGAGAGGAAAAAAAGAAAAATGAATTAAAAGAAATGAGAACAATATCAGAGAGCTCTGGGAAAATGTTAAACTCCCCAACATTAGAATCATAGGAGTCCCAGAAGAAGAAGACAAAAAAAAAAAAAGACCATGAGATAATGCTTGAGGAGATAATAGTTGAAAACTTCCCTAAAATGGGGAAGGAAATAATCACCCAAGTCCAAGAAACCCAGAGAGTCCCAAACAGGATAAACTCAAGGCAAAACACCCCAAGACACATATTAATCAAGTTGACAAAGATAAAACATAAAGAACAAATATTAAAAGCAGCTGGGGAAAAACAACAAATAACACACAAGGGGATTCCCATAAGGATAACAGCTGATCTTTCAATAGAAACTCTTCAGGTCAGGAAGGAATGGCAGGACATATTAAAGTGATGAAAGAAAATAACCTACAGCCCAGATTAGTGTACCCAGCAAGGATCTCATTCAAATATGAAGGAGAAATCAAAAGCTTTACAGACAAGAAAAAGCTGAGAGAATTCAGCACCATGAAACCAGCACTCCAACAAAGGCTAAATGATATTCTCTAGACAGGAAACACAAAAAGGGTGTATAAACTTGAACACAAAACAATAAATTAAATGGCAACAGAATCATACTTATCAATAATTACCTTAAATGTAAATGGGTTGAATGCCCGAACCAAAAGACAAAGACTGGATGAATGGATACAAAAACAAGACCCTTATATATGTTGTCTACAAGAGACCCACCTAAAAACAAGGGACACACACAGACTGAAGTTGAAGGGCTAGAAAAAGATATTCCACACAAATAGAGACCAAAAGAAAGCAGGAGTAGCAATACTCATACCAGATAAAATAGACTTTAAAGCAAAGGCTGTGAAAAGAGACAAAGAAGGACACTACATAATAATCAAAGGACCGATCCAAGAAGATATAACAATATAATTATGTATGCACCCAACATAGGAGCACCGCAATATGTAAGACAAATGTTAACAACTATGAAAGGGGAAATTAACAATAACACAATAATAGTGGGAGACTTTAATACCCCACTCACACCTATGGATAGATTTTCTGTTTAGTTAAACAGAAAATTAACAAAGAAACGCAAACTTTAACTGATATAATAGACCAGTTAGACCTAATTGATATCTATAGGACATTTCACCCCAAAACAATGGATTTCAACTTTTTCTCAAGTGCACACAGAACCTTCTCTGGGATAGATTACATCCTGGGCCATAAATCTAGCCTTGGTAAATTCAAAAAAATTGCCATCATTCCAAGCATCTTTTCTGACCACAATGCAGTAAGATTAGATCTCAATTATAGGAGAAAAACTATTAAAAATGCCAACATATGAAGGCTGAACAACATACTGCCGAATAACCAACAAATCACAGAAGAAATAAAAAAAGAAATAAAAATATGCATAGAAATAAATGAAAATTAAAACACAACAACCCAAAACCCATGGGACACTGTAGAAGCAGTGCTAAGGGGAAGGTTCATAGCAATACAGCCATACGTCAAGAAACAAGAAAAAAGTCAAATAAATAACCTAACTCTACACCTAAAGCAACTAGAAAAGGAAGAAATGGAGAACCCCAGGGTTAGCAGAAGGAAAGAAATCTTAAAAATTAGGGAAGAAATAAATGCAAAAGAAACAAAAAAGACCATAGCAAAAATCAACAAAGTAAAAAGCTGGTTCTTTGAGAGGATAAATAAAATTGACAAACCATTAGCCAGACTCATCAAGAAACGAAAGGAGAAAAATCAAATCAATAAAATTAGAAATGAAAATGGAGAGATCACAACAGACAACACAGAAATACAAAGGATCATAGAGACTACTATCAGCAATTATATGCCAATAAAATGGACAACGTGGAAGAAATGGACAAATTCTTAGAAAAGTACAACTTTTCAAAACTGAACTAGGAAGAAGTACAAAATCTTAATAGAACCATCACAAGCACAGAAATTGAAACTGTAATCAGAAACCTTCCAGCAAACAAAAGCCCAGGTCCCAATGGCTTCACAGCTGAATTCTACCAAAAATTTAGAGAAGAGCTAACACCTATCCTACTCAAACTCTTCCAGAAAATTGCAGAGGAAGGTAAACTTCCAAACTCATTCTATGAGGCCACATCATCCTAATACCAAAACCTGACAAAGATGCCACAAAAAAAGAAAACTACAGGCCAATATCACTGATGAACATAGATGCAAAAATCCTTAACAAAATTCTAGCAATCAGAATCCAACAACACATTAAAAAGATCATACACCATGACCAAGTGGGCTTTATCCCAGGGATGCAAGGATTCTTCAATATCACTGTTGTTCCATGTCCAGTTCTAACTGTTGCTTCCTGACCATCTATTTATAGGTATAAATTTTATCATATATCAAATTATTATATAATGTTTATGTAAATTTGTTATATTCATTTGTATCTGAGGCTGCCTATGTGCAATACTGCAGTGTTAATTACTAAAATTTATTATAAATCTTAGTATCTGATGAAGAGGGCTCCCCATCTGTTTTGGGTTTCATGAAAATCCCTGACTAGATTTTCATTGAAATGGCTTTCAATACTTGGCTTAATTTTTGAATCAATAATTATCTTCTAGATATTGTATTTGCCACCCATGAACATGTGACATCTACTTATTCATTAGCCTTCTTTATGTTTTCATTTTGTCTTTTAATAATGTTTTGTATTTTTTTCCAGAAAACCTAGAGGCTTCCTTTTTTAAAAAAGTATTTCTAGATATCTCAGAGCAAGGGCTCCCCCTGCCCCTGACCATTGTACACCTTAGTGGTCTGTTAGGAACTGGGCCACACAGCAGGAGGTGTGTGGCAGGCAAAAGCAAAACCATCATCCCCTCCCCTGCCCTGGTCCATGGAACAACTGTCTTCCATGAAACCGGTCCCTGGTGTCAAAAAGGTTGGAGACAGCTGTTTTAGAGTCATGGTGGACAGGCCCTTTATTTTTGTCTAGTATAAGAAATTGTTTTGATTACATTATAAAATTGTGTGTTTGCTGATGAAAGAAATCAAAGAGGACACTAATAGATGGAGAAATATACCATGTTCATGGATTGGAAGAATCAGTATAGTGAAAATGAGTATACTACCAAAAGCAATCTCTAGATTCAGTGCAATCCCTATCAAGCTACCAGCGGTATTTTTCACAGAACTAGAACAAATAACTTCAAGATTTGTATGGAAATANCTTAGCAATATATCTACCTAAAGAAACTAAAGACCTATATATAGGAAACTATAAAACACTGGTGACAGAAATCAAAGAGGACACTAATAGATGGAAAAATATATCATGTTCATGGATCAGAAGAATCAATATAGTGAAAATGAGTATACTACCAAAAGCAATTTATAGATTCAGTGCAATCCCTATCAAGCTACCAAGGGTATTTTTCACAGAGCTAGAACAAATAATCTCACAATTAGTATGGAAATACAAAACAAAAAAAAAATCAAATAGCCAAAGCACTCTTGAGAAAGAATAAAACTGGAGGGATCAACCTGCCTGATTTCAGGCTCTACTACAAAGCTACAGTCATAAAGACAGCATGGTACTGGCACAAAGACAGAAATATAGATCAATGGAACAAAATAGAAAGCTCAGAGATAAATCCACGCACCCATGGACACCTTATCTTCGACAAAGGAGGCAAGAATATACAATGGAGAAAGGACAATCTCTTTAACAATTGGTGCCAGGAAAACGGGTCAACCACTTGTAAAAGAATGAAACTAGAAGACTTTCTAACATCATACACAAAAGTAAACTCAGAATGGATTAACGATCTAAACGTAAGATCAGAAACTATAAAACTCCTAGAGGAGAACATAGGCAAAACACTCTCCAACATAAATCACAGCAGGATCCTCTATGATCCACCTCCCAGAATACTCGAAATAAAAGCAAAAATAAACAAATGGGATCTAATTAAAATAAAAGCTTCTGCACAACAAGGAACTATAAGCAAGGTGAAAAGACAGCCTTCAGAATGGAAGAAAATAATAGCAAATGAAGCAACTGACAAAAATTAGTCTCAAAAATATACAAGCAACTCCTGTAGCTCAATTCCAGAAAAATAAACGACCCAATCAAAAAATGGGCCAAAGAACTAAACAGACATTTCTCCAAAGAAGACATACAGATGGCTAACAAACACATGAAAAGATGCTCAACATCACTCACTATCAGAGAAATGCAAATCAAAACCACAATGAGGTACCATTTCATGCCAATCAGAATGGCTGCTATCCAAAAGTCTACAAGCAATAACTGCTGGAGAGGGTGTGGAGAAAAGGGAACCCTCTTACACTGCTGGTGGGAAGAAAACTAGTACAGCCACTATGGAGAACAGTGTGGAGATTCCTTAAAAAACTGGAAATAGAACTGCCTTATGACCCAGCAATCCCACTGCTGGGCATACACACTGAAGAAACCAGAACTGAAAGAGACACATGTACCCCAATATTCACTGCAGCACTGTTTATAATACACAGGGCATGGCAGCAACCTAGATGTCCATCAGCAGATGAATGGATAAGAAAGCTGTGGTACATATATACAATGAATTATTACTCAGCCATTAAAAAGAATACATTTGAATCAGTTCTAATGAGGTGGATGAAACTGGAGCCAATTATACAGAGTGAAGTAAGCCAGAAAGAGAAACACCAATACAGTATACTAACACATATGTATGGAATTTAGAAAGATGGTAATGATAACCCTGTATGCAAGACAGCAAAAGAGACACAGATGTATAGAATAGTCTTTTGGACTCTGTGGAAGAGGGCAAGGGTGAGATGATTTGGGAGAATGGCATTGAAACATGTATAATATCATACATGAAATGAATCCCCAGACCAGGCTCGATGCATGATACAGGATGCTTGGGGCTGGTGCACTGGGATGACCCAGAGCGATGGTATGGGGAGGGAGGTGGATGGCGGGTTCAGGATGGGGAACACATGTACAACCGTGGTGGATTCATGTTGGTGTATGGCAAAACAAATACAATATTGTAAAGTAATTAACCTCCAATTAAAATAAATAAATTTATATTTTTAAAAAATACAACTAAAATGATTTTTTTAATTATTTTTTTAATGATAGAAAATAATAAGAAAAAGATAAACCAGGCAGAGGGTCAGAGCAGAGATGAAGGGAGACTCTACACAATGTGAAAAAAAAAGACCATTCAGAACAGACATAGATAAGCAACCTCTAATGCCTAATCCAATGGCATAGTACTCAGAGAAACTGTGCTGAATTGTCAGTTTAAATAGATAAATCCATAAAATGATCCATTCTATCAGAATTTACTGTTTAGAGAAGGGATAGTGAATCTAAAGGAGCTCTAACAACAATTGTCATGCTTGTGCATGTAGACGTGTAGAACTCTGCTCTCACACAGGGCAAACTAGTCACATGCTGTTTCAAAAGGACACTTTGGGGATATCTAAGTATGAAATCCTACAGACCACATACCTGACCATTCCCAAAATGAGAAAGAAGTGGAAAAAGACAGAGAAGTAAAAAAGAGGGAGAAAGGGACAGTTGTGTAAGACCTCAGTGTCCACCCAGCTCTCTGTGCCACATACTCCCCAGGCTCCTGCATTTAGGCAGGGCCATGGGATTACTTCTCATCCAAGGACTATGACAGGTCACATCTGATGCTACTTCCAGACTAAGGCAGAAACTCAAGTGGCCCTCCTCTGAGGCAGCCACCACATGCTAAGAGATCTGTGGGATGCAGGAAGCTGTCTGCCAGCTGTTCATGAAGCTGCTGTTTTGTTCTCTAATAAGTTAGTTTCCATCCCACGTTGACTCACACAAACAACGATCTTTCTATTAATCCTTTCATAGTAATATGCTTCAGATATATGAGCTTAGTTCCCTCAGGAGAGGGAAGGACAGAATAATACTGGGGTTGAGAGAAGGAATAGAGAATATTACATTCATCTGTAATATTTTATTTCTTAAAAACAAAACAAACAAGAAAACTTGAAGCAAAGAGAATAAATTTTCCCCATTTTGGGTGGTAAGCATACAGATATTTGTTATACTATCCTCTATGATTCCCTTGATGTATGTTTTTTTAGTTTAAATTTCAAGTAACATAAACTTTAGAGAAGAAAAAATGACAAAAGTGTCATATTTTTAGAAAGTAGAGGAATCTAAACTTTCAATGATAGGGACCATTTTGCTCAGTCCAAAAGAGGTTCTGGATCCTGAAACCTGGAAGCTATCAGACGGTAGGATGCATTCACTCTGAGCACCCTGGCTTTGAGGATGTACAGGTGAAGTTTTGCTGATGAAACCCTCCAGGCTGCTGCTGCAGGTTCAGATACACCCTATTTCAACTAAGAAAAGGATTCACACACAAATTGATCTGGCACCTCAGAAGCCCAGGACCCTGCTGCTTTACCCTGCCTGAGAGGTACTTCTGCCCCTGGCCCTCTGTGGGACCACAGTCATTGATAGCACCCACTGAGCAGGACCAATACATTCAACAACATCCAGATGACTTCTCTATCTCAGGAATTCATGAACAAATAAAAACAATCAGAATTAACTCAGAATTACCAAGCCCAGACCATTGGAGAACAATAGCTTGGTAACTGGAGCATCAACCCAGCAGACACTGTGATTTCAAGCAATATGTGGTAATGCAGAGTCCCAGTCACCCTAAGGTCTTGTGAGAGAGGCGTAGCCCTCAAGGTCACAAGAACAAGAGAAAATACTCTTGTCTAGGGTCCAGACATAAGAAGTGTTCACATACACCCAGCACACCTCTGACCCCTAGGTGCTGTGACAGAACCCCAGCTTCTTTTTCCCACCATTACACTGTCATGCCAGGGATTGACAATTCTGCCCTAAGTTGAATAACAGTGATGTCAGAAGACACAGCAGGAGCAGGGCACAACAGCCTTGTAAAAGGCCTGTAATATGGACCCTTGATCTCTGCTTGTGTCAAGATCACACAAAGAATTCAAAATCCTCTCCAGGTCATAGCATCAGAAGCTACCTTGAAAGTGAAAGTGAAAGCATCAGTCACTTAGTCATGTCCAACTCATTGCAATCCTGTGGACTGCAGCCCACCAGGCTCCTCTTTCCATGGGATTCTCCAGGCAAGAATACTGGAGTGGGTTGCCATTTCCTTCTCCAAAAAGCCACCCTGGTCAGTCAAAATAGATTCTGCCTTTGTAGGAAAAAGATGAACACCTTCAACCAGCCTCTGTCTTTAATGTTTTCTGATTGTCTTTAATGTTTTCCAGTTTTCTTCCACTGAGCAAGTTGAGTGTGAGGGGAAGGAAGTTTTTCTAAGGCAGTGGCAGGGTTGGAGTGAGGGACCAACCTGCTCTTCCTTGAGCTGGTATAACTGGTTATGGTCTGGGTATAGATTAGAATACTCCACAAGATGGCAGAGAAGAAGAATGTGCACTCATCTTCTCCTGCAAAAACTCCAAAATTACAACTCATTGCTGAACAACTATTGACAGGAGAATGTTGGATCCCACCAAAAAAAGATACCCCATGTCCAAAGGCAAAGGAGAAGCCCCAGCAAGACAGTTCAGTTCAGTTCAGTGCAGTCGCTCAGTAACGTCCAACTCTTTGTGACCCCACAAATCGCAGCACACCAGGACTCCCTGTCCATCACCAACTCCCGGAGTTCACTCAGACTCATGTCCATCGAGTCAGTGATGCCATCCAGCCATCTCATCCTCTGTCGTCCCCTTCTCCTCCTGCCCCCAATCCCTCCCAGCATCAAAGTCTTTTCCAATGAGTCAACTCTTCACATGAGGTGGCCAAAGTACTGGAGTTTCATCTTTAGCATCATTCCTTCCAAAGAAATCCCAGGGCTGATCTCCTTCAGAATGGACTGGTTGGATCTCCTTACAGTCCAAGGGACTCTCAAGAGTCTTCTCCAACACCACAGTTCAAAAGCATCAATTCTTTGGTGCTCAGACAGTTGGAAGGGTGAAATCACATTTAGAATCAAACCTCATACCCCCCAGAGATATTCAGAGAAACAAAACGTGCTCACCAGGAGACCCCACAGAGACTGAGACAGATTTGCTTTTGAGTGTTTGAATGTCACCTGTGGAGGTACGGGTCAGCAGTGGCCTGCCACAGGGGCAGGGGCTCTGGGTGCAGCAGAGCTGGATGTGACATAAGTCCTCTTGGAGGAGGTCGCCATTAACCCCACCATCAGTTCAGTTCAGTCACTCAGTCGTGTCCGACTCTTTGCAGCCCCACAAATCGCAGCACACCAGGCCTCTCTGTCCATCACCAACTCCCGGAGTTCACTCAGATTCACATCCATCGAGTCAGTGATGCCATCCAGCCATCTCATCCTCTGTCGTCCCCTTCTCCTCCTGCCCCCAATCCCTCCCAGCATCAGAGTCTTTTCCAATGAGTCAACTCTTCACATGAGGTGGCCAAAGTACTGGAGTTTCATCTTTAGCATCATTCCTTCCAAAGAAATCCCAGGGCTGATCTCCTTCAGAATGGACTGGTTGGATCTCCTTACAGTCCAAGGGACTCTCAAGAGTCTTCTCCAACACCACAGTTCAAAAGCATCAATTCTTTGGTGCTCAGACAGTTGGAAGGGTGAAATCACATTTAGAATCAAACCTCATACCCCCCAGAGATATTCAGAGAAACAAAACGTGCTCACCAGGAGACCCCACAGAGACTGAGACAGATTTGCTTTTGAGTGTTTGAATGTCACCTGTGGAGGTACGGGATCTCCAGCAGACGTGTGGGTCAGTGGTGGCCTGCTGCAAGGTCAGGGGCACTGAGTGCAGCAGTGTGCATGAAACCTTTTGAAGGAGGTCACCAATATCTTCATTACCTCCACAATAGTTTGGTCTCATGTCAAACAACAGGGAGGGAACACAATCCCGCCCATCAACAGAAAATTGGATTAAAGATTTACTGAGCATGGCCTCACCCATCAGAACAAGACCCAGATTCCCCCACAGTCAGTCTCTCCCATCAGGAAGCTTCAATAAGTCTCTTATCTTTATCCCTCAGAGGGCAGACAGAATGAAAACCACAATCACAGAAAACTAATCAAACTGAATACATGGACCACAGCCTTGTCTAACTCAATGAAACTATGAGCCATGCCATGAAGGGCCACCCCAGATGGATGGGTCATGGTGGAGAGTTCTGACAAATTTTGGTCCACTGGAGAAGAGAATGGCAAACCACTTCAGTATTCTTGCCTTGAAAACCCCATGAACAGTATGAAAAGGCAAAAAGATATGACTGAAAGAAGAACTTCCCAGGTCAGTAGGTCCCCAATATGCTACTGGAGAAGAGAGGAGATATAACTCCAGAAAGAATGAAAAGACTGAGCCAAAGCAAAAAGAACACCCAACTGTGGATGTGACTGGTGATGGAAGTAAAGTTCAATACTGTAAAGAACAATAATGCATAAGAACCTGGAATGTTAGGTCCATGAATCAAGGAAAATTGAAAGTGGTCAAACAGGAGATGGCAAGAGGGATCATTGACATTTTAGGAATCAGTGAGCTAAAAATGGACTGGAATGGGCAATTTTAACTCAGATGACCATTATATCTACTACTGTGGGCAAGAATCCCTTAAAAGAAATGGACTAACCCTCATAGTCAACAAAATAGTCCAAAATGCAGTATTTGGGTGCAATCTCCAAAACAACAGAATGATCCCTGTTTGTTTCCAAGGCAAACCATTCAATATCACAGTAATCCAAGTCTATGCCCCAACCAGTAATGCTGAAGAACTTGAAGTTGAACAGTTCTATAAAGACCTACAAGATATTCTACAACAAACACCCAAAAAAGATGTCCTTTTCATTATAGGGGACTGGAATGCAAAAGTAGGAAGTCAAGAGATACCTGAAGTAATAGGCAAATTTTGCCTGTTTCAAAGTGAAACAGGACAAAGGCTAGCAGAGTTTTGTCAAGAAGATGCACTGGTCACAAAAAATACCCTCTTCCAAAAACACAAGAGAAGACTTTACACCTGGACATCACCAGGTGATCAATACCAAAATCAGATTGATTATGTTCTCTGCATCCACAGATGGACAAACTGTATTCAGTCAGCAAAAACAAAACTGGGAGATAACTGTGGCTCAGATCAGGAACTCTTTATTGCCAAATTCAGACATAAATTGAAGAAAGTAGGGAAAACCATTAGACCATTCAAGTGTGACCTAAATAAAATCCCTTACATTTATGCAGTGGAAGTGATAAATAGATTCAAGGGATTAGATCTGATAGACAGAGTGCCTGAAGAACTATGGATGGAGGTTCATGACATTATACAGGAGGCAGTGATCAAGACGATCCCAAAGGAAAAGAAATGCAAAAAGGCCAAATGGTTGTCTGAGGAAGCCTTACAAATAGCTGTGAAAAGAAGAGAAGCAGAAAGAAAACGAGAAAAAGATATACACATTAAAATGCATAGTTCCAAAGAATAGCAAGGAGAGATAAAGCCTTCCACAGTGATCAATGCAAAGAAATAGAGGAAAACAATAGAATAGGAAAGACTAGAGATCTCTTCAAGAAAATTAGAGATACCAAGGGAACATTTCATGCAAAGATGGGCACAATACAGGACAGAAATGGCATGGACCTAACAGAAGCAAAAGATACTAAGAGGTGGCAAGAATACACAGAAGAACCATACAAAAAAGACCAGATAACCACGATGGTGTGATCACTCACCTAGAGCTAGACATCTTGGAATGCAAAGTCAAGTGGGTCTTAAGAAGCATCACTATGAACAAAGCTAGTGGAGGTGATGGAATTCCAGTTGAACTATTTCAAATCCTAAAAGATAATGTTGTGGAAGTGCTGCATTCAATATGCCAGAAAATTTGGAAAACTCAGCAGTGGTCACAGGACTAGAAAAGGTCAGTGTTCATTCTAATCCCAAAGAAAGGCAATGCCAAAGAATGCTCAAACTACCACACAATTGCACTGATTTCACATGCTAGCAAAGTAATACTCAAAATTCTCCAAGCCAGGCTTCAACAGTATATGAACTGTGAACTTCCAGATGTTCAAGCTGGATTTAGAAAAGGCAGAGGAACCAGAGACCAAATTGCCAACATCTGTTGGATCATAGAAAAAGCCATAGTGTTCCAGAATAAACATCTACTTCTGCTTGAGTGACTAAACCAAAGCCTTTGTGTGGATCACAACAAACTGAAAATTCTTAAAGAGATGGGAATACCAGATCACCTTACCTGCCTCCTGAGAAATCTGTATGCAGGTCAAGAAGCAATGGTTAGAACTGGACCTGGAACAACAGACTGGTTCCAAATCAGGAAATTAGTAGGTCAAGGCTGTATATTGTCACACTGCTCATTTTACTCATATGCAGAGTACATCATGTGAAATTCCTGGCTGGCTGAAGTACAAGCCGGAATCAAAATTGCAGGGAGAAACATCAATAACCTCAGATACACAGATGACATCACCATTATGGCAGAAAGTACAGAAGAACTCTTGATGAAGGTGAAAGAGGAGAGTGAAAAAGCTGAAAACATTCTGAAAACTAAGATCATGGCATCTTGTCCCATTACTTCATGGAAAATAGTGAGAGTTTTTACTTTCTTGTGCTCCAAAATCACTGCAGATGGTGACTGCAGCCATGAAATTAAGACACTTGCTCCTTGAAGAAATTCTATGACCAACCTAGACAGTATATTAAAAAGCAGAAATATTATTTGCCAACAAAGGTCCATCTAGTCAAAGCTATGGCTTTTCCAGTAGTCATGTATGTGAGAGTTGGACTATAAAGAAAGCTGAGTGCTGAAGAATTTATGCTTTTGAACTGTGGTGTTGGAGAAGACTGTTGAGAGTCCCTTGGACTGCAGGGGATCCAACCAGTCCATCCTAAAGGAAATCAGCCCTGAATATTCATTGGAGGGACTGACCCTGAAGCTAAAACTCCAATACTTTGGCCACCTGATGGGAAGAACTGACTCATTGGAAAAGACCCTTATGTTGGGAAAGATTAAGGGCAGGAGGAGAAGGAGATGACAGAGGATGAGATGGTTGGATAGCATCACCGACTTCATGACAGGAGTTTGAGAAAGCTCAAAGAGTTGGTGACAGACAGGGACACCTAGCATGCTGCAGTTCAGGGGGTCACAAAGATTCAAACACGACTGAATGATTGAAATGAATTTTCTTTAAAGAAACAAAAAAGAAAGACTGTCTTTCCATGAGAGGTGGCAACTCCCAGTCAGACTGACCCTAAAACAACCAGCCATCCTGGAATTCACTACCCACAGCAGCTATAAGGCCTTAGCTCCTGAAAGGTTGTTGTTGAATTTTGACGCCGGGATTCCTGGCCCCTGGAGGAGAAGAATTCAATCTGGGGCCAGAGATGAGGCTTGGTCGCTCAGAGCTTTTGTGTAACAAAGTTTTATTAAAGTATAAAGGAGATATAGAAAGCTTCTGACATAGGCATCAGAAGCAGGCAGAAAGAGTACCCCCCTGCTAGTCTTTAGCTGGATGTTAGTCACCAGCAGTCTGTTAATGAAAGAAAGGAATGTCTCAAAACTTAGAATGGCACCAGGCCCCTCACCCATAAGATGTATTTTGGGATAACCTTCCCTGGTGGCTCAGACGGTAAAGCATCTGTCTACAATGCGGGAGACCCGGGTTTGATCCCTGGGTTGGGAAGATCCCCTGGAGAAGGAAATGGCAAGCCACTCCAGAACTATTGCCTGAAAAATCTCATGGACAGAGGAGTCTGGTAGGCTACAGTCCATGGGGTTGCAAAGAGTCAGACACGACTGAGCCACTTCACTTCACTTCACTTCACTTCACTTGGCTCCAAATGGTTTATCTTGGGCCATAAAATGATTAACTTGAATCTTGAAGAAGGGCAGATCACCATACAAATAGTTTCATTTACATAGATTAGAGGAACAATATTGGAGCATAACATACTGGTTTATCAAGTAAGTTCTGAGCCCAAAAGGTGGAACCGACTTGAAGACAGAGTTTGGGGTAAATGCATAGTACATTAGCATAGCTTAAGATAAACATTTTCATAAGAAAAAGGCATTGGTTAACTTCAGGTGAAACTAGGTATCATTATGGCAACACAGAATTTTAAGAGAAACCTCCTTTTAAATTTGTATAGAGAAGGAAAAAATATCGCTAGTTTGTTTCCTCCTGCTGCTTAAGAGAGATAAAATGTCTGACACTTGCAGGCTATTTCCTCCATTTGGAGACCCCTGACCTTCCTGCCTGCTTCCCTCTCACTCCCCGCTGCTGTTTGGGATTCATCACATCTGTCCCCTAAACCTGTGAGCACAACATAGGGACAGGGCTCACTCTCTGCTTCCTCTGAAAGGAAGGGTGAGCCCAGGTTGTGTGCAAGTGAAATCTGGGCCCTCATCACATGGGAAGATACTGTGACTCACCATAGTAGCAGTGAATGGGATGTTGTCAATCAGGGAGGATGTGATGCCTGAGACCCAGACCACCAGGATGATGGCAGCTGTAAGGCGCTGATCTTCTGGGACCATCTGAAAGCAGCAGATAAGAGTAGGGCTGTTTACCATAAATGCACAGATCACACACACACACACACACTGAGGATCTGATGGTAGGACATGGGGGAATCTGAAGGGACAATAGGGCTCCTGGTCCTTCCTCTTCCACACAGGAGACCAAAGGAGACTCTGGTGTACAAACAGCACTATCTGGACTTTTCCAACTCCTAACAGGAGCCTGGGACAGAGTCTACAAGTAATTCAGAGTAGTAACTCCAGACCATGCTCAAACCAGCTAACCCTTGGGTCAGTGTGGGGTGAGGGGGGTGCAGAAAGCAGAGTGTCCCTGTTCCTGATGACCTGTTGGGACACCAGATGACACACTAGCCACATTGACCTCACTTCCTGGCAAAAACCTTGGGTTAAGACCTCTGTGCATCACTTACTGAGACTACTGTCTCAATTGTTCTTCTTCCTAGAAAAGTTTCAACTGAAGGCTAATAGAAAAATTGCGAGCATCTGTAATTATATATTCCTTGAAAAAAGTCTCTTTTCATCTCTAGCCTACATAGGCTAAAACAGGTTCCCTGTTATACTTTTTACATAATGAATGAGATCTAGTCTAACTGATATTTTTTTCTTTTTCTGCAAAAATCACAGGAATTGCGGCTGGAGCATATTATACTGCAGTATTTAATGTACCTTTATTAGCAAAGCAGTCTGTTCTCCGACATATTCTATTAAGTGTAGATGTGCCAATGCCTAAAAGAAATAAATGTATGATGAGAATCAGTTTAAAATTGAGAAGATATGCAAAGGATTAAAAACATATCTTTAAAATGAAAGTAAGTGAACATGGGCTCTCATTGCTTATAAAAAAATCAAACGTTTGCACAGTCTAAATAAGTTACTCTCATAGGGATACTGAAGATTCTTCAAGATGAGAGCAGAGTAGCACTGGTAGGAACTTCTGCCAGTTCACATTAATACAAACATTAATCTGTATTAATGTCCATGTTAAATTTAAATTTGAATAGAAGGCCATTTCTTTGTAAGATCACTGTGGGGAAGACCTTCAAGATGGCAGAGTAGTAGACATGAATATCACCTTGCTCCCCACAAATACATCAAAAATACATCTGCATGTGGAACACCTCTTACAGAACACCAACTGATAGCTGGCAGAAGACCTCGGACTTCAACAAGCACAGCTTATCTCCACAAAACAGGTAGGGCAAAAGAAATAAAAGAGACAAAGGAATCCAGATGGGACCTGTGCCTCTGGGAGGGAGCTATGAAGGAGGAAAAGTTTCTGCACATTTGGAAACCCTCATGGGCAGGCACATAGGAGAGCTTTGGATCCTCAGAGATGAGCACAGCAACAGGTGTGCAGAGGAAAAGGGAGAGAACTTTGCACAGACGTCAGTGCTGGCCAGTTCCCACTAGTTTGAGATGTTGTCTGCATGCACACAGGGCAGGTGGGGGCTTGGTGCTGGGACTCAGGTTTCAGAGGTCAGATCCCAGGGAGAGAACTGGGGTTGCCTGCCATGAAGACAGTCTGAGGGGGCTAGTACTACACAGCTGAGGGAGTCAAGGAAAAAGCCTGGGCCTGCCACAAAAGCAAGAGATCATTATCTCAGGGACCCTCAAACTTCACGAGGTCACAGATGACAGGACCACACCTCCACAAGTGCCAGAGGCAGTACAATCCACAACTGTTATCTCTGACTCTACAGGTGAGTATTTCAGCCCTGCCACTGCCACTTAGCTATGAGCAAGCACAGGTCACTGCCCCCACTTTCCAGGGAGCTTGTGCAGCTTGGCACTGCCAAGGGACCCATGACCTGGAGCCAACTCCTCTGGGAGAATGCAGTTTGCCTCAGGCTGAGCAACTTCCTACAGGCCTCTGCCACCACAGGCACTACCAACACTTCCCAGTTGTGTCTGCAGCTTCCCTCCCTCTCCCTGGCCTGAGTGAGCAAGTGAGCCTTAATCAGCCTCAGCAGCTGGTTTTGCCCCCTTTTGTCTGGACAGGGAAAAGACAATGGAGGGCAGCCTACAAACAGTAGGACAAACAAAACTGGAACAAAAGCAAAGCTGAGCACCAGGAGCTGTGTGACCAAACAAGATGAAGGGAATTTGCTTTTGCAGTGACAAGAGTAGTAGAGTAAATCCTTGAAATTGTCTTGGTAAACTCTGCACCTGTGGAATATCTCAATAGACAATGAGTGTTCGATATTTGAAGTTGTGGAATTCAGGGGCAACTGTGGACTTTGGAAGCAAGTACAAGGAAGAATAAGGTCAAATCAGAATCTGAGCTGGCTCCACAGTGCCCACAGCAGGTCTAGAGACGTTCCTAGAAACATTGGAGGACGTCCTGAGAAGGTAGATTGGCTGGAGCTCATTGTGGGGACAAGGAAACTGACAGCTGAGGCCACAGGAAAATTGTCTTCTTACTACCACTCTTTCTCTCTCTATGTATATATGTAATTTTTTTTATTTTTGTTTTTTATTGTTGATTTTTTAATTATTATTTTTTAATTTTTACTTTTTATTTATTTTTTCTTTTCTTGCACATTATTTTTAAATAAATTAATTTTATTTTTCCCCTAATTCTACTGTACTTCTTCATTTATTGCATTTTTTCTGTTTTTATTTTTTCCTTTGTTTTACTTTGTTTTTTATCTTATTTTTAACTGTATTCTATATTTCTCTATTTTTACTTTGGGCTTCCCTGGTGGCTCAGAGGTTAAAGCCTCTGCCTGCAATGCAGGAGGAAGATCCCCTGGAGAAGGAAATGGCAACCCACTCCACTATTCTTGCCTGGAGAATCCCATGGACGGAGGAGCCTAGTGGGCTACAGTCCACGGGGTTGCAAAGAGTCAGACATGACTGAGCAACTTCACTTTCACTATTTTTACTTTACATCCTTGTTGTATTTTTCTTTTGTTTTCTTCTCTGCTTTGTTTTTATATTTTTTTTCTTTTCTTTTGTTGGTGTATATGTTTTATGTTTTATTTGCCTTTTTAAAGTTTACTTTCCACATTGGATTTCATCTTGGTGCTGTGTTTTTGCTAATTTATCTTTCAGTGTTTTACATTTATGGGTTTCTTTATTGGTTCAATAGCTCTCTTCTTTTTTGTTTCCTTTATTTTCTTTGCTCTTCTTTTTGTGAGTTTGAGTGTGCATTTCTTTGTATGTTTTTGTTTAATTTTGCTTTTGCTATATTTCTTGGGGTTCTGTCTACCTGTTAGTTTCTTGTTTGATTGATTTTTTTTTCTTTTTCTTTATCTTCTGTGCCAAGTAGTTCATGGAGCCCTGGTGCTCCAGCAATGGATTGGACCTGAACTTTTGAGGTGAGAAACCAGAATCCAGGATGTTGGACCACAAGAGAACTCCTGACCCCATGGAATATTAACTAGAGAAATTTCTTCCAAAGGCCTTATCCCAACAATAAGTCCTGGCTACACCCAACAGCCAGAAAGTTCCAGTGCTGGACACCTTATGCCAAACAACTAGAAAAAAGGAACACAGCCCCACCCATTAGCAAACAGTATAGCCTGAAGCTATACTAAGCTCACAGACACTCCCTCCCCTACAGAAGAAAAAAAAAAAAACACCACTGGATGCACCACTGCCCATCAGAGGGACCAGATCCAGTTTCACCGATCAGAAGATAAGCACCAATTTCACCCACCAGGAATCTATTCCAGGCACTGATCCAACCCCACCCACTGAGGGAAGACTCCACAAGTAAGAGAAGCTACAATTCTACATCCTGTGGAAAGGAGACCCCAAACAGAGTAAGTTAAACAAAATGAGAAGACAGAGAACATGCAGCCGATGAAAGAGCAAATTAAAAATCCATAAGACCAAACAAATGAAGAGGAAATAGGCAGTCTACCTGAAAAACAATTCAGAGTAATGATAGTAAAAATGATCCAAAATCTCAGAATGGAGGCACAGATAAATAGAATTGATGCATGGATTGAAAAGATACAGGAAATGTTTAACAAGGACCTAGAAATAATGAACAATCAGCAATGAACAACACAATAACTGAAATTAAAAATACACTAGAGAAAACTAATAGCAGAATAACTGAAGCAGAAGAATAGATAAGTGAGCTGGAAGATAGAATGGTAAAAATAACTGAAGCAGAGTAGAATAAAAAAGAAAAAGAAAGGATGAGAAGAAATGACAACAGTCTCAGAAAGCATTGAAACAACTTTAAGTGCACCAATATTTGAATTACAGGAGTTCCAGAGAAAGAAGAGAAAAATAAAGGGCATAAGAAAACACTTGAGGAGATGATAGTCAAGAACTTCTCTAACATGGGAAAGGAAATAGCCACCCAAGTCCAGTAATCCAAAAAGAGTCCCATACAGGCAAACTCAAAGAGAAACACACCAAGGCACATATAGCACAAGCAAAAATTAAGCACAAACACACAAAAATATCAAAAGCATCAAGGGAAAAGCAACAACATACAAAGGAATTCCCATAATGTTAACAGTTGATCTTTCAGTGAAAATTTGTAAGCCAGAAGGAAGTGACAGGATATACTTAAAGTGATGAAAGGAAAAAAAGAACTACAACTAAGATTACACTACAAAGAAAGGATCTTGTTCAGATTCAATGGAAAAATCAAAAGCTGTACACATTAGCAAAAGTTAAGAAAATTCAACACCACCAAACCAGCTTAACAACAATTGCTAAAGGAACTTCTTTAGGCAGAGAACACAAGAGAAGAAAAAGAACTACAAAAGCAAACCCAAAACAATAAAGTAAATGGTAATAAGATTGGACATATTAATAGTTACCTTAAATGTTAAAGGATTAAATGCTCCAACAAAAAGATATAGACTGGCTGAATGGATACAAGAAGCAAGACCTAGCTATATGCTGTGTACAAGAAATTAACTTCAGTCTAGGGACACATACAGACTGAAAGTGAGCCTGGAAAAAGATATTCCATGCAAATGGGAGTCAAAAAACAATTGGAGTACTATAACTCATATCAGATAAAATAAACATTAAAATAAAGATTATTACAAGAAACAAAGAAGAATGCTACATAATGATCAAGGATCCAATCCAAGAAGAAGATATAGCAATTATAAATATATGTGCACCCAACATAGAAGTATCTCAATACATAAGGCAAATGCTAACAGTTATGAAAAGGGAAATCAACAGTGCCACAGTAATAGTAGCAGACTTTAACACTCCACTCACATTAATGGTCAGATCACCCAGAGGAAAAATTAATAAGGACATGCAAGCCTTAAATGACCCATTAGACCAGATCAACCTATTGATATTTTCAGGACATTCCATCAAAAGAAGCAGAATACACTTTTTTCTCAAGTGCACATGGGAGATTCTCCAGGATAGATCACATCTTGGGTCACAAATCAACTCTTCATAAATTTAAGAAAACTGAAGTCATATCAAGCATTTTTTTCTGACCACAAAACTGTAACATTAAGTATCAATTAACAGGAAGACAAACACATGAAGGCTACTCAATACACTCCTAACTAACCAAGAGGTCATTGAAGAAATCAAACATAAAATAAAACAATATCTAGAAACAAATGACAAGGAAAACGTGACAATCTATAACTTATGGGATGAAGCAAAAGCAGTGCTAAGAGGTAAGTTCATAGCAATACAGACCTAACTCAAGGAACAAGAAAAGATCAAATAAATAACCTTACACCTAAAGCAACTAAAAACTAAGAGCAACAACAAAACTAAAAGTTAGTGGAAGGAAAGAAATCAAAGATCAGAGCAGAAATAAATGAAATATATGAAATATCAAGCATTTTTACGACCACAACACTATGAGATTAAATCTCAATTAACAGGAACACAAACACATGAAAGCTACCCAATACACTCCTAACTAACCAAGAGGTAACTGAAGAAATCAAACAGGAAAATAAAAAAAAATAATCTATAAACAAATGACAAGGAAAACATGACAATCTATAACTGATGGGATGAAGCAAAATCAGTGCTAAGAGGGAAGTTCACACCGATACAAACCTAACTAAAGGAACAAGAAAAAATCAAATAAACAACCTTACACTTAAAGCAACTAGAAAAAGAACAACAACAAAATCCAAAGTTAGTGGAAGGAAAGAAATCAAAGATCAGAGCAAAAATAAATGAAATATATGAAATGTATGTGAAATAAATGAAGAAAAATAACAAAGATCAATAAAGCTAAAGCCTAGTTCTTTGAGAAGATAAAACTGACAAACCATTAGTCAGAATCATCAAGAAAAAAAGGACAACACAAATCAATAAAATTAGAAGTGAAAAGGGAGAGGTTACAACAGATAATTCAGAAGTGAAAAGGATCATAAGAGACTACTACAAGCAACTATATATGATGGAGAAAAGACATCCTCTTCAATAAATGGTCCTGGTAAAACTGAACAGCTATTGGTAAAAGAATGAAATTAGAATACTTCCTAACACCATATTAAAAAATAAACTCAAAATGTATTAAAGACTTAAATGTAAGGCCAGAAACTATAAAACTAAAACTCTTACTGGAAAACATAGGCAGAACACTCTTTGGCATTAATTGCAGCATTATCCTATTTGACCTACCTCCTGAAGTAATGGAAATAAAAACAAAAATAAACAAATGAGGCCCAAAGATTTTTCACAGCAAAGAAAACTATAAAAAACTGAAAAGACAACACTGAGAGTTTGAGAAAATATTTTCAAATAAAACAACTCACAAAGTATTAATCTCCAAAATACACAAGTGGCTTATGCAGATAAACAAACAACTCAATGAAAAATGGGCAGAACACACAAACCTAAAAAAAAAATGGGCAAAACTTTTCTCCAATGAAGACATACAGATGGCCAACAAATACCTGAAAAGATGTGCCATTCATTATTAGAGATATGCAAATCAAAACTACAATGAGGTATCACCTTATACCAGACAGAATGACCATCATTAAAAAATCTACAAACAAATACTGGAGGGGTTGTGGAGAAAAGGGAACTCTATGCACTGTTGGTGGGAAGTGAGGTTGCCACAATGGAGAAGAGAATAGATATTGCTTAAAGAACCAGGGGAAAAAAAACTACCGTGAAAGTGAAGTCGCTCAGTCGTGTCCAACTCTTTGCAACCTTATGGACTGTAGCCCACCAGCCTCCTCTATTCATGGGATTTTCCAGGCAAGAACATTGGAGTGGGTTGCCATTTCCTTCTCCAAGGGATCCTCTCAATCCAGAGATTTAACTCGGGTCTCCCACATTGTAGGCAGACTTTTTACCATCTGAGCCAGGAAGGTATGAGCCACCAAGGAATCACATATAATGCAGCAATTACACTAATGGGCATATACCCTGAGAAAATCAGAATTCAAAAAGACATATGTACCCCAATGTTCGTTGCAGCACTATTTACAGCATCCAGGACATGGGAGCAACCTAGATGTCCATTGACAAATAAGTAGAAAAAGAAGTTGTGTTAGAATAGAATGGAATATTACTCAGCTATGAAAAGGAAGGGATGCTAATCAGTTGAACTGAGGTGGATGAATGTAGAACCAGTTATAGAGAATAAAGTAAGTCAGAAAGAGAAACACAAATATTGTATATTAAATATATATGGAATCTAGAAAAATGTTAGTGATGAATCTATTTTAGGGCAGGAAATAGAGACAGACATGGAGAACAGACTTGCAGACACAGCAGGAGAAAGAGAGGGTGCAAAGAATTGAGAAATTAGCATTAATATACATACACTACCATGTGTAAAAATAGATAGCTAGTGGGAAGTTGCTATGTAACACAGATCTCAGCCAGGCTTTCTGTGACAGACTAGATAAGTTGGATGGGGGTATGTTGGGATGGAAGCTAAAGAGTGAGGGGATATATATATATACTGTCTCTTATACACATCTAGATGTGTATAAGAGACAGGGATGATGGCAGCAATGTAAAAAAAGAAAAAAACAATGTAGGTCAGATAAATGTATTGATATATTCAGCTCAACAGATATTAATTCCAAAAAACAACACAATCATTAAAAAAATAAAAAAGGTTTTGAAAAAGATTGCTCTCTGGGAGTACTGTTCACCTGTATATAATGAAATATCTCTCCATATAGAATGTCTTTCTAGTAAGTTGCATTTCAAATTTCTTTTTAAAGTTTAAACCTCACAGAGTTTTAGAAAATGAAAAAGAAATTTCATGGTTTTTATAACTTAAAGAAAAGTCTATTTAAGTGAAACATGTGACTCTTTTCATAGTACTAGACAGATTCTGAAAACTGTTTACAGAAAAAGGTAGGAAAAAGAATTGGATGAAAGAGATATAAGTGCAGGAGCCATTCTGCTCAGTCTACCTGCTTTGTCTCAACCAAAGATGGGATCCTCTGCTGTCCATGACAGGTCCTGGACAGGAAACACCAATAGGGAACCAGACACAGGGGTGACATATCTACCTAGCACCTCTCAAATGTGGGCTTTTCACTGTGATGTCATCATGCTGAAAAAATTAAAATACTGAAATTATCAGCTTGACTATGTCTAAATATAAGTTTATAACTTTCCCATCCATATGAACAGCTCTTTGTTAGGCTTCATACAAAAACTGTGGAGCAAAAACATTGGGTCTCCAATCACAGTGATCAATCAAGATTGCTATATCAACTAAATCATAAATATAAGCTTATTTAGAGCATGGTTTCTTGATATCAGCCTAAAGAGATGTTAGGAACAAGATCATTCTTTGTTTCAGGCAGGATCTGTCCTGTTCATTGATGAATGTTTAACAGCATTCCTGGTTTCTACCCAGTTGATGCCTGTTGTACCTTCTCTGACCCAGTATGGCAACCAAAACATCTCCAGACAGCGCCAAAAATGTCACTACAAAATTGCTCCCTGGCTGGTGCACTGGGATGACCCAGAGAGATGATATGGGGAGGGAGGTGGGAGGGGGGTCCAGGATTGCGAACTCATGTACACCCGTGGCACATTCATGTTGATGGCAAAACCAATACAGTATTGTAAAGTAAAATAAAATTTTTAAAAAAGGAAAAAAAGAAATTAAAGGAAAAAAATTGCCCCTTGTTAATTATCATTGATTTATAGTCATACAAATTTTACTAAAATAAACAAAATTTTTAATTTGAAAAAAAAACTGAATGTAATGGGAAAATTATTTTTATATGCTATTGATTGAAAGAAAATTTAAAGATCTAAGCCAGATTAAAACTTTTGCTAGATACGAAATAGACATGCTATATATACATACACATACATACATACAGCATTTGGTGTACACCTTAATGTATGCCTAAAGACAACTATCTATTTATAGATTTATTGTCATATAACTACCCCACAATGGTCTGTGGCAACAGTGTCAGACAAAATAAAGGAAAATCTTCAGAATACTTGAACATGGCATCTAATAATTCATTTATGACTAACTGATCTAATTGAGAAAATAAAGTCAAAATATGAGAATACAAAAAGCCAGTAAGTAATTCCTTTATAAAATAATGAATGAAATAACTGTAATAATTAATTCTATCAAGTCTAAAGTTACAAATATATAATATATATTTTACACTTCAGCAAACTAAAGTTTATATATAGTTGAAGATTATATACATTACTTGTCTCCTCCATCAATTTATATAGTGAAAAGATGATTGTGTAATATGATGCAAACCCTCACAATATGAAACAATATTATCCTTCTGTTGCAGGTTGCAAAAAAACTGGTTCAGTAATGATCTGATATCACTGCCCCACTGAAATTAGACAAATAACAACAAATCAGTGCCACTAATTCCTTCCAAATGGGGGACTAAGAGGTCTTAAGCTCCCTTCTGCAGTCAAATAAATATATATTGGATAAAGTACACCTTAAAGGCTTTATTGGATTAGCAAGAAAATGTAATGTTTTCCAAAGAATCTCCTTTCCCAATAAAATGTTTAGTGCAGCTGGCTGGGACCTGAAGATTTGAATGGCAAGGAAGAATGAAATTGCCTAGAGCTGGATGCCAATCAGGGTTTTCCAGGTGGTACCAGTGGTAAAGAACCCATCTGCCCATGCAGTAGATGTAAAGAGCTGCAAGTTTGATCCCTGGGTCAAGAAGATCCCCTCGAAGAAGGCATGGCAACCCACTCTAGTATTCTTGGTTGAGAATCCCTTGGACAGAGGATCCTGGTGGGCTCTAGCTCATAGGGTCACCAAGAGTTGGATACAACTGAAGCGACTTAGCACAGAGGCCAACCAGGCACTAAAACCACTGTACTGAAGTGTGAGCAGCAGCAATGTTGTAGGTTGAAACCAATAATTCTCACCCTGAACTGAGAGCCTTGAAACAAGCTGAAAATTATCCCCTGGCATCCAGTAGAGGCAAACACAAGCAGTTCCTGCAAGAGAACACCCCAAAAGTAGCCTCTTGGGAGTTCCACAGATTAAGATCAAGTAGTCAAGTAACATGAATGAGAGGATAAATAACCAAAACAGATTTAAATATAACACAAACATGCAAGAAGGAGAATCTATAGATACCAGATATAGTAGAGTAATTTTGTTTAAAGAAACTAGAGTTGAAGAGTGTAAAAGTAACAGCTAATATTTGTTTTTTGATGATTTAAGAATGTAAGTTGCCATTTCTTTAGCAAACCACTAAAAGAGAATATTAACTGCCAAAAAAATGGGAAATTGAATTCTACATAATCCTTAATCAACTCAGATAAAGAAGAAAAAAAGATTGAAAATAAAAGTATACAAGGTCAGACTAATAAAAAGAAAAATAAGGCTTGAATGAATAAAACACAATCAAAATACATATAATAACTTGGAAGAATGTAGTTAAATCTATGCAAATGAAATTTATGGCATTAAATATCATATTTGAAAATATAAAGCATGAAAAGAAAGCTAAGCATTCATTTTCAGAAGGTAAAAAATAACAACAAATTAACCCAAAGGAAGAAGAAAATGATAAAATATAAAAAATATTCAATTGAGAGAAAAGACTAATGAAGTTTGCATGCTAATGGAGACATAAATAGAAAAGAAGAAAGAGGAGGATAGAGAGAATAGAAGTCACAAGTTACCAATTTAGCAATGAAAACAGCAACTCTAAAGAGACTGCTAAGCAGATATAGGAATGAAACTACAAAATGGTAAAATTAATTGTAGCACTCTTTTCATTTTTCATACATATATCCAGTTGATACAGCAACATTTGTTGAAAAGATGTTCCTTTTTGTATTGAACTCTTTGGCACTTTTGTTTAAAGTTCAGTTCAGTTCAGTTCAGTCGCTCAGTCATGTCTGACTCTTCGCGACCCCATGAATCGCAGCTCGCCAGGCCTCCCTGTCCATCATCATCTTCCGGAGTTCACTCAGATGCATGTCCATCGAGTCCGTGATGCCATCCATCCATCTCATCCTCGGTCGTCCCCTTTTTCTCCTGTCCCCAATCCCTCCCAGCATCACAGTCTTTACCAACGAGTCAACTCTTTGCATGAGGTGGCCAAAGTACTGGAGTTTCAGCTTTAGCATCATTCCTTCCAAAGAAATCCCAGGGCTGATCTCCTTCAGAATGGACTGGTTGGATCTCCTTGCAGTCCAAGGGACTCTCAAGAGTCTTCTCCAACACGACAGTTCAAAAGCATCAATTCGTCGGCGCTCAGCCTTCTTCACAGTCCAGCTCTCACATCCATACATGACCACAGGAAAAACCATAGCCTTGACTAGACGGACCTTAGTCAGCAAAATAATGTCTCTGCTTTTGAATATACTATCTAGGTTGGTCAAATTAGTTGTTCATAAATGGGATATGGCTAAGATGGTGGAGTAGGAAGACTCTGAGATCACCTCTTCCCATGGGCACACCATAATTACAACTATTCACAGAGCAACTATCTATGAGAACAACCTAACAACTAACAGAAAATATTTTCAGCAACTAAAGATATAAAGGAACTGCAAGATGGGTAAGAGTGGTACAGTCACCGCACAGTACAGTAGTACAGTCACAGTAAAACACACACCCCAAGATGGCAACTCACAAATGGGAGGATAATCATGAATGCAGAAGTGATTATCCTCCAAGTAATCTCCAAGAAGTGAGGAGTCCAAGCCTCACATTGGGCTCCCCCATTCAGGATACTGCTCCAGAAAGACTATCTCCCCAAACATCTGGCATTGAAGTCCAGTGGGGCTTGCATGCAGCAGAGCCAAAGGGCTATAGGAAAGAGAGATTCCAATCTTAAAAAGTGCACACGAAATCTCACATGCTCTGAGTCCCAATGAAGAAGGAGTCATTTGAAAAGAGCATGAGTCAGACCCATTTGCTGACCTTAGAGAGCTTTTCCACTGTAGGAGACAACTTAGACTCTCCCTCAGGACACAGATGCTGGTAGGAGTCATTCTTGGAAGTTTATTCTACCATGAGGATACTGGTGCTCACAACTACCATTTTTGAATCATCTTTCTAGCCTATTAGTGCTGGGGGCTTACCCACCTACTAGCAGGCAGACACCAAACACAGGCCCCACCAGCCCTGCAGTTAGCTGTACCAGGACATGGCCCTATTCACTCACCAATGCACCAGAACTAGCTCAGGGGATCCTCAGACCCAGATTGACCCATCAGTAGGTCAGCAACCACCACATAAGGCAAGACCTGGTACCCAGCCAGGCCAGGGGCCAGGCCCACCTACCAGCATTCCCACAGAAGTTGGTCTCATCAAAACAGAAGGGCCAACACACCCTATATTGAGAGACCCTAGAGCATATAGCTCAGGCCCCCTGCTGCTGGGCCCTGTAGCATGTCTCTTACACAAGGCATCCACCAAGATCAGGAAATGTATCTGACCTACTTAATATATAAAAATAAACAGAAAGAATTAGGCAAAATGAAAAGACAGAAAAATACATTCCCATCTAAACAGAATACAGGAACAAGAGAAAACCTCAGAATAATTAAATGGACATCCTGGTGACCCACTCCAGTACTCTTGCCTGGAAAATCCCATCGACAGAGCAGCCTGGTAGGCTGCAGTCCCTGGGGTTGCTAAGAGTCAAACACAACTGAGCGACTTAACTTTCACTATTCACTTTCATGCATTGGAGAAATGGCAACCCACTCCAATACTCTTGCCTGGAGAATCCCAGGGACAGGGGAGCCTGGTGGGCTGCTGTTTATGGGGTCGCACAGAGTTGGACATGACTGATGCAACTTAGCAGCAGCAGTAGCAGCAAGCAATCTACTCAATAGAGAGCTCAATATATTAAATAGATAACTAATAAGAACCTACTGGATAGCACAGGCAACTCTACTAAATAATCTGTAATGACCTATATTGAAACAGTATTTAAAAACAAGTGTATATATGTATACATATAACTGATTCATTTTGCTATATAGAAGAAACTAACTCAAAATTGCAAATCAACCCTACTCTGATAAGGTTTGTTTTTTTTTTTTTTTTAAGAATACAAACAACCTGATTGGAAAATAGGCCAAAGTTATTAACAGATACCTCATCAAAGAAGATATACAGATGGTAAACAAACATAAAAATATGTGCCACATCATATGACAACAGTGAAATTAAAATTAAAATAACAGAGACACCACTACATACCTGTTAGAATGGCCAAAATCTAAAACACCAATACCAAGTGCTGCTAGCATGTGTAGTAATAGTAATTCTTATACATTACCAATGAGAATTCAACATGCCACACTTTGAAAGACAGTTTGGCAAATCCTTACATAACTAAACATACTCTTACCATATGATTCAGTAATCAGACTCCTTAGTACTTATTCAGAGGATCTGAAAAATAATGTCCATCAAAAAGACTCAGCACATGGATGCATATAGCATTTTGTTCATAACTACCCAAACTTGGAAACAACCAAGATATCCTTCAATAGATAGATAAATCAACTGCAGTACATTCAGGCAAAAGAATATTATTCAGTGTTGAAAAGAAATCAAACATGAAGAGCCATGGCAAGCATGCATGCATGCATGTGTGAATAGTCACTCAAATCACGTCTGACTCTTTGTGACCCCATGGACTATAGCCTGGCAGGCTCCTCTGTCATGGGATTTTTCAGGCAAGAATACTGGAGAGGGTTGCCATTTCCTCTTCCAGGGGATATTAACCCAGGAATCAAACCTGCAACTCTTACATTGGCAGGTGGATTCTTTATGCTCTGGAAGAAATTTTAAATGCATATTACTAAGTGAAAGAAGCCAAACTGAAAAGCTATATATGGTATGATTCAAATTATATTATTCTGGAAATGGTGGAACTATGGAGAACAGTTAAAAGAACAGTGGGTGATGATTTCACAGTTCAGTTCAGTCACTCAGTCATGCCCAACTCTTTGCAACGCCATGGACTGCAGCATGCCAGGCCTCCCTGTCCATCACCAACTCCTGGAGCTTACTCAAACTCATGTCCACTGAGTCGGTGATGCCATGCAACCATCTCATACTCTGTTGTCCCCTTCTCCTCCTGCCTTCAATCTTTTCCAGCATCAGGGTATTTTCCAATGAGTCAGTTCTTCACATTGGGTGGCCAAAGTACTGGAGTTTCAGCTTCAACATCAGTCCTTCCAATGAATATTCAGGACTGATTTCCTTTAGGATTGACTGGTTGGATCTCCTTGCAGTTCAAGGAACTCTCCAAGAGTCTTCTTCAACACCACAGTTCAAAAGCGTCAATTCTTCGACACTCAGCTTTCTTTATATTCCAACTCTCACAATACATACAAATATCAAATCAGTATATTGTACAGTTCAGTTCAGTCACTCAGTCATGTCCGACTCTGCAACCCCATGAATCACAGCATGCCAGGCCTCCCTGTTCATTACCATCTCTCGGAGTTCACTCAGACTCATGTCCATCGAGTCCGTGATGCCATCCAGCCATCTCATCCTCGGTCGTCCCCTTCTCCTCCTGCCCCCAATCTCTCCCAGCATCAGAGTCTTTTCCAATGAGTCAACTCTTCGCATGAGGTGGCCAAAGTACTGGAGTTTCAGTTTTAGCATCATTCCTTCCAAAGAAATCCCAGGGCTGATCTCCTTCAGAATTGACTGGTTGGCTCTCCTTGCAGTCCAAGGGACTCTCAAGAGTCTTCTCCAACACCACAGTTCAAAAGCATCAATTCTTCGGTGCTCAGCCTTCTTCACAGTCCAACTCTCACAACCATACA
>SJYT01045310.1:50426-73646 GCA_006410635.1 Cephalophus harveyi
CAATAGAAGTATCTTTGTGAATTCCAAAATATTGGTTTTCCCAGATCTCTGATTGTTATTTATTTAAATTTGTTGCTGTCAGAATATGTAGTTCTTAGACTGAAATTTTTAATCTTAGTAATTTATCATGTGTATATGCAGTAAGATGTAGAGTTCTACAAATGGCGATTAAAGTAAAATTGCTGATAAAGCTTTCCATACCTCCTATGGTTTTCATGACTTCTTTGTTTAGATCTTTTACCAATTTTGAAAGAAGTGTCATAAAACCTTCTATGACTGTGAAATTATCTATTTTATAATTTAATGAATTAACTATTTTAATGTTTTATTATGAATATCTCTGTTATATGTTCCTGATAGGCTATCTTATTTATCTTGATTAAATATCCCCCATTATTTCTAACAATTTCTTCCTTAAAGAAATAGGAATATCAAACCACCTTACCTGTCTTGTGAAAATCCTGTAATCAGGTTAAATAGCAACAGTTAGAACCTACATGGAAGAACTTACTGGTTCAAAATTGGGAAAGGAGTACAACAAGGCTGTATATTGTCACTCTGTTTACTTAACTTACATGCAGAGTACATCACGCAAAATACTGGACTGGATGAATCACAATCTAGGATCAAGATAGCCAGGAGAAATATCAACAATCTCAGATATGCAGATGATACCACTCTACTGACATAAAGTGAAGAGGAACTAAAGAGCCTCTTAGGAAGGGTGAAAAAGGAGAGTGAAAAAGCTGGCTTAAAACTCAACATTCAGAAAACTAATATCAGGGCATCTGGTCCCATTGCTTCATGGCAAATAGATGGAGAAAAAGTGGAAACAGTGACAGATTTTAATTTCTTGGCTCCAAAAGCATTGCAGATGGTGACTGCAGCCAGAAATTAAAAGACATGTGCTCCTTGGAGGAAAAGTTATGATAATATGCTAGACATCAAATTAAAAAGCAGAGACATCACTTTGTCAGCAAAGCTCCATATAGTCAAGGCCATAATTCTGTCAGTCCTGGATGTCAGGACTGGATGTCAGTATGGATGTCAGAGTAGGACCATAAAAAGGCTGAATGCCAAGTAATTGATGTCTTCAAATTATGGTGCTGGACAAGACTCTTGAGAGCCCCTTAGACTGCAAGGAGATCAAACTAATCAATCCTAAAGGAAATCAACCCTGAATGCTCATTGGAAGGATTGATGCTGAAGATGAAGTTCCAATACTTTGGCCACCTGATGAGAAGAGCTGACTCACTGGAAAAGACCCTTATTCTGAGAAAGATTTAAGGCAGAAAAAGGATGCAGCAGAGGATGAGATGGTTAGATAGCATCACCATCTCATTGGATATGAATCTAAGCAAACTCTGGGAGATAGTGAAGGATAGGAAAGCCTGGCATGCTGCAGTTCATGGGATCGCAAAGAATTGGACATGATTTAGGAACTGAAAAACAAACAGTAAACAAGGATGTCATAGTCATCAGTGATTTTAGTCCTCCAGTGTGAGTTCCTGAGTCCTAAGGGCACTCAGGAAGGAGAATACCTGTGATCTAACACACATCATATTGAAGCCACTCCCTATGTTAACACAAGGGAGCTCATGATGTGAAAAACACAGAATACTGGCCCCAGGATAGTTGAGATCCATATTAAAGAAATTATTTTGGTGACCCTAGACTCTCACTTCTTCATATATACCGAAAAGTGCTTAATTCCTTAAGTGGGATATCTGGTTTTCTTTAATGAGCAATAATCTTTTGATATTCAGACTGCCTGCCTATTGTTATATAGCTTCTATATAAGCTGGCTTCCCTCCTCACATCCTCAGAGCAATTCTTTCCAAGAATTGCTATCTTTCGGGCTTGAGATGCTATCTTCCAGGCTTGAAGTCCTAAAAATTCCCACCAACTAAAATATAACTCTCAACTTTTAGGCTGTGACTGTTTAAGTCAACAATTATGATAAAGATCCTGAAGTAAACAGCTAGACTCTCAGTGTAGTGCTCAGATTCAGAAATTACCTGATTTTTACCACTAGGATGTTCCTGCAGAACAATGAACATAATGATAAGAAACAGACATAATAGCTTTTCTTGGTCTCAAGGAAACTGATTTAAGAAGCACAGTGTGGCTCCCTTGAATATCCAAGAAAACAAAAGCCAGTCAAAGAGAATAAAATGTTCTATAAAGAAGATATAAGAAGAGAGTGGTCCTAAGATGGAGAAGGAATAGAACCGGGAGACCACTTTCTCCCCCATAAATTCATCAAAAGATCGTTTGAATGCTGAGCAAATACCGCAAAACAACTTCTGAAAGCTGGCAGAGAACACTAGGCACCCAGAAAGGCAGCCCACTGTCTTTGAAAGGAGGTAGGACAAAATATAAAAGGTAAAAAGTGAGACAAAAGAGTTAGGGACAGAGACCCGTCCTTGGGAGGAAGTCGTAAAAGAGAAGTTTCCAAACACCAGGAAATCCTCTCACTGGTGGGTCTGTGAGGAGTTTTGGAATCTCAGAGGGCAATATAACAGGGAGAAAAAGATAAATAAATAAAACAAACATATTACATGTCAAACCGCACCTCCCAGCAGAGAAGTAGCCCAGACGCTCGAGTCTGCCACCACCAAGCGGGGCTGAACAGGGAGGCACGGGCTGCATTGCTTAGGGTAAGGACCAGGCCTGAATGCCCTGAGGGCAATCTGAGGGAGCTAATGTGAGATAGCAACCCAAACCATGGGAGAGAGAAAACCTTCCCATGAAAAGCTCTAACCTAGGCACTGCCAGGCCCACTCACAGAACAAAGGACTGAGCAAATACCAGAGGAGAGCTAGCCCTTAGTGGACTGGTCCATCCCCCACCAGAGGCAGGGAGGCAGGCAGTCAACAGCCAGAGCTAGAAGGCAGGGGGCAAACTTGGCCCCAGAAAGGGCATCCTCCACCAAACTTTGAGCAGGCTCCCAGTTGCTAACCAAGTCTTCCTGGGGTCCTGGACGGTTGACATCCACCAGGAGGGTCACAGCCAGATATCAGCTCCCCAGAGGAGACACACAGCACACCTGAGACAACGCTCCCGCTATGCACCCAGGAAACTGAGAGTCTGGGACGGGGGCAGTGATAAGATGCACTGCCCCACCTAGGGAGTGTGCACTCACCAAGCACCTGGTCTCCTGAGCTGCTTGGATCTGGAAGGGCACAAAGTGCAGGCCCAACCAAGTCTGTGCCTTTGGCGAGTACCCAAGAACCTGAACCTGAGTGGCTTAGACCTGGGACGTGCACACAACCCAGGGCCCGCTTTAGACAGTTCCCCTGCAGAGCAACCTGGAGCCTGGGCAGTGTAGACCAGGAAAGTACACACACTGTGAGTGGGGGCAAAAAAGTGTGGCCCAGACATTGCAAGCACTCCCCACACATGCCAGTGATATTTGTTTGCAGTGTTCCTCCCTCCCTGCAGCACAATTGAACAAGTGAGCCTAAATAAATGACCACCTTTGCCCCCTTGTGTCAGGGTGGAAATTAGACACTGAAGAGACTTTCAAACAGAGGAAGCCAAAATAAATAAAGAATAGGGAACCGCTTTGGAAGTGACAGGTGCAACAGATTAAAACCCTGTAGTTAGCATTGACAACATTGGAAGAAGGCCTATAGACCTAAGAAGAAGTATAAGCTGGAACAAGGAACTCTCTGAAACTGAACTGACCCCACACTGCCCTCAATAACTCCAGAGATATTCCTAGATATACTTTACTATTATCATTTTTAAATTTTTAAATTTTTTTTTACTTTTTAAGTTCTTTATACTCCTTAAATTTTAATTTTTAAAACCTGCTATTACCTTGCAAAAAAAAGACCCTATTTGTAAAGTAAATTTCATATATATTTTTTTATAATTTTTGAGATTTTGTTTTGTTTTTTTAATATTGTATTTTTGAGAGTCTAACCTCTAGTCTAGATTTTTCATCTTTGCTTTTGGTATTTGTTATCAATTTTGTACCTTTAAAAATCCAATCTTCAGTACCCATTTTTACTTAAGACTGTGATTACTGGGTTGATTGCTCTCTCCCCTTTTGACTCTTCTTTTTCTCCCCCAGGTCACCGCTATCTCCTCCCTCGCCCTTCCCTTCTCTACTTAACTCTATGAATCTCTTTGGGTGTTCCAGGCTGTGGAGAACACTTAGGGAACTGATAACTAGCTAGATTGGTCTCTCTCCTTTTGATCCCCCTCTTCTCCTCCTGGTTGACTTTATCTCTTTCCTCACTCTTCTCTTCTCTATGGAACTCAGTGCACCTCTCTGAGGGTTCCAAACTGTGGAGAGCAAATAAGGAATTGCTTAATGGCTAGATTTCTCTCTCCTCTTTTAATTTCCCCTCTTCTCCTGGTCCCCTCTATCTCCCTCCTCCCTCTTCTTTTCTCCATGTAACTGTGAACCTCTCTGAGTGTCCCTCACTGTGGAGAAGCTTTACACCACTAACCTAGATGTTTTATCATCAGTACTGTATGAATGGAGAAGTCTTGACGCTACTGTAAGAATAAGACTGAAACCCAGAGGCAGGAGGCTTAAATTCAAAACTTGAAAACACCAGAAAACTCTTGACCCCAGGAAACATTAATTGACAAAAGTGCACCCAAAAGCCTCCATACTTACCCTGAAACCAAGCTCCACCCAAGAGCCAGCAAATTTCAGAGCAAGACATACCAAGCTAATTTTCCAAAAATGCAGGAACATAACCCGAAGCATTAAAATACACGTGGCCAAAAGCCACACCAAACCCACAGACATCTCAAAACACACTAATGGACACTTCATTGCACTCCAGAGAGGAGAGATCCAGCTCTACCCACCAGAACACTTACATAAGTTTCTCTAACCAGGAAACCTTGATAAGCCACTCATTCAACACCCCCTCAACAGGGAGGAAGCACCACAATAAAGAGGAACCACAAACTTCCAGTATACAGAAACGCCATCCCAAGCACAGCAATCTAAACATATGAAAAGGCAGAGAAATATTCAGCAGGTTAGTCAAGGCTATGGTTTTTCCTGTGGTCATGTATGGATGTGAGAGTTGGACTGTGAAGAAGGCTGATCGCCGAAGAATTGATGCTTTTGAACTGTGGTGTTGGAGAAGACTCTTGAGAGTCCCTTGGACTGCAAGGAGATCCAACCAGTCCATTCTGAAGGAGATCAACCCTGGGATTTCTTTGGAAGGAATGATGCTAAAGCTGAAACTCCAGTACTTTGGCCACCTCATGCGAAGAGTTGACTCATTGGAGAAGACTCTGATGCTGGGAGGGATTGGGGGCAGGAGAAGAAGAGGACGACCCAGGATGAGATGGCTGGATGGCATCACTGACTCGATGGATGTGAGTCTGAGTGAACTCCAAGAGATGGTGATGAACAGGGAGGCCTGGCGTGCTGCGATTCATGGGGTCGCAAAGAGTCGGACACGACTGAGCGACTGAACTGAACTGAAAGGAACATAATAAAAGTCTGCCAAGCCAAACAAAAGAGGAGGAGATAGGGAATCTACCTGAAAAGGAATTCAGAATAATGATAGTAAAAGTGATATAAAATCTTGAAAACAAAATGGAGTTACAGATACACTCTGGAGACAAGGATTGAGAAGATGCAAAAAAAGTTTAACAAGGACCTAGAAGAAATAAAAAGGAGTCAATCAATAATGAATACTGCAATAACTGAGATCAAAAGCACTCTGGAGGGAACCAACAGTAGAATAACTGAGGCAGAAGATAAGATAGGTGAGGTGGAAGGTAGAATGGTGGAAATAAATGAAGCAGAGAGGAAAAAAAAAACAGAATTAAAAAAATGAGGACAACCTCAGACACCTCTGGGACAATGTTAAAGTCCCAACATTCAAATGACAGGAATCCCAGAAGAAGAAGACCAAAAAAAAAAAAAAAAAGGCCATGAGAAAACACTCAAGGAGATAATACCTGAAACCTTTCCTAAATTGGGGAAGGAAACAGCCACCCAAGTCCAAGAAACCCAGACAGTCCCATTCAGGATAAACCCAAGGCTAAACACCCCAAGACACATATTAACCAAATTAATGAACATCAAACACAAAGAACAAATATTAAAAGTAGGAAGGGGAAAAAAATAACACACAAGGGGATTCTCATAAGGATAACAGCAGATCTTTCAATAGAAACTCTTCAAGCAAGAAGGGAAAGGCAAGACACACTTAAAGTGATGAAAGAGAAAAATTTACAACCCAGATTACTGTACCCAGCAAGAATCTCATTCAAATATGAAGGAGAAATCAAAAGCTTTACAGACAAACAAAAGCTGAGAGAACCACCAAACCAGCTCTTGAACAAATGCTAAAGAATCTTCTCTAGACAGGAAATACAGAAAATGTTCATAAACTCGAACTCAAAACAACAAATGAATGGCAATGGGATCATACTTATCAATAATTGCCTTAAATATAAATGGGTTGAATAGCCCAACCAAAAGACAAAGACTGGCTGAATGGATACAAAAACAAGACTCCTATATATGCTTTCTACAAGAGACCCACCTCAAAATAAGGAACACATAGAGAATGAAAGTGAAGGGCTAGAAAACGATATTTCCTGCAAATGGAGACCAAAAGAAAGCAGGAGTAGCAATACTCATATTAGACAAAATAGACTTTGAAAAAAAGGCTGTGAAAAGAGACAAAGAAGGATACTACATAATAATCAAAGGATCAATCCAGAAGAAGATATAACAATTATAAATATATATGCACCCAACATAGGAGCACTGCAATATGTAAGGCAAATGCTAACAGGTATGAAAGGGGAAATTAACATAAACATAATAATAGCAGTAATCTTTAATATCCCACTCACATCTATGGATAGATCAACTAAACAGAAAATTAGCAAGGAAACACAAACTTTAAATGATACAACAGACCTGTTAGACCTAATTGATATCTATAGGATATTTTACAACAAAACAATGAATTTCACCATTTTCTCAAGTGCACATGGAACCTTCTCCAGGATAGATCACATCCTGGGCCATAAATCTAGCCTTTGTAAACTCAAAAAGATTTAAATCATCTCAAGTGTCTTTTCTTTTTTTCATATATATATATATATATATATATAAATTTATTTATTTTAATTGGAGGTTAATTACTTTACAATATTGTATCAGTTTTCCCATACATCAACATGAATCCCCCACAGGTATCCATGTGTTCCCCATCCTGAACCCCCCTCCCTCCTCCCTCCTCCCTCCCCGTACCATCCCTCTGGGTCGTCTCAGTGCATCAGCCCCAAGCATCCAGTATCATGCATCTTTAGATGTCAACTACAGGATAAACAAACTATTAAAAATACAAACATATGGAGGCTGAACAACACACTTCTGAATAATCAACAAATCACAGAAGAAATCAAAAAAGAAATCAAAATATGCATAGAAATGAATGAAAATGAAATGTTCGATACAGGATACAGGATGCTTGGGGCTGGTGCACGGGGATGATCCAGAGAGATGATATGGGGTGGGAGGTGGGAGAGGGATTCAGGATTGGGAGCTAATATACACCCATGGTGGATTCATGTCAATGTATGGCAAAACCAATATGGTATTGTAAAGTAAAATAAAGTAAAAATAAAATTAAAAAAAAAAAAAAAGAAAACACAGCAACCCAAAACTTATGGGATTCAATTAAAGCAGTGCTAAGGGGAAGGTTCATAGCAATACACGTCTACCTCAAGAAACAGGAAAAAAATAAGATAAATAACCTAACTCTACATCTAAGGCAACTAGAAAAAGAAATGAAGAAACCCAGGGTCAGTAGAAGGAAAGAAATAATAAAAATTAGAGCAGAAACAAAGAAGACCATAGCCAAAATCAACAAAGCTAAAAGTGGGTTCTTTGAGTAGACAAGTAAAATAGACAACCCATTAGCCAGACTCTTCAAGAAAAAAAAAAGAGAAGAATCAAATCAACAAAATTAGAAGTGAAAATGGAGAAATCACAACAGACAGCACAGAAATACAAAGGATCAAAAGAGACTACTGTAAACAACTATATGTAAATAAAATGGACAACTTGGAAGAAATGGATAAATACTTAGAAAAGTGTAACTTTCCAAAACTGAACCAGGAAGAAATAGAAAATCTTAACAAACCCATCAAAAACACAGAAATTGAAACTGTAATAAAAAATCTTCCAACAATCAAAAGCCAGGACCAGATGGCTTCAGAGCTGAATTCTACCAAAAATTTAGAGCAGAGCTAACATCTATATTACTCAAACTCTTCCAGAAAATTGCAGAGGAAGGTGAACTTCCAAACTCATTCTATGAAGCCACCATCACCCTAATACCAAAACCTGACAAAGATGCCACACAAAAAGAAAACTACAGGCCAATATCACTGATGAACTAAGATGCAAAAATCCTCAACAAACCTCTAGCAAACATAATCTAACAACACATTAACAAGATGATCAAGTGGGCTTTATCCCAGGGATGCATGGATTCTTCAATATATAATATCTGATACAATATATTAACATATTGAAAGATAAAAATAATATGATCATCTCAATAGATGCAGAGAAAGCTTTTGACAAAATTCAACATCCATTTATCATAAAAACCCTCCAGAAAAGAGGAATAGAAGGAACATACCTCAACCTAATAAAAGTCATATATGATAAACCCACAGCAAACATTATCCTCAATGTTGGAGACTTGAAAGCATTTCCCCTAAAGTCTGGAAAAAGACAAGGGGGCCCACTCTCACCACTACTATTCGACATAGTTTTGGAAGTTTTAGCCACAGAAGTCAGAGAAGAAAAAGAAATAAAAGGAATCCAGATTGGAAAAGAAGTAAAACTCTCACTGTTTGCAGATGACATGATCCTCTACATAGAAAACCCTAAAGACTCCATCAGAAAATTACTAGAGTGAATCAATGGATATAATAAAGTTTCAGGATATAAAATTAATACACAGAAATCCCTTGCATTCCTATACACTAACAATGAGAAAACAGAAAGAGAAATTAAGGAAACAATTCCATTCACCATTGCAATGAAAAGAATAAAATACTTAGAAATAAAGCTATCTAAAGACACAAAAGACCTATATATAGAAAATTATAAAACACTGATGAAAGAAATCAAAGAGAACACAAATAGATGGAGAAATATACCATGTTTATGGATTGGAAGAGTCAATATAGTGAAAATGAGTACATGAATCAAAGCAATCTATAGATTCTATGCAATCCCTATCAAGCTACCAACAGTATTCTTCACAGAACTAGAACAAACAATTTCACAATTTGTACAGAATTACAAAAAACCTTGAATAGCCAAAGCTATCTTGAGAAAGAAGAATGGAACTGGAGGAATCAACCTGCCTGACTTCAGGCTATACTACAAAGCTACAGTCATCAAGACAGTATGGTACTGGCACAAAGACAGAAATACAGATCAGTGGAACAAAATAGAAAGCCCAGGGATAAATTCATGCACCTATGGATACCTTATCTTTGACAAAGGAGGCAAGAATATACAATGGAGAAAAGACAATCTCTTTAACAAATGGTGCTGGAAAAACTGGTCAACCACTTGTAAAAGAATGAAACTAGAACACTTTCTAACACCATACACAAAAATAAACTCAAAATGGACTAAAGATCTAAGCATAAGACCAGAAACTATAAAACTCCTAGAGGAGAACATAGGCAAAACTCTCTCTGATGTAAATCATAGCAGGATCCTCTGTGACCCACCTCCCACAGTAATGGAAATAAAAGCAAAAATAAACAAATGGGACCTAATTAAAATTAGAAGCTTTTGCACAACAAAGGAAACCATAAGCAAGGTGTAAAGACAGCCTTCAGAATGGGAGAAAATGATAGCAAATGAAGCAACTGATCAAGAATTAATCTCAAAAATATACAAGCAACTCCTGCAGCTCAATTCCAGAAAAATAAGCGACCTAATCGAAAAATGGGCCAAAGACCTAAACAGACATTTCTCCAAAGAAGACATACAGATGGCTAACAAACACATGAAAAGATGCTCAACATCACTCATTAGCAGAGAAATGCAAATCAAAACCACAATGAGGTACCATCTCACACCGGCCAGAATGGCTGCTATCAAAAAGTCTACAAAAAATTTAACTATTTAAAAAAATAATAATAATAAAATAAATGTTGGAGAGGGTGCAGAGAAAAAGGAACCCTCTTACACTGTTGTTGGGAATGCAAACTAGTATAGTCACAATGGAGAACAGTGTGGAGATTCCTTAAAAAACTGGAAATAGAACTGCCATATGACCCAACAATCTCACTGCTGGGCATACACAGTGAGGAAACCAGAATTGAAAGAGACTCGTGTTTACAATAGCCAGGACATGGAAGCAACCTCGATGTTCATCTACAGGCGAATGGTTAAGAAAGCTGTGGTACATATGCTCAATGGAATATTACTCACCAATTAAAAAGTTGCATTTGAATCAGTTCTAATGAGGTGGATGAAACTGGAGCCTATTATATAGAGTGAGGTAAGCCAGAAAGAAAAACACCAATAGAGTATATTAGCGTATGTATATCGAATTTAGAAAGATGGTAATGATGACCCTATATGCGAGAAAGAAAAGAAACACAGATATAAAGAACAGACTGTTGGACTCTGTGGGAGAAGGCGAGGGTGGGACGATTTGATAGAATAGCATTGAAACATGTATAGTATCATATGTGAAATAGGTTACCCGTCCAGTTTCAATGTATGATAAAGGGTGCTCAGGGTGGTGCACTGAGATGACCCTGAGGGATGGAATGGGGAGGGAGGTGGGATGAGGGGGAACACATGTACACCCATGGCTGATTCATGTGAATTTATGGCAAAAACCACCACAGTATTGTAAAGTAATTAGCCCCCAATTAAAATTTTTTTTAATATACAAGAAAAAATTAGATGATTAAAAAGTCCAAAAGGTCTAACAAAAAATTAAATATACAAGGTGACAAATACTGTATAGCTCTTTTCAAAGAACCATTATTACTCTCATACCCACAATTATGTGAAGAGGTCCAAAGTGTAGGGAAGTAAGGTAACACACGCATGGTCCTAATAGAATCAGCATGGGTGTAGGCTATCAGCAGGTGTGGTTCTGCAGTTTCCATCAGTTCCTAGAATATATGCTGAGTATTTTACCAACTTGGGAGTTCCCTATGTGTTATAATTATTACTCTGTCCTCAAGGAAGTAATAAGAAAATATAAGGAATATCAGGCCATGTTGCCCAGCTAATGTATCCAAACATACAGGAAACAAATGTTACAAACATCACCATACTTGTGGAACATTTCAGGTCAATTTTAAAGGCCGTGTTAATTGGCTTTATTTTGTTGAAGACCATTTGTTTTGTCAGAGTGAGATAAATAAACAATGAATTAATCCTCAAGAAAAACTCAGTTTCTAACATAATTCATGGTGTTTTGGAGCTATTACTAGCTTTGGATATCATCAATCATTGACTTGAGATAAACAAAGAAGCAACAAAAAAGGAATGTGGTGGTACTTTCTTGGTGGTCCAGTAGTTAAGAATCCACCTTCTAATGCAGAGGATGCAGGTTTGCTCCCTGGTCATGGAACTAAGATCACACATGCCACTGGGCACTAAGCTCACATGCTGCAACTACTGAGCCCACACACTGTATAGCTCATGCACCACAACTAGAGAGAAGCCTACATGCCACAACTAGAAAGACGACCATAGACTCCAACTAGAAAAGCCTATGTACTTCAATGAAAAGCCCATATGCCACAGCAAACTTCACATGTTGCATCCAAGACCTGATGCACCTAAATAAATAAATTAGGAAGGAATGTTGAGGGAGCTTAACCTTGGAATGGCCAGATGAGGAACTCTGCAGGCTGACTCTCCGGGGGGGGGGGGGGGGGACATAAGTGGAGAAAAAAGCATTTGTGAAAGTCTCTGAAATTTTCTTTATAGTATATAGCCAGTAAAGAGACATTTGTTCAAGATAATTTGGTAAAAACAAGAATCAGTGACACTTGAACTATAACCCACTTCCATGTTGTACTCAATGTACCAAACGGTCTGGGTATGTTCAAGAACAGAGGGCTTCCTTTCTTTCAAATCACAGTCAAGAACTATAGCTCCCTGGGAAGAGAAGGCTACCCTACCACCATTGTTTGTCTCCCCATTACTGTATTGCAGAGCGTAATTTCTAGGATAGTTTTGCCAAGAAATCAGGGGTTCTCATTCTCCACACAGCCCCCATTTATGGGGTAGAAGTTTTGAGGTGCTTCAGAATAAAAACACTGGGACTCTGCCCTCACCTCTGCTCAGCTGTAAGAAGTTCCACACCAAGAGAGGCAAGCCTAAAAGATTACTGTCTCCACCAGTCCCCAGATAACAAAGCAGAATTTTCATTTCAAGAGAAAGAGGCCCCTAGCTATTTAGCAGTGCCTCAGAGGTTTTCTCAAGAGGAGAGGCAGGACACAAGAAAAGAGAGCTCTGAAACTCTCTCCAAATGAAATGTCTTTAGTTTCGGGAAGTTCAAAACAATGTAGAAACAATGTAGATGTAATGTTAAGCATTTAAGAGGAGGCTGATAGCTCCAGAAAAGCAGTAATATCAGCTGTAGGCCAGCTAGTTTACCAGAGGGAAACAAGGAGAGAATCAGCCTAGAGAATCCTTCTGTGGTCAGAACAAACCTCAAAGACCAAACTCAGAAACTACCCCTGAAGAAGGAAACAAATTTAAATGAACCAAACTCTATAGAAATTTATGATCCAGTTCAGTTCAGTTCAGTTGCTCAGTTGTGTCCAACTCTTTGTGATCCCATGGACTGCAGCATGCAAGGCTTCCCTGTCCATCACCAACTCTTGAAGCTTGCTCAAACTCATGTCCACCAAGCTGATGATGCCATCAAACCATCTCATCCTCTGTCATCCCCTTCTCCTCCTGCCTTTAAGCATCAGGGTCTTTTCCAAGGAGTCTGTTCTTCTCATCAGGTGGCCAAAGTATTGTAGTTTCAGCTTCAGCATCAATCCTTCCAATGAATATTCAGGACTGATTTCCTTTAGGATTGATGGGTTGGATCTCTTTGCAGTCCAAGGGACTCTCAAGAGTCTTCTTCAGCCACAGTTCAAAAGCATCAATTCTTCAGTGCTCAGCTTTCTTTATAGTCCAACCTCACACCCATATATGACTACTGAAAAAAGACCATAGCTTTGACTAGACGGACCTTTGTTGGCAAAACAATGTCTCTGCTTTTTAATATGCTATCTAGGTTGGTCATAATTTTTCTTCCAAGGAGCAAGCTTCTTTTAATTTTATCACTGCAGTCACTATCTGCAGTGATTGTGGAGCCCCAAAAGATAAAGGCTCTCACTGTTTCCATTGTTTCCCCATCTTTTCACCATGAAATGATGGGACCAGATGCTATGATCCTAGTTTTCTGAATGTTGAGTTTTAAGCCAATGTTTCAACTCTCCTCTTTAATTTTCCAGAGTATTGTAAAAAAAACAATAGAGCAATAATTTAGGAATTAGTGAAGTCTAACAGCTATGTTTGGTAATAAAGGCAAACACCTTAACAAAGAGAGCAAGAAAATAGATAGTCAAAAATATAAAAATAGAAACATGGTATAATAAACACTACCTTTTCAATATTTATATTAAATATAAGTGGAATAAACACACCAAATAAGAAACAGATGGTGGTGGAATTTTTAATATGATCCAAATATATGCTATCTACAAGCAATTCATTTTAGATTTAAACACTCAAATATGTTGCATGAAAAAGATGGAAAAACATATATCATACAAAATATAAACTAAAGAGCTGGCATGGCCAGGCTAATTTTAGAAAAATTAAGATGAAAATTGTTTCTAGAGACAAAGGACATTTATAATGGCTTCATGTAAATAAAATCAGCAACTCCTGAGGGGGATGAATCAGTAACCAGAGTTGCTAAAATATATTAGCTAAAATTTCCAGTTTTCAGTAACATAAACAAAAAGTATGAGTCACATGCTAGGGGGAAAAAACAGTAAATAAAAACTGTCTGTGAAGTGGGCATAGATGTTGGACTTAGAAAGACTTCAAAGTAGAATTTTAAGTGTGTTCAGAGAACTAAAGTAAATCTATATTTAAAGAATTTTAAAATGATGGCAATGATACATATTTAGAAAATATCATGAAAGTGAAAGTCACTCAGTCATGTCCAACTCTTTGTGACCCCATGGACTATATAGTCCATGGAATTCGCTAGGCCAGAATACTGGAGTGGGTAGCCTTTCCCTTCTCCAGGGCATATTCCCATCTCAGGGATCAAACCCAGGTCTCCTGCACTGCAGGCGGATTCTTTACCAGCTGAGCCTCAAGGGAAGCCCAAGAATACTGGAGTGAGTGCAGTGAAATGAAGTCGCTCAGTCGTGTCTGACTTTTTGCGACCCTGTGGACTGTAGCCCACAAGGCTCCTTCATCCATGGGATTTTCCAGGCAAGAATACTGGAGTGGGTAGCCTATCCTTTCTCCAGGGGATCATCCCAACCCAGGAATTGAACTGGGGTCTACTCCATTGGAGTTGGATTCTTTACCAACTGAGCTATCAGAAAGCCCTATCATAAAGAGATAAAAATTATATTGAAGAGAATAAAATAGAAATTCTAGAATTGAAAAATATGAGTGAAATGAAAACTTTACCAAAGGAAGTCAATGATGTATTTGAGATGATATAAAAACTCACTGAAAATAAATGTGTATCAATAGAAATTATCCAGTCTGAAGATCATGGCATCTGGTCCCATCACTTCATGGGAAATAGATGGGGAAACAGTGGAAACAGTGCCAGACTTTATTTTTAGTATGGATGTGAGAGTTGGACTGTGAAGAAGGCTGAGCACCGAAGAATTGATGCTTTTGAACTGTGGTGTTGGAGAAGACTCTTGAGAGTCCCTTGGACTGCAAGGAGATCCAACCAGTGCATTCTGAAGGAGATCAACCCTGGGATTTCTTTGGGAGGAATGATGCTAAAGCTGAAACTCCAGTACTTTGGCCACCTCATGCGAAGAGTTGACTCATTGGAAAAGACTCTGATGCTGGGAGGGATTGGGGGCAGGAGGAGAAGGGGACAACCAAGGATGAGGTGGCTGGATGGCATCACAGACTCGATGGACGTGAGTCTGGGTGAACTCCGGGAGATGGTGATGAACAGGGAGGCCTGGCGTGCTGCAATTCATGGGGTCGCAAAGAGTCGGACACAACTGAGCGACTGAACTGAACTGAACGGTTGGCTGGTGGGGTAATTTGGGGCTGAGAATGAAGGCTCAGGCTTCAGAGGTCAGACACCATGGAGAGGACTAGGGTTGGCTTCATGAAGACAGCCTGAGGAGGCTAGGGTATAATGTGCCACAGCCAAGGGATGAAATCTGGACCCACCAGAGAGGCCAGGGACCATTGTTGTGGTGTGCATGGTGTACATGAGGAGAGGTGTGGGCCACCATAAGGAGATTCTTTCACCATGAACTCACAGGCATCAGAGCACTGCCTACATGAGCTCCAGGGGCGGGTGCAAGCTGCTGCTCCTATCTTGGATCCCCTAGGCAGGTGCAGACCTACTGTGGCCACCGCTGCCTCCAAGAGTCCTGTGAGCAAGCACAGTACGGTGCCTATACCTTTCCAGAAGCCTGCTCAGTCTGCCACTGCTGAGGGTCCATTGGTCTCGGGACAATTTCCCTGGAAGAGCATACAGCATGCCCCAGGCTGTTACAACTTCCAGCCAGTCTCTACAGCTATAAGCACTCCCTGCACATCCCAATTATGGCTGTCATATTCATCCTTCTCCCTGGCCACAGTGAATAAATATACTGAAATCATGCTTTTGAGCCCCAGGGGCAGTACAACCAAAGGAAAAAAGAAAAATGGAATTCTCTCCATGCAGCCACAGAAGCAACAGATTAAATCCCACAATTGGCTTGGTAAACACTGCATATGTAGAATATCTGAATAGAAAATGAGTGTACCCACAATTTAAGGCAGTCTAACATTAATAACTGTGGACTTCAAGGGCAAGTACACATGGGTATTCTACCAGGTCAGAGTCTGAGTTGGTCCAACAGTACACACAACAGGTCCAGAGCCTTACCTAGAGGTAGGTATTGGAGGACTTCCTGAGGAAGTAGAGATTGCCTATTGCTCACTGTGGGGGCAAGGAAATGGACAGATGAGGCCAATATTGTCATTATTGTTACTGCTATTCTTGTTTCAATTTGTTCTATTATTCTTCTAATTTTTATCTTTTCTTTTTTATGCTTATATTTATAATATATTTTTACTTTACTTTTTTGTTATATTGTTTTTTCTTATTTTTGTTTTATCCATGTTCTGTTTTTATCTCCACTTTAAACTACAGTCTATATTTTTTATATTTTTCCTTTTTGGGGGGGTTGTCTTGTGCTTTTTCCTTTTGTTTCCTTCTTTCATTTCTTCTGTTTTTCTTTTCCTTTACTTTTTAGTAAGAATTTTTTATGCTTTATGTTCATTTTCTTAGTTTGGTTTATATTGTTTGGTTTGGGTTTGGGTTTTTTTTTTTTTTTTTTTTTTTTTTTTTTTTTTTTTTTTTTTTTTTTTTTTTTTTTTTTTTTTTTTTTTTTTTTTTTTTTTTTTNTTTCCTTTTGTTTCCTTCTTTCATTTCTTCTGTTTTTCTTTTCCTTTACTTTTTAGTAAGAATTTTTTATGCTTTATGTTCATTTTCTTAGTTTGGTTTATATTGTTTGGTTTGGGTTTGGGTTTTTTTTTTTTTTTTTTTTTTTTTGCCCTCTTCTTTTTGTTCTCACTTCTTTTTTTCTTCTGTGTGTGTGTGTTGCTTTGCCTATTTTTGTCTGTTTGGTTTTACTTTTACCACTTGTTGGAGTATTTGTTCATTTTATTTTCTATTTTTCTAATTATTGTCTTCTTTTTCCTCCATGTCATGTGGCTAGTAAGGTCTAGTTTCTCCAGCCATGAATCAACCCTGAGATTCTGAGGTATGACTACCAAGTCCAGGGCCAAGAAACACCAAAAAAAAAAAAAAAAAGTCCAAGCCCCAGGGAATATTAATGGCAACAGCTCTTCCAGAGGTCTCCATGTCAACACTAAGACACAGCTACACTCAATGGTAGGAAGGCTCCAGTGCTGGAAACCTCATACCAAGCAACCAAAAAGACAGGAACACAGCACCACTAATTAGCAAACAGGATGCCTAAAGTCATACTAAGGTCACAGATACCTTGAAACACACCACCTGATGTGCCCCTGCCAATCCACCCACCAATTCCCCAACCAGGAAGACTACACAAACAATGGGACCAACCTCATTTACATGGAGAAGACACCAGAAACAAGAACAACTACAACCTTGCAGGCTGTGGAACAAAGACACCAAATGCAGTAAGTTAAACAAAATGAGAAGATGCAGAAATATGTTGCAGATAAAGGAGCAACACAAAATCCAAAAAGACAAAATAAATGAAGAGAAAATTAGCAATATACCTTAAAAATTCAGAATAATAAGAGTAAAAATGATTCAAAATATTGAATATAGTATGGAGAAAATACGAGAAAGAATTTAACGTGGACCTAGAAGAACTAAAGAACAAACAGTGATGAACACCACAATAACTGACATTAAAAATACATGAGAAGTAATCAGTAGCAGAATAACTGAGGCAGTAGATTGGATAAGTGAGCTGGAAGATAGAATGTTGGAAATAAATGCTCAGACTAAAAAATTAAAAGAATTGAGCAAACTATCACAGACCTCTTCGGCAACATTAAACACCCTACATTCAAATTATAGGGCTCCCAGCAGAAGAAGAAAAATAGAAAGAGTCTGAAAGAATATATGAAGAGATTATATAGTTGAAAAGTTCCCTAACATGGAAGAGGAAACAGTCAATCAACTCCAGGACCCACAGAGAGTTTTATACAGGATAAATCCAAAGAGAAATACACCCAGATACATATTAGTCAAACTAACAAAAATTAAACACAAACAAAAAATGTTAAAAGCCACAAGGGAAAAGCAACAATGGGAATCCCATAACATTGAAAGCTGATCTCTCAGCAGAAAATCTGTAGGTCAGAACGGAGTTGCAGAATGTACTTAAAGTGATGAAAGGAAAAACCCTTCAACCAAGATTATACTAATGAGAAAGGCTCTCATTCATATTTGATGAAGAAATCAAAAGTTTTACAGACAAGAAAAACATAAGAGAATTTACCACCACCAAAAGAGCTTTACAACAAATGCTAAAGAAACTTACCTAGGCAGGGAACACAAGAGAAGAGAAAGATCTTACAAAAACAAACACAAAACAATTAAGAAAATGGTAATAGGAATATCCATATCAATAATTACCTTAATACTGCAACCAAAAGACACATATTGGCTGAATGGATACAAAAACAAGACCTGTATATATGATGCCTACAAGAGACCCACTTCAGACCTATGGACAGATACAGACTGAAAGTGAGGGGATGAAAAAAGATATTTCCATGCAAATGGAAATGAAAAGAAAGCTGGAGTAGCAGTAACCATATCAGACAATATAAACTTAAAATAAAGACATAAAAAATAAGGAAGAAAAATATATAACCATAGAGAGATCAATCCAAAAATATATAACAGTTACAAATATTTATGCATACAATATAGGAACACCTCAATACATAAGGCAAATTCTAACAGCCATAAAAGGGGAAATGGACAATAACAAAATAATAATGGGGAACTTTAACAACCCACTTACACCAATGGATAGATCATCCAGACAGAAAATTAAAAAGGAAATACAAGTCCTAAATGAAATAACAGTGCAGACAGACTTAATTGATACTTATAGGACATTCCATCAAACCAACAGAATACACTTTCTTCTCAGGTGCACACTGAACATGCGGTAGGGTAAATCACATCTTGGGTCACAAATAAAGACTAACTAAATTAAGAAAATTAAATATATTAAGCATCTTCTCTGATCATGACACTATGAAATTACATATGAATTACAAAGGGAAAAAACTTTAAAATACAGACACATGGAGGCTCTACAATATGCTACTAGGTAATCAAAATATCACTGAAGAAATCCAAGAGGAAATTTTTTAAAGTACCTAGAAACAAATGAGAGTGGAAAATGCAATGACCAAAAGCCAATGGGAAGGCAATAAAAGCAATTCTAAGAGAAAAGTTTATAGTAATATAATCCTACTTCAAGAAACAAGAAAAATCTCAAATAAACAATCTGACCCTACACCTAAAGCAATTAGAAAAGAATAACAACAACAACAACAACAAAAAGTTAGCAGAAGGAAAGGAATCGCAAAGATCAGAACAGAAATAAATTTTTTAAAAAGAAGTGAAGAAAACAACAATAAAGATCACTAAAACAGTATTTTGGACTCTGTGGGAAAATGGCATTGAAATATGTATAATATCATATAAGAAACAAATCACCAGTCTAGATTTGATGCAGGATACAGGATGCTTGGGGCTGGTGCACTGGGATGACCCAGACGGATGGTATGGGGAGGGAGGTGGGTGGGGGGTTCAGGATTGGGAACACATGTACACCCATGGCAGATTCATGTTGATGTATGGCAAAACCAATACAATACTGTAAAGTAAATAAATAAGTTAATTAAATAAAATCTGAAAAGAAAAAAACAGCTGGTTCCTTGAGAAGATAAACAACATTGATAAACCATTACCCAGATTCATCAAACAAAAAAGGGAGAGGATTCAAATTGATAAAATTATAAATGAAAAAGAACATACAACTGACACTGCAGAAATACAAAGGATCATAAGAGACTACTATAAGAAAATATATGCCAATAAAATGGACAGCCTAGAAGAAATGCAGAAATTCTAAGAAAAACACAGCCTTCCAGGACTGAACCAGGAACAAATAGAAAATATTAATGGTCTAATCAAAATCAGTGAAATTGAAACAGAGGAAAAATTTCGTAGCAAACAATAGCCTAGGACTTGATTGCTTAATAGGCGAATTCAATCAAACATTAAGAGAAGAGCTAACACCTCTCCTTCTCCAACTCTTCCAAAAGATGCCAAGGGAGGAATACTTCAAAACTAGTTCCACAAGGCCACCATCACCCTGATACCAAAACCAGACAAAGATATGAACAAAAAAAAAAGCACAATGCAAAATCAGTATTGAATATATATGAAAATATCCTCAAAAAATAATATCAAACAAAATCCAACAACATATTGAAAGAATCATACATCATGATCAATCAGGGTTTATCCCAGTGATTCAAGAGTTCATCAATACATACAGATCAATATGATACACTACTAACAAACTGTGGGGAAAAATATGATAATCTCAATCAGTTCAGCTCAGTCACTCAGTCATGTCCGACCCTTTGCAACCCCGAGAACTGCAGCACGCCAGGCCTCCCTGTCCATCACCAACTCCTGGAGTCCACCCAAACCCATGTCCACTGAGTCGGTGATGCCATCCAACCATCTCATCCTCTGTCGTCCCCTTCTCTTCTGCCCCCAACCTTTCCCAGCATCAGGGTCTTTTCAAATGAGTCAGCTCTTCACATCAGGTGGACAATGTATTGGAGTTTCAGCTTCAAAATCATTCCTACCAATGAACAGCCAAGACTGATCTCCTTTAGGATGGACTGGTTGGATCTCCTTGCACTCTCAAGAGTCTTCTCCAACACTACAGTTCAAAGGCATCAATTCTTTGGCGCTCAGCTTTCTTTACAGTCCAACTCTCACATTCATGCATAACCACTGGAAAAACTACAGCCTTGATTAGACAGACCTTTGTTGACAAAGTAATGTCTCTGCTTTTTAATATGCTATCTAGGTTGGTCATAACTTTCCTTCCAAGGAGTAAGCATCTTTTAATTTCATGGCTGCAATCACCATCTCCAGTGATTTTGGAGCCCAAAAAAATAAAGTCTGACGCTGTTTCCACTGTTTCCCCATCTATTTCCCATGAAGTGATGGGACCGGATGCCATGATCTTCATATTCTGAATGTTGAGCTTTAAGCCAATTTTTTCACTCTCCTCTTTCACTTTCATCAAGAAGCTCTTTAGTTTTTCTTTTCTTTCTGCCATAAGGGTGGTGTCATCTGCATATCTGAGGTTATTGATATTTCTCCCGACAATCTTGATTCCAGCTTGTGCTTCCTCCAGCCCAGGGTTTCTCATGATGTACTCTGCACAGAAGTTAAATAAGCAGGGTGACAATATACAGCCTTGACGTACTCCTTTTCCCATTTAGAACCAGTCTGTTGTTCCATGTCCAGTTCTAACTGCTGCTTCTTGACCTACATACAGATTTCTCAAGAGGCAGGTCAGAAAAAAAAAAAAACTCTTAACGTTTAGAACTGACATAAAAATAAATATATAGAAAGTGCAAACGATGCTACCAGGAAACTACTAGAGCTAATCAGTGAACCTGGTAAAGTCACAGTATTCAAAATTAATACACAGAAGTCCCTTGCATTCCTATACACTAACAATGAAAATCAAGAAGAAACTTTTTAAAATCCCATTCACCATTGCAGCAAAAAGAATAAAATACCTAGGAATAAACCTACCCAAGGAGATAAAAGACTTGTATACAGAAAACTACAAGACACTAAAGAAAGAAAACAAAGATGACACAAATATATGGAAATATATACTGTGTTCTTCTATTGGAAATGTAAATATTGTGAAGATGACTATGCTACTCAAAGCAATCTACAGATTCAATGCAATCTCTATCAAACTACCAATGACATTTTTCACAAAACCACGACAAAACAATTCCAGTTTTCTTGGGAATACAAAAGAACCCAAATAGCCAAAGCATCCCTGAGAAAGAAAAATAGAACTAGAGGAATCAACCTCCCTGAGTTCAGACTATACTACAAAGCCACAGTCATCAAGATAGTATGGTACTGGCACAAAAACAGTAATGTAGGTCAATGGAACAAGATAGAAAGCCAAGAGATAAATCCATCACTATGGTCCGCTGCGAAAGCCGGGCCGGTGCACTACACGCGGTCCGCTGCGAGAGCCGGGCTGGCGCACTACGCGCGGTACTCTGTGAGAGCCGGGCCGGCGCACTACACGCGACCGGGAGGAGCTACCCCACGTCCGAGGTCAGGGGCAGCAGCCTAGAGTGCCAGGCTGTGACGGCGCAGGAATGGCCGAGAGGAGCTACCCTGTGCTTGAGGTCAGGGTGGCAGCTGGGAGGAGCTGCCCTATGTCCAAAGCCAGTGGCGGCTGGGAGAAGATACCCGGCGTCTGAGGTCAGGGCAGCAGCTGGGTGGAGCTACTCCACATCCTAGGCCAGTGGCGGCCGGGAGGAGAAACCCTGCGTCCGAGGTGAGGGGCAGTGGGGAGAAGCCACCTCGAGCTTAAGGCCAAGGGTGGTGACCCCGGGGAGCCACCCTGAGCCCAAGGCCAGGGCCAGCAGCTGGGAGGAGGCACCCATGCCCGAGGCCAGGGCCAGCGGCCGGGAGGAGCAACCCAAGGATTGGTGGCTGCACAGATGCAAGAGGGCCTAGAGGAGCTATCCCACGTTGAAGGTCAGGAACGGCGGCGGTAAGGAGATACCCCTCATCCAAGGTAAGGAGCAGAGGCTGTGCTTTGCTGAAGCAGCCATGAAGAGATACCCCACACCCAAGTTAAGAGAAAACCAAGTAAGATGGTAGGTGCTGCAAGAGGACATCAGAGGGCAGACATACTGAAACCATACTCACAGAAACTAGTCAATCTAATCACACTAGGACCACAGCCTTGTCTAACTCAATGAAACCAAGCCATGCCTGCAGGGCAACCCAAGACGGGCAGGTCATGGTGGAGAGGACTGACAGAACGTGGTCCACTGGAGAAGGGAATGGCAAGCCACTTCAGTATTCTTGCCTTGAGAACCCCATAAACAGTATGAACAGGCAAAATGATAGGATACCAAAAGAGGAACTCCCCAGGTCATTAGGTGCCCAATATGCTACTGGAGATCAGTGGAGCCATAAGTCCAGAAAGAATGAAGGGATGGAGCCAAAGCAAAAACAATACCCAGTTGTGCATGTGACTGGTGATAGAAGCAAGATCCGATGCTGTAAAGAGCAATACTGCATAGGAACCTGGAATGTCAGGTCCATGAATCAAGGCAAA
>SJYT01045310.1:116648-157992 GCA_006410635.1 Cephalophus harveyi
TAGTAGATATAATGGTCATCTGAGTTAAATTCACCCATTCCAGTCCATTTTAGTTCGCTGATTCCTAGAATGTCGACGTTCACCCTTGTCATCTCTTGTTTGACCACTTCCAATTTGCCTTGATTCATGGACCTGACATTCCAGGTTCCTATGCAGTATTGCTCTTTACAGCATCGGATCTTGCTTCTATCACCAGTCACATGCACAACTGGGTATTGTTTTCACTTTGGCTCCATCCCTTCATTCTTTCTGGACTTATTTCTCCACTGATCTCCACTAGCATATTGAGAACGTGGTCCACTGGAGAAGGGAATGGCAAGCCACTTCAGTATTCTTGCCTTGAGAACCCCATGAACAGTATGAACAGGCAAAATGATAGGATATCAAAAGAGGAACTCCCCAGGTCATTAGGTGCCCAAAAATTCTCAACAAACCTCTAACAAACAGAATCTAACAACATATTAACAAGATGATCAAGTGGGCTTTATTCCAGGGATGCGTGGATTCTTCAATATATATCTGTTACAGCATATTAACATATTGAAAAGATGCAGAGAAAGCTTTTGACAAAATTCAACATCCATTTATGACAAAAAAAAAAATCCTCCATAAAGCAAGAATAGAAGGAAAATACCTCAACATAATAAGTCATATATGATAAACCCACAGCAAACATTATCCTCAGTGTTGAAAAACTGAAAGCATTTCCCCTAATGTCTGGAAGACTAGGGTGCCCACTCTTACCACTACTATTCAACATAGTTTTGGAAGTTTTAGTCACAACAATCAGAGAAGAAAAAGAAATAAAAGGAGTCCAGATTGAAAAGGAAGAAGTAAAACTCTCACTGTTTGCAGATGACATGATTCTCTACATGGAAAACTCTAAAGACGCCACCATAAAATTTCTAGAGCTAATCAATAAATATAGTAAAGTTGCAGGGTATAAAATTAACACAGAGAAATCCCTTGCATTCCTATACAGTAACAATGAAAGAACAGAAAGAGAAATTAAGGAAACAATTCCATTCACCATTGCAACGAAAAGAATAAAATACTTAGTAATAAATCTACCTAAAGAAACAAAAGACCTATATATAGATAACTATAAAACACTGATGAAAGAAATCAAAGAGGACACAAATAAATGGAGAAATATACCATGCTCATGGATCAAAAGAATTAAAACAGTGAAAATGAGTGCACTACCCAAAGCAGCCTATAGATTTAATGCAACCCCCATCAAGCTACCAACAGTATTTTTCACATAACGAGAACAAATAATTTCACAATTTGTACGGAAACACACACACAAAAAATCTTGAATAGGCAAAGCAATCTTGAGAAAGAAGAATGGAACTGGAGGAATCAACCTGCCTGATTTCAGGCTCTACTACTAAGCTACAGTCATCAAGACAGTATGATACTGGCACAAAAAGACAGAAATATAGATCAATGGAACAAAATAGAAAGCCCAGAGATAAATCCACTCACTTATGGACACCCTAAGAGAGAATGCAATGGCACCCCCACTCCAGTACCCTTGCCTGGAAAATCCCATAAATGGAGGAGCCTGGTGGGCTACAGTCCATGGGGTCGCTAAGAGTCGGACACAACTGAGCGACTTCACTTTCACTTTTCACTTTCATGCATTGGAGAAGGAAATGGCAACCCACTCCAGTGTTCCTGCCTGGAGAATCCCAGGGATGGGGGAGCCTGGTGGACTGCCATCTATGGGGTCACACAGAGTCGGACACGACTGAAGTGACTTAGCAGCAGCAGCAGCATGGACACCTTATCAATGACAAAGGAGGTAAGAGTATACACTGGAGAAAAGACAATCTCTTTAACAAGTGGTGCTGGTAAAACTGGTTGACTATTTGTAAAAGAATGAAACTAGAACACTTTTAACACCATACATAAAAATAGACTCAACATGGATTAAAGATATAAATGTAAGACCAGAAACTATAAAACTCCTGGAGGAAAACATAGGCAAAACACTCTCTGATGTCAGTCACAGCAGGATCCTCTATGACCCACCTCCCAGAGTAATGGAAATAAAAGCAAAAATAAACAAATGGGACCTAATTAAAATTAAAAGTTTTTTCACAATGAAGGTAACTATAAGCAAGGTGAAAAGACAGACTTCAGAATAGGAGAAAATAATAGCAAAAGAAGCAACTGACCAAGAATTAATCTCAAAAATAAACAAGCAGCACCTGCAGCTCAATTCCAGAAAAATAAGCGACCCAATAGAAAAATGACCCAAAGAACTAAATAGACATTTCTCCAAAGAAGACATACATATGGCTAAGGTGGCTAACAAACACATGAAAAGATGCTCAACATCACTCATTATCAGAGAAATGCATATCAAAACCAAAATTAGATAACATCTCATGCCGTTCAGATGGCTGCTATCAAAAAGTCTACAAACAATAAATGCTCACGAGGGTGTGAAGAAAAGGGAACCCTCTTACACTGTTGTTGGAATGCAAAATAGCACAGTCACTATGGAGAACAGTGTGGAGATTCCTTAAAATACTGGAAATAGAACTGCCATACAACCCAGCAACCCCACTGCTGGGCATACATACCGAGGAAACCAGACTGAAAGAGACACATGTACCCCAACGTTCATCACAGCATTGTTTACAATAGTTAGGACATGGAAGCAATCTAGATGTCCATCAGCAGATGAATGGATAAGAAAGTAATATATCATTGTGCATATACACAATGAAATATTACTCAGCTATTAAAAAGAATGCATTTGAATCAGTTCTAATGAGGTGGATGAAACTGGAGCCTATTATACAGAGTGAAGTAAGTCAGAATGAAAAACACCAATACAGTATATTAATGTATATATATGGAATTTAGGAAGATGGTAACAATATCCAAGACAGCAAAAGAGACACAGATATAAAGAACAGACTTTTGGACTCTGTGGGATAAGGGGAGGATGGGATGATTTGATATAATAGCATTGAAACATGTGTATTAACATATGTGAAATAAGTCACCTGTCCAGGTTAAATACATGAGACAGGATGCACTGGGTTGACCCTGAGGGATAGGATTGGGAGGTAGGTGGGGGGAGGAGGTTCAGAATGGGGGACATATGTACACCTATGGCTGATTCATGTCAATATATGGCAAAAAAACACTACAATATTGTAAAGTAATTAGCCTCCAATTAAAATGAATTAATTAATTTTAAAAATGAAAATGTAGAGGAACCAGAGATCAAACTGCCAACATCTGTTGGATCATAGAAAAAGCAAAGGAATTCCAGAAAAACATCTACTTCTTCTTCACTGACGACACAAAAGCCTTTGACTGTGGATCACAACAAACTGTGGAAAATCCCTAAAAGAGATGAGAATACCAGACCACCTCACCTGTCTCTTGAGAAACCCGTATGCAAGTCAAAGAGCAACAGTTAGAACCGGACATAGGACAATGGACTGGTTCAAAATTGGGAAAGGAGTACATCAAGGCTGTATATTGTCACCTTGCTTATTTATCTTATGCAGAGTACATCATGAGAAATGCCAGATTGGATGAAGTTCAAGCTAGAATCAAGATTGCCTAGAGAAATATCAATAACCTCAGATAAGCAGATGACACTGCCCTAATGGCAGAAAGGGAAGAGGAACTAAAAAGCCTCTTGATGAAAGTGAAAGAGGAGAGAGAAAAAGCTGGCTTAAAACACAACATTCAAAAAACAAAGATCATGGCATCCAGTCCCATCACTTAATGGCAAATAGATGGGGAAACAATGGAATCAGTGACAGGTTTTAATTTCCTCAGCTCCAAAATCACTTTGGGTGGTGACTACAGCCAGGAAATTAAAAGACTCTCATTTCTTGGAAGAAAAACTATGACAAACCTAGACAGTGTATTAAAAAGCAGAGATGTCACTTTACCAACATGGGTCCATCTAGTTAAATCTATGGTTTTCCAATACTCATGTACAGATGTGACAGCTGAATCATAAAGAAGCTTAATACAGAAGAATTGATGTTTTTGAATTGTGGTGCTGGAGAAGACTCTTGAGAGTCCCTTGGACTCCAAGGAGATCAAACCAGTCAATCCTAAAGGAAATCAGTCCTGAATATTCATTGGAAGGACTGATGCTGAATCTGAAACTCCAATACTTTGGCCACCGGATGCAAAGAGCCAACTCATTGGAAAAGACCTTGATGCTAGAAAAGATTAAAGGCAGGAGGAGAAGTGTGCAGCAGAGGATGAGATGGTTGGATGGCATCATTGACTCAATGGACACAAATTTGAGCAAAGTCCAGGAGATAGTGAAGGACAGGGAAGCCTGGTATGCTACAGTCCATGGGGTCACAAAGAGTTGAACACGACTGAGTGACTAAACAACAACAACACCACATTAATAGAATTAAAGGAAAATTTTATATAATTATCTCAATTGACACAGAAAACATATTTGACAAAATCCAGTATCTTTATAATTAAAAATACCCAGAAAAATAAGAATAGAAGGGAAGCTTCTTTATCAACATTATAAAGGAACTTTACAAAAAACCCACAGCTAACATCTGCTGGATCATGAAAAAGCAAGAGCGTTCCAGAAAAACATCTGCTTCTGCTTTATTGACTATGCCAAAGCCTTTGACTGTGTGGATCACAATAAACTGTGGAAAATTCTGAGAGAGATGGGAATATCAGACCACCTAACCTGCCTCTTGAGAAATCTGTATGCAGGTCAGGAAGCAACAGTTAGAACTAGACATGAAACAACAGACTGGTTCCAAATAGGAAAAGGAGTACGTCAAGGCTGTATATGGTCACCCTGCTTATTTAACTTCTATGCAGAGTACATCATGAGAAACGCTGGACTGGAAGAAACACAAGCTGGAATCAAGATTGCTGGGAGAAATATCAATAACCTCAGATATGCAGATGACACCACCCTTATGGCAGAAAGTGAAGAGGAGCTAAAAAGCCCCTTGATGGAAGTGAAAGAGGAGAGCGAAAAAGTTGGCTTAAAGCTCAACATTCAGAAACTAAGATCATGGCATCATGGGAAGATGATCAAGATGATCAAGTGATGATCAAGATCATCATTTCATGGGAAACAGATGGGAAAACAGTGGAAACAGTGTCAGATTTTATTTTGGGGGGGCTCCAAAATCACTGCAGATGGTGATTGCAGCCATGAAATTAAAAGACGCTTACTCCTTGGAAGGAAAGTTATGACCAACCTAGATAGCATATTGAAAAGCAGAGACATTACCTTGCCAACAAAGGTCCGTCTAGTCAAGGCTATGGCTTTTCCTGTGGTCATGTATGGATGTGAGAGTTGGACTGTGAAGAAAGCTGAGGGCCGAAGAATTGATGCTTTTGAACTGTGGTGTTGGAGAAGACTCTTGAGAGTCCCTTGGACTGCAAGGAGATCCAACCAGTCCATCCTAAAGGAGCTCAGTCCTGAGTGTTCATTGGAAGGACTGATGCTGAAGCTGAAGCTCCAATACTTTGGCCACCTCATATGAAGAGTTGACTCGTTGGAAAAGACCCTGGTGCTGGGAGGGATTGGGGGCAGGAGGAGAAGGGGATGACGGAGGATGAGATGGCTGGATGGCATCACTGACTCGATGGACATGAGTTTAGGTAAACTTCGGGACTTGGTGATGGACAGGGAGGCCTGGCATGCTGCGATTCATGGGGTCGCAAAGAGTTGGACACGACTGAGTGACTGAACTGAACTGAACTGAACACCATACTCATTAGTGAAAGGATGAAAGATTTTAGCTTTAAGGTCATGGACAAAATAAGTATGCCCATTTTTATCACTTCTATTCAACACTGAACTGGAACTTCAATGCAGAAAAAATTATCAAGAACAAATAAATAAATAAAAGGTCTCTGAGTTGGAAAAGAAGACGTAAAACTGAACACTAACAGATGACATTGTCTTATACATAGAAAATCTGCAGAAAAAGAATCCAGAAAAAAGCAACAAACAATATGCAGGGTATGAAATCAATGCACAAATGTCAGTTGTGTTTCTATATAATTGCAATAAGTTATCTGGAAAAAAATAAGCAAGCAACTGCACTTCAAGAGCATCTAGAAGAATAGAAAAAAAGTGAAAGTGTTAGTCCTCAGTCGTGTCCAATTCTTTACAACCCCATAGACTGTAACCAACTAGGCTCTCCTGTCTTGTTATTTTCCCGGCACAAATTCTGTAGTGGAGTTGCCATTTCCTTCTCCAGAGGATCTTCCCAATCCAGGGATCAAATTCAGGTCTCCTACATTGCAAGCAGATTCTTTACTGTCTGAGCCATTAGCGAAGCCCAAGAATAGAATACCAGGGAATAAATAAACTGAAAAGGTAAAAGATTTGTACACTGAAAACTAGAAACATTGCTGAAAAAAATAAACAGAGAAATCCTATCTTTGTGAGTAGAAAACCTTAATATTTCTAATATGTTCATATGACCCAAAGAGACCTGCAGATTAAGTGTATTTTCTGACAAAATGCTTTCCTTGCATAAAGGGAAAATCCAACTCTCAAAATCATGGGATTGCAAGGGTTCCCAAACAGCCAAAACCATTTGAAAAAGAGCAAAGTCAAAGAATTCATATTTTCTAATTTAAAAAGTTGCTACAAAGCTACAGTAATAAAAACAGTGGGGTACTGGAATAGAATTTGAGTCCATAAATAAACCCATATATCTATGACCAATTGATTTTTGAGAAGGCTGTCACATCCTTTCAATGGAAAAAGAGTCATCTATTCAACAAATGGAGCTAGGACAACTGAATTTCCACATGCAAAAGAATAAAGTTGGACCCCTTCATCACACCATATACAAAATTAAGTCCGAATGTATCAGTGAAAAATATAACAGTTAAAGCCATAAAAGTCTTAGAAGAAAACATAAAGGTAAATCTTTCTGACCTTGTATTTGGCAATGGATTCTTAGATGTGATAGTAAAACACAAACAACATAGGAAAAAACAAATTGGACTTCATCAAAATTAAAACCTTTTGTGCATCAAAAGACATTATCAGAGAGAACAAGATGGTGGAGAAGTAGCTGAATGTGGGGTACATCTCTCTCCATGGATACATCAAGAATACACCTTCAGACAGAGAAGTGCATACAGAACACCAGCTGAAAGTGGACAGGATTACCTGACCAGTGGAAAAGAATATATAGAACCATGCAAAACTCGGTAGGACGAAGGAACTAGGGTGGAAAAGAGAAGTGTTAGTAGGACTGGACCTGGGGGAACTGAAGCAGGAGTTCTATCCCCACGTCAGGGCAATTGTCTGAGTCAGAGGAAGAACATTTAAGGTTGAAAGGGAAACAGCTGATCTGTGGCAGCCTAAATGGAATGAGAATAAAACAGTCCCTGCCACAGCCATACAAACCCCAGACAGGGACACAGGTCCCCGAGAAGGGGCAGCAGCTGGGAGCTGGAGCATAGGGTTTGTGGAACAATCTCAGGTTGAGGGCTGCTGTTGACTGCAAGAGACAGATCAAGGGGATGTGAGGGAGGAGACTGTGGTGGGGAATGCCTGTGGAGGAAAGCCAGGCAGCCATGGAAGCAAGGCAATACTACTGAGTCACGCATACCAGGTGAAGCCATCACTATGGCCTCTCTCCCCCCACGTGCCAGCATTGGCAGCTGACCAATAGAGAGGCTGGACCATCAAATGCCTGATGCACTGAACTAGAGTAGGACCCCATCCATGGTGCTCCTTTAAGTGACTGATGCACTGAACTACAGAGTAGAACCCCACCAAGGGTGCCCCTTTAAATGCCTAAGGCCACCGATCTACAGAGTAGGACCCAAGCCAGGGGGCCCCCCTCTATGTGCCTGACACACCAAACAACAGAGAAGGACCTCAAGCAAGGGAGCCCTCTAAGTGCCTGAACCTGTGGAGTTATGGAGAAAAACTGGCTAAAGAGGCCTTCTCACTGCCAGCTACAGGAGGCTTGAAAAAAGACTCTGATAGGGCCATAACTCTTGCATCAGAGGCAGTCCATGTCCCTGCACACTTGGCACCGCCAGGGTCCCTGCAAGCCAAGCAGCTGTGCCACCTTCATGCTCAACTCTCACTGGGGCAGAGCTACCACAAGCAAAAAAAGTCTTGCCTCTTTGCACATAGGATTGCTTCAGTAGTGTCTGACTCTTTGCAACCCTGTAGACTGTGGCCTGCCAGGCTTCTCTGTCAGGGAAGGGGGTTCTCCAGGCAAGAATACTGGGGTATATTGGCCAATACTGGTTGCTATACCCTTCCAGAGCACTATATTTCATGCTGCCCAAGTCGCCAACTCCCCTGAGTACCTGGTGTGCCAGAATCCCTGCAACCCATGCAGCTGCACCACCTCCACACCTGACCCTCACAGGGGCAAACCAAGTCCTCCAGGGCAGCCTCAGGAGCAAACCCCAGTAGATGACCTACATGTAGAGGTGGAAATAAAACCACATTTGAAACCCAGGGGCAGTGTGACTAAGGAAGAGGACTCAAAACTTCCCACCAGCTGTACAAGCTGCAGATTAAATCCACATGATCAACTAGGCAGACTGTGTCTATAAAAGGTCACTGAGAGCTCCCACAAAAGAAAATGCACTAGTCCTGATAGCATTTGAAGCAAGCATACAGAGGAGTAGGACCACATTAGAATCTGAGCTGCCCCCACAACAGGTCCCAAGATCTCAGCTGGTGTTCTGCATGCACTTCTCTGTTGGAGGGTATCCTCGGGAGGTGAGGTGGACTGTGACCTCCAGCAAGGGAAAGTACTCTGACAGCAGTGACTCAAGAAAAACTTTTATTATTCTTATGTTTTGACTTGTTCTGTAGATTCTTTTGGATCTTTTTTCTCCCCAGACCCCACCCCTCCCCCCACCATTGTAGTTGTTGCTTTTATTGGCACTATGAAATCTAATTAAGCTTTTGAGCTTTTTTTATCTTTGTCAGTCACATTTTTTATTGTTGTTACAAACCTCTGCCTCTACACTAAGCTTTTGCCATTCTAGAGAGTTTTTCTTTTTTCTTTTTTCTCTTTTTTTAATTTTTTAAACCTATTATTATTTTTCTACATCTATTCCTTTGTTTTTCCTACTGTTCTTTTCACCTTGCATTAATCTCTAATGTATATAAATCTTTTTTATCTACCTCTATCTAACTTTGCACACTTATTCTTTCATTCTTTTCTTTCTTTCTTTTCCTTTCAACATATTTGTTAGTTTTATTTTCATTGTTTTATTCCCAAATTGGCATCTTGCTTTCATTTTGTTTTCCAGTTAGTGCTTTAGTTAATTTTGTTCTGGTAGACATAATTTTTGGTTTCCTCTGTTCACCAGGTCAATCTATTTTACTTTATTTTTGTTGAGCTGTTTTGATTTTGCTTATGGGTGTATATGTATATGTGTATATTCAGTCACACTTTTTATTGTTGTTATAAGCCTCTGCATCTATGTTGGGCTTTTGCAGTTCTGTGGAGGTTTTTTATTTTTCTTTCTTCTTCCATTTTTTTCCTTTCCTCTTTTTTTATAATTTTAACTTTTTTAAAACCTATTGTTTTTTCTATATTTATTCCTTTGTTTTCCTTTCCTACTATTTTTCCCCTTGCAGTTAATCTTTAATGTATATAAATCTTTTTCATCTACCTCTATTTAACTTTGCATATCTATTCTTTCTTCCCTTACTTTCTTTCTTTTCTTCTCAACATATTTGTTAGTTTTGTTTTCATTGCATTATTCCCCACTTGGTACCTTGCTTTAGTTTTGTTTTCTGCCTTGTGCTTTACTTAGTTTTGTTCTTAACAAGAAAATGCAATTTTTGATTTCCTTTCTTCACCAAGTCAATCTATTGTACTTTATTTTGGTTGGACTGTTTTGAATTTGCTCATGGGTGTATATTCCATTATTTTAATTATTATTTGCCTGATTTTGTAACTGACACTTGTCTGGGGTTCTTCTTTGCATTCTCATTTTTGGATATTTGTTTTAATCTCACTTAATGCCATAAGAAACCACTTGAATCTTCATTCCTGACCAGAGATCAACCCCTGAGACTTTGGAGTGGGAATACTGACTCCAATACCTTGGACTACCAGAAAACTAGCCCTAGGAAGTAGCAAATAGTGAGTACTCACACAAAGGAAACCACCTGAATAAAAGACAACCTGGTATCACCCAACCACCAATAGCACCCTGTGCAGGATGCCTCATCTAAACAACAAACAAAACAAAAATACAAACCTAATCACCAGCAGACAGGATTACCCCCTCACTCAGCCTTGCTCATCAGAGGAAAAAAAAAAAAAACTCGCACAAATCTCACCCTATAGGAACCTTACACAAACCACTGGACCAACCATAGGAGGGTGGAAACCAAAAGGAAGAAAGAATTCAACCTTGAAGCCTGAAAAAAGGGGCTCTCAAACAAAATAAGTTTAAAAAAAAATAATCAAAAGGCAGAGAAATACTAAACAAATGAAGGAACAAACTAGAAACACAGAAGCTCAAATAAATGAAGAGGAAATAGGCAAACTTCCTGAAAAAGAATTCAGAATAATGATAGTAAATATGATCAAAAACATTGAAAACAAAATGGTGAAAATGTAAGAATCAATTAACAGACCTAGAAGAATTAAAGAATAAACATACAGAGACAAACAACACAATTATTGGAATTAAAAATACTCAGAAGGAATCAATAGCAGAATATCTGAAGCAAAAGAATGAATCAGTGAGCTGAAAGATAAAATGGTGGAAATAACTTCTGAAGATCAGAATAAAGTAAAGAGAATGAGAAGTACTGAGGATAGTCTCAGAGACCTCAGGGACAATATCAAATGCATCAACATTCAAATTATAGGGGTCCCCGAACAAAAAGAGAAAAAGAAAGGGTATGGAAAGATGTTTGAAGAGATTATAGTTGAAAAATTCTCCAACATGAAAAAGGAAATAGAAAATCAAGTCCAAGAGTCACAAAGAGTCCCATACAGGATAAACCCAAGGAGAAACACACCAAGACACATACTAATCAAACTAACAAACACTAAACATGAAAGAATATTAAAAGCAGCAAGGGAGAAGCAACAAGTACCATACAAGGGAAACCCCATATGCTTAACAACTGATTTTTCAGTAAAAACTCTGCAGGCCAGAAGGGAATGGCAGGATATATTTCAAGTACTGAAAGGGAAAAATGTACAACCAAGATTACTGTATCCAGCAAGGATCTCATTCAAAATTGTTGGAGAAATAAAAAGCTTTTCAGATAAGCAAAAGTTAAAAGAATTTAGTACCACCAAACCAGCTTTACAACAAATGATAAAGGGACTTATATAGTCAAGAAATAAAAGAGGAGAAAAAGATCTACAAAATCAACCCAAAACAATTAAGAAAATGGCAATAGGAACATATATATTAATGATTACTTTAAATGTAAATGTATTAAATGCTCCAACCAAAGACACAGACTGGCTGAATGGATACAAAAACAAGATCCATATATATGCTGTCTACAAGAAATCCACTTCAGACCTAAAGACACATATAGACTGAATGTGAGAGGCTGGAAAAATATATTCCATGCAAATGGGAAGCAAAAGAAAACTGGAGTAGCAATCTTCATATCAGACAAAATAGACCTTAAAATAAGAATATTACAAGATATAAGGAAGGACACTATATAATGATTAAGGGATCAATCCCAGAGGAAGACATAATGATTGTAAATATATATGCACCCAACATAGGAGCACCTCAATACATAAGACAAACACTAACAGACATAAAAGGAAAAATTGACAGTAACACAATAATAGTAGGAGACTTTAACACCCCACTCACACTAATGGACAGATCATCAAAACAGAAAATTAATAAGGAAACACAAGTCTTAAATGAAACATTAGATAAGATGGATCTCATTGATATCTTCAGGACATTCCATCCAAATACAGAAGAATACACCTTCTCAAGTGCACATGGAACATTCTCCAGGATAGACCACATCTTGGGTCACAAATCAAACCTCAGTAAATTTAGGAAAATTGAGATCATATCAGTCATCTTCTCCGATCACAACACTATGAGATTAGATGTCAATTACAAGGAAAAAACTGTAAGAAATGCAAATACATGGAGATTAAACAACATGTTTCTAAATAACCAATAGGTTACTGAAGAAAAAGGGAAATCAAAAAATTGCTAGAAACAAACAACAATGAAAACACGACAACTCAAAACCTATGTGATGCAGCAAAAGCAGTTCCAAGGGGAAAGCTTATAGCAATACAATCCTACCTCAAGAAACAAGAAAAACATCGAATAGACAACCTAACTTTACACCAAAGGTGAGGTGAGGTGAAGTCGCTCAGTCGTGTCCAACTCTTTGCGACCCCGTGGACTGTAACCTACTAGGCTTCTCCGCCCATGGGATTCTCCAGGCAAGAATACTGGAGTGGATTGCCATTTCCTTCTCCAGGGGATCTTCCCGACCCAGGGATCGAACCCGGGTCTCCCGCATCAGAGGCAGACGCTTTAACCTCTGAGCCACCAGGGAAGCCCTTACACCTAAAACAACTGGAAAAAGAACAACAACAAAAAAAAAAAAAAAACTCAAAATAAATGGAAGGAACTCATAAAGATCTGAGCATAAATAAATGAAAAAGAAATAAAAGAAACAATATTAAAGATTAATAAAACTAAAAGCTAGTTCTTTGAGAAGATTAAAAAAAAAACTAAGAAAGCTTTAGCCAGATTCATCAAGAAAAAAAGAAAGAAGAATCAAATCAACAAAATTAGAAATGAAAAAGGAGAGGTTATGACAAACAATGCAGAAATACAAAGAATTATAAGAGACTATTATGAAAAACTATGTGGCAATAAAATGGATAACCAGGAAGAAATGGACAGATTCTTAGAAAAGTTCAATTTTCCTAGATTGAACCAGAAAGAAATAGAAATTATAACAACCCATTTACAAGCTCTGAAATTGAAGCTGTGATCAAAAATCTCACACAAACCAAAAGCCCAGGACCAGATGGCTTCACAAGAGAATTCTATCAAACATTTAAAGAAGTCCTTCTAAAACTTTTCAAAAAATTGCAGAGGAAGGAACACTTCCAAACTCATTCTATAAGGCCACCATCACCCTGATAACAACACCAGACAAAGACAACACACAAAAAAGAAAACTACAGGCCAATATCACTGATGAACATAGATGCAAAAATCCTCAACAAAATTTTACCAAACAGAACTCTGCAACACATCAAAAAATCTCATACCCCATGATCAAGTTGTGTTTATTCCAAGAATGCAAGGATTCTTCAATATACACAAATCAATCAATGTGGTACACAATATTAACAAATTGAAATATAAAAAACATATGATAATCTCAACAGATGTAGAAAAGGCCTTTTACAATTTCAGCACCCATTTATAATTAAAACTCTTCAAAATATGGGCATAGAAGGAACGAACCTACCTTAACACAGTAAATGCCACATATGATAAGCCTACAGAAAACATTATTTTCAATGGTGAAAAACTGAAAGCATTCCCCCTAAGATCAGGAACAAGACAAAGTTGTCCACTTTAATCACTATTATTCACCATAGTCCTAGCTAGAGCAATTAGAGAAGAAAAAGAAATAAAAGGAATCCAGATCAGAAAATAAGTAAAGGTCTCAGTGTTTGCAGTTGATATGATATTGTACATAGAAAACTTGAAAGATAGTATCATAAAATTACTAGAGCTAATCAGTGAATTTAGCAAAGTTACAGGATACAAAATCAATACACAGAAATCACTTACATTTCTATATACTAACAATGAAAAATCAGAAAGAGAAATTAAGGAATCAATCCCATTCACCACTGCAACAAAAAGAATTAAATATCTAGGAATAAATTTACCTAAAGGAGACAAAATAATTCTACACAGAAAATTATAAGACACTGATGAAAGAAATCAAAGATGACATAAACATATGGAGAGATATTCCATGTTCTTGAGTAGAAGAATCAATGTTGTGAAACTGACTATACTACCAATTGCAATCTACAGACTCAATGCAATCCCTGTCAAATTATCCATGGCATTTTTCACAGAACTAGAACAAAAAATTTCACAATTCATATGGAAACACCAAAGACCCTGAATAGCCAAAGCAGTCTTGAGAAAGAAGAATGGAGAAGGAGGAATCAACCTTCATGGCTTCAGATTATACTACAAAGCTACAATCATCTAGAAAGCATGGTACTGGCACAAAAACAGAAAAATAGACCAATGGAACAAGATAGAAAACCCAGAAATAAACCCATGCACCTATGGGTAATTTATTTTTGATGAAGGAGGAAAGAATATATAATGGGGCAAAGACAGCCTCTTCAATAAGTGGTCCTGAGAAAACTGGACAGCTATGTATACAAGAATGAAATTAGAACCACACACAAAGATAAACTCAAAATGGATTAAATACCTAAATGTAAAACCAGAAACTATAAAACTCTTAGAGGAAAACATAGGCAGAACACCTGATTACATAAATCAAAGCAAGATCCTCTATGACCCACCTCCTAGAGTAAGTGGAAATAAAAACAAAAGTAAACAAGTGGGATCTGATTAAATTTAAAAACTTTTGCACAGCAAAGGAAACTACAAGCAACGTGAAAAGACAACCCTCAGAATGGGAGAGACTAATAACAAATGAAACAACTGACAAAGGATTAATTTCCAAAATATACAAACAGCCCATACAGCTCAATACCAGAAAAACAAACAACCCAATCAAAAAGTGGAAAAAACTTAAACAAATATTTCTCCGAAGAAGACTTACAGATGGCTAACAAACACATGAAAAGATGCTCAACATTGCTCATTATTAGAGGAATGCAAATCAAAACCACAATGAGATATCACCTCACACCAGTCAGAATGGCCCTCATCAAAAAGTCTACAAACAATGAATGCTGAAGAGGGTGTGGATAAAAGGGAACACTCTTGCACTTTTCATGGAAATGTAAATTGATACAGCTGTATCAATGTAATTGATACAGCTCTATGGTGATTCCTTTAAAAACTAGGAATAGAACAACCATATGACCCAGCAATCCCACTCCTAGGCATATACCCTGAGGAAACCAAAATTGAAAAAGACACATGTATCCCACTTCTCATTGCACCATTAGCAATAGCTAGAACATGGAAGCAACCTAGATGTCCATCAACAGATGATGGATAAAGAAGTTGTGGTACATATGCACAATGGAATATTACTCAGCCATTAAAAGGAAACTAGAGCCTATTATACAGAGTGAAGTGAGTCAGAAAGAGAAAAATAAATATCATATTCTAACACACATACACAGAATCTATAAAAATGTTACTGAAGAATTGATTTAAAGGGAAACAATGGAGAAACAGACATAGAGAACAGACTTATGGACATGGGCAGAGGGAAGGAGAGAGTAAGATGTATGGAAAGAGTAATATGGAAACTTATATTAACATATGGAATTAGATAGCCAATGGGAATTTGTGGTATGGCTCAGGAAACTCAAACAGGGTTCTGTATCAACCTGGAGGGGCGGGATGGGGAGAGAGATGGGAAGGAGGTTCAAAAAGGAGGGGATATAGGTATACCTATGGCTGATTCATGTTGAGCTTTTACAGAAAACAACAAAATTCTGTAAAGCAATTATCCTTCATTAAAAAGATAAATTAAAAAGAAAAAAATACATTTTCATAAAGTGAAAAGACAACCTATAGAATAGTAGACAATATTTGCAAATCATATAACTGATAATGGTTTTAATAAGGAGAATATAAACATACATAAAACTCAATGACAAAAAGACAACACAATTTATCAATAAAAATGGGCAATGGACTTGAGTAGCCATTTCTTTAATGCTCATCATCATTAGTCATTCAGTTCAGTTCAGTCACTCAGTCGTGTCCGACTCTTTGTGACCCCATGAATTGCAGTACACCAGGCCTCTCAGTCCATCACCAACTCCTGGAGTTCACTCAAACTCACATCCATCGAGTCGGTGATGCCATCATATCATCTCATCCTCTGTCGTCCCCTTCCCCTCCTGCCCCCAATCCCTCCCAGCATCAGAGTCTTTTCCAATGAGTCAGCTCTTCGCATGAGATGGCCAAAGTACTGGAGTTTCAGCTTCAGCATCATTCCTTCCAAAGAACACCCAGGACTGATCTCCTTTAGAATGGACTGGTTGGATCTCCTTGCAGTCCAAGGGACTCTCAAGAGCCTTCTCCAACACCACAGTTCAAAAGCATCAATTCTTCAGTGCTCAGCCTTCTTCACAGTCCAACTCTCACATCCATACATGACTACTGGAAAAACCATAGCCTTGACTAGACGGACCTTTGTTGGCAAAGTAATGTCTCTGCTTTTCAATATGCTATCTAGGTTGGTCATAATTTTTCTTCCAAGGAGTAAGCATCTTTTAATTTCATGGCTACAATCACCATCTTCAGTGATTTTGGAGCCCAAAAAAATAAAGTCTGACACTGTTTCCACTGTTTCCCCATCTATTTCCCATGAAGTGATGGGACCCGATGCCATGATCTTCGTTTTCTGAATGTTGAGCTTTAAGCCAACTTTTTCACTCTCTTCTTTCACTTTTATCAAGAAGCTTTTTAGTTCCTCTTCACTTTCTGCCATAAGGGTGGTGTCATCTGCATATCTGAGGTTATTGATATTTCTCCCGGCAATCTTGATTCCAGCTTGTGCTTCTTCCTGCCCAGCGTTTCTCATGATGTACTCTGCAAATAAGTTAAATAAGCAGAGTGACAATATACAGCCTTGACATACTCCTTTTCCTAGTTGGAACCAGTCTGTTGTTCCATGTCCAGTTCTAACTGTTGCTTTCTGACCTGCATAAAGGTTTCTCAAGAGGCAGGTCATGTGGTCTGGTATTCCCATCTCTTTCAGAATTTTCCACAGTTTATTGTGATCCACACAGTCAAAGGCTTCAGGAAAATGCAAATCTAAGCTGTAGTGAGATGCCATTTTACACCTACTCGGGTAGTTATAATTGGAGAAAATAGAAGTAGCACGTATCGGAGAGGAGGTGGCAAAATTGTAGCCCTTATATTTTTCTAGTTGGAATGTAAAACAGTGAAATTGCTGTGGGAAATAGTTTTCCAGATTGTCAAAAAGCTAAACATATGACCCAGCAATTCTATTCTCAGGCATATACTCAAAAGGAAATTAAATTGGGGACTTCACAGCAGTCAAAATCTGGAACAACCCAAATGTCCATCGACAGATAAACATATAAACAAAATATAGTATATACATAAAACAATATTATTTATCTATAAAAAGAATGAAATTTGGATACATACGATAGCATCAGTGAACCATGAAAACATTATTCTAATTGAGATAAATCGGACACAAAAGAACAATTATTTTATGATTCTACTTATATGAAATATCTAGAATGGACAAATTCATAGAGACAAAAAGCAGATTAGAGGGTACCAAGAGCTGAGGGCTGAGGGGAAGAGAATGAGGAATTACTGCTTAATGGTTACAAAGTTTCTATCTGAGGTGATGAAAATTTTTTTAAATAAACTGTGGTAATGGTTAAATAACATTGTGAATGTAATTAGCACTGCTGAACTGTACTCTTAAAATGGATCAAATGACAAACTTTGTGATATATATTTTGTACCATAATAAAAGAAAGATTTCCTGATTGGGAAGGGCATTATCATTTTCCAAAGGAGGTGGGACCTCATTCTGCAGAAAGAAATCACTGAAGTTTTCTAAGCAAAGTAGCTGGAATGCCTGATTTTTCCATATATGCAACTTTGTCTGCCTGACAAAGTTGCTCTAAATTCTCTAGAGCACCTACCTATCAAACTGCCTGTGCATAAGTACATCTGATTGGCAATTAGTGCCTTCACTGAGGAATCCATGCAGCACTTTCTAATGTGTCCCCCCAGGCCACTGTCAGTAACATTTCATTCTGTTCTCACTCAGAGATAGCTCCTCAATGATAGGTAATCATAAAGGATGAAGTAGTATCTCTTTTATAGCATGCTGGAAGATAAGACTGCTAATAGGAACAACACAATTTCCAGCTTCACATTTTACTACAAATTCTAACAATGTACCATTGAGACTCCTAAAATTAAAAGTTTGGTTGGGTAGAGAGGGCTAAAGTTAAAAAGTAACATTTACCTGAGCTATCTTTATCCTGTTGCTTTCCTATCAACCCCCTCCTTGGGCATTAATCTTTCATCAAGAACTCTGCCATTCCTTAAAGCAGAATCTATGCTAAGTGGTTCTGTACTTTCTCACTCAAATTTCCTATAGGGTCAAGCTTCAATACAAAACAAGGAGCTAAGTAGGTGACTTTATCCCTGTTCCTAAAGCCCTGGGCAATATGATTCAGAGTAGAGCAGAACAAGACTTCTACCATTCACTAAGCAGCCTCCTTGGCACAGACATTCGGCTCACCTTGTAGCAACCCTGCTCATGAGGAGACCCTGAAGCTCCCAATAATTAACAGGTTTTCTTCAGGCCACATGGCTTGTTGGCAAAATCAAAATTCAGCCAATCTGTGAGAATGTCTTTTCCTTGCACCAAGGTAGACTCTTCTCATGTGCTCAGTTTTTGTTTTGTTTTTTCCTTTCTAACATATAACATATATTGAGGTTTGCTTTTGTAACCAAAATTAGATGTTTTCACTACTTAAAATCACTGGTGAAACCTCTTCCCGAAAGGTGATCTGTCTCATGTGCTCAGAGATACTATTTGACTATGTTCTATCTGAAACCTTGTAGTCTTTTATTAAAAAAAAAAAAAAAAACATACTGTAGCTAGTCCGGCTCTGAACATTTTTCAAGTGCCTTTGGTTATAAACAATACTATTCTGATGAATCCACTACCTCAAGTTAGGATGAGATAACCTATAGTCTTAAGCCACTCAGGATGCATCTCTAGAGAATATCTCAACAGTTACATACCTCATGTTCATCCTTAAAACCAGAGAAACTCATGAATGGACTGTGCATACTGTATAGAGTACAAACCACACTGTCTGCCTCCTTTGGTGATGTATCACTAAATTGTGTTGGCCATTGACTACCTAAAATAGACAACATAAGATTTATCACATATAATTAGGGAATTTCAGTTGAAAAGAAACACTATGAGTGTCCAGGGGGTAGTTTTAAATCTACTACTAAACTTGACATTCACTCAAGCATTAAACTTCCAGGGTACAAGCTTAAGCCTGCTCTTAGGGAGCTCCCAGTACACAGTTGGTTAGGCAAGTAGGACAGGTAGCATGGGATGAGTTAGATTCGAAGGTGACAGTGAGGAGAATCACCAAGGAGTTAAGTTCTACTAACACACATAGGGCCTGAGACCAAAAGGAGGGAGCATGTCATTACCTGTACATATAGTCTGAAAGGTGCCCTCTCATGAGAAAAGTCTTATTCTGTCTAGTTTCCCTTTAAAATCCAGCAAAAGCAAGGCCATTTTTCATCATCTTATATTTTCCTGAGTTACTTAGCAATCAGCATAAACTGTTCATTCATATCACACTTAATCCAGCGCCAGGTGCACTGTTTCTAAGACTTCTGCCTGCATGAGGTGATTCAGTCCTCACAGCATCCTTACAGAGAGCACTGAGGCACCCTACAGGTGCCCATGGGCATCAAACAACTGCAAATAAAATTTAGAAATAATAATAATTTAAAAAAAAAAAAAAACCATAAGTACTAGAGCTATGCTTGGTGCCAGGGTAATCTGGCCTTAGTTCTGCCATCTCCCTACTCAATCTAGGGATGTGGCCACAAACATTCAGCAGCAGCTTTGATGTCAAAGCGTGAAGCTTGTGGCTCCATTTCAACACCTGGAAACTTCTGTGTGGCTTCCAATCAGGCTTAGTAAACACCATGATTATGGTGTCAGTAGTTTTTAAATAATTGAGATTTAAAAAATAAAGGTAATTTAAAAGTAAGTGATTCTATTTCTAATCATTTTGCTGCAACTAAGCTTTCAATCAATCAGTTCAGTTCAGTCAGTTCAGTCGCTTAGTCATGTCCGACTCTTTGCAAGCCCATGAATCGCAGCACGCCAGGCCTCCCTGTTCATTACCATCACTTGGAGTTCACTCAGACTCACATCCATCGAGTCAGTGATGCCATCCAGCCATCCCATCCTCGGTCGTCCCCTTCTCCTCCTGCCCCCAATCCCTCCCAGCATCAGAGTCTTTTCCAATGAGTCAACTCTTCGCATGAGGTGGCCAAAGTACTGGAGTTTCAGCTTTAGCATAATGTTGGCAATTTGATCTCTGGTTCCTCTGCCTTTTCTAAAACCAGCTTGAACATCAGGGAGTTCACGGTTCACGTATTGCTGAAGCCTGGCTTGGAGGATTTTGAGCATTACTTTACTAGCATGTGAGATGAGTGCAATTGTGCGGTAGTTGGAGCATTCTTTGGCATTGCCTTTCTTTGGAATTGGAATGAAAACTGACCTTTTCCAGTCCTGTGGCCACTGCTGAGTTTTCCAAATTTGCTGGCAGATTGAGTGCAGCACTTTCACAGCATCATCTTTCAGGACAATACTGATGGGAAAATGTAGGTGGACAGGACCCTGCTGAGTTGCCCGCCCCTCTTCGTGCCCCTCCATCCTCTCTTGCTCTCTTCCTGCACAGATTACATCAAGAGGTTGTCATACCCAGGTTTCCAGGTGTGCTCTGCTAAGGGGAGGCACAGCAGGAAATGGAATCCGGGCATGAGGATTCACAGCATTCATTATTTTGGACTATTCCCTACAGAGTCATCTCACTGAAGGTCACACAGCTCTTGTCAAGGTGGCTTTGTCATTACATCCTTCTAGTTCCTAGAAAGATGCTCTCTCTCTCTCACACACACACACCCATATACACACAAACACTGGGATATCACTGTACCCCTCATGGATTCCTCCATCTTGCCCAGTAGTGAGTTCACTCAGAAGGAAATAGCAACCCACTCCAGTATTCTTGCCTGGGAAATTCCATGGACAGAGGAGCCTCGTGGGCTATGGTCCAGGGGGTTGCAAGAGTCAGACACAACTCAGTGACTAAACCACCACCACCAAGTTTGAATATGCCATCTGAAGAATACAGTGAATATATTCATTAAATTATGTTATAAACATTTTAGTTGAACTATAGCATGCATACATAAAGGTGCATCAATTTTAAATAAACCACATAGTTCAATTACAAAGGAAACTCAACAATGTAACCTCCTCCGAGCAGGGCAAGAAAGAGGACACTATCAATATACCAAAAGCCCAATTAGATCTCCTTCCATTCCTTATTCTCTCCCTTCAATGCATCATTCCTAACACCCCAAGAAGTAGATTTGCCTGTTTCTGAGTCTTCATACATGGAATCACATGCTACATATGAATTTCTATCAGACTTCTCTTTTGTTCAACATGTTTGTGAGATTCATTCACATTGTTACAGTTTCAGTGTTACATTTGTTTTTATTCTGTGTATTCCATTGTATGATTATTCCACAATTTCTTTATCAGGTCTAGAGTTGATAGATATGTGAATGACTTCCAGCTTGGGGATATTATTAATATAAATAACACTCATGAACATTTTAATACATGTCTTTTGTTGTGCATACATACATATTTTTGTTGGGCATATAACTAAGAACAAACTTTCTGGGCTTTACTAAACTTTAGTATTATAGATGCTGACAAATTGTTTTCAAAAGTTTGTGCAAATTTACAGTTTTATTAACAGCTTATGACACTTCTTGTGGCTCTACATTCTCTAATATTTGGTACTGTCAAACTTTGACTTTAGCCATGTAGATGTAGATACATCCATATCTTTTTGTGGCTTAGATTCACATTTTACTGATGACTAATAAGGTTAAGCACTTTTTCATATGCTTATTGGTAATCTCAGTTATTTTAATATTCTCTTTTTTGAAGAGTCTATTGATGATTCTTATCCACTTTCTTTCACTTATAGATTTTTTAATATTCAATTGTACTTTCCTTTTAAATTGATTGGCCATAATTTCTATGTGCCCCCTTGTTATCCTGGTGATAATTTCTGGATTAGGAAAGGAAATTAACCCAACCTGGGTCAAACAAACTCTTCACCAGGGAATTTGGGATTCAAAATAGACTTTTTGCTCTATGTGGTTGAAATTGAGATCCTATAATTTGGGAAGCTAATGAGATCATCTTCATTCTGCCACGAGCAAAAAAAAGGACAAGAAAATTAGAAGAGAATAGTGTTTGGCTGACTGGAGCATGCACTTTGTTGGGTGATTTCCAAACATTTCCTAAGTCTGCTTCCCTTTGCTCCATTCCACCCTCTCCGCCTCATCTCCACCTTGGAGCACACTGTTCCTTGGAGTCCCTTTCTATGTTTTACTTTATTTATTCGTTTTCCTTTTTGGCCACACTGCATGGCATGTGGGATCTTAGTTTCACAATCAGAGATCAAATCTGCACCTCCTGTATTGGAAGTGAGGAGTCTTAACCACTAGACAGCTAGGAAGTCCCCAGTATCATTCTAATAATTCCCTATTTTGCTTAATATCAAATATATTGTTTTGTTGGTAGCTAAAAAATACTTTAACAAAGACAATAAAATTTCTCTGAGTGACACTGACAACACCAGAAATTTTGAAACAGTATCAAGGAAATAGTTGCAAAAATATCTCCAGAAATGAAATGTAATCAAACTTACTGTGAGAAAACCTAGGGGGATATTGTGAACTAATTATCAGAGAAGGAGAGCTAGAAAATTGTTAATCAAGATTATAAATTTTAAGACAAAGGTAAAATTTTGAAGCCAGCTCACTGATTCTTATAGTTTTTATACTCAGTTATCCACACTTACTCCTTGGAAGAAAGGTTTTGACCAACCTAGATAGCATATTCAAAAGCAGAGACATTACTTTGCCAACAAAGGTCCGTCTAGTCAAGGCTATGGTTTTTCTTGTGGTCATGTATGGATGTGAGGATTGGACTGTGAAGAAAGCTGAGCACCGAAGAATTGATGCTTTTGAACTGTGTTATTGGAGAAGACTCTTGAGAGTCCCTTGGACTGCAAGGAGATCCAACCAGTCCATTCTAAAGGAGATCAGTCCTGGGTGTTCTTTGGAAGGAATGATGCTAAAGCTAAAACTCCAGTACTTTGGCCACCTCATGAGAAGAGTTGACTCATTGGAAAAGACTCTGATGCTGGAAGGGATTGGGGGCAGGAGGAGAAGGGGACGACAGAGGATGAGATAGCTGGATGGCATCACGGACTCGATGGACGTGAGTCTGAGTGAACTCCGTGAGTTGGTGATGGACAGGGAGGCCTGGTGTGCTGCGGTTCATGGGGTCGCAAAGAGTCAGACACCACTGAGTGACTGAACTGAACTGAACTGATCCACAATTTTAGAATTTAGATTTTAGAATCCTAAAGTTTGCAAAAGCAAATTTTTTTACATTTTATGTCAACATACAACAAAATCTGATTTGAACTGAAATGAGGCTATTTGTGGTCATAATTTATCCCATTTGTAGAAAATATTCAAGTTTCACTACAGAATTATTGACCCTTGAAGGACAGGATGCCAGCTCTGAACCCCTCAGGGGTGTTATTAATATATACAATTCAGTGTGTGCTCGTGGCTTTGTAAAATATAAACAAAAAATCAGAATTTTGAAACATATCTGGCCCCCAAGAACTTCATGTGGAGACTATGAACCTGTCTCTGCATAACTGATTGAGCAATCTGGAGTTAATTCCAGTGTGTCTTAACAGATAAAAAATACTTGCACATTAGGGAACTATTTCTTTGCCAGGTGCATATGAATTGTGACCATGGGCTTTTCTTTCTTCATTATTGTCCACCTCTTGCACACCTTTGGGGTTCTCCTGTCACTCACTGGAAATCTGTGGCAGTGGCCAGAGAGTAAATATGCTCTCATACTTAGCTGTACCCTGACCAAGTCTGCCCCTGAATCCATGTACCAACGCGTGCTTCCCAGCAGGGGCGCCTCTGTTGCATGTCCTTCGTGCATTTATTAGCTACATGTACCTGTAAGTTGGTGTTCCATAGGAAAGAACTTGGGCTAATGGATGATGGGCACCAATGGGTAATGCTATAACCCCATGGACAGTCCTGAGACACATCTCATATTTCTTCTCAGATAATCCTATGGACCCATAATGTGGTCAGATAATGATTCAGCCTTGTTTTGACTCACTCCTTTTACTACTCTGCTTCTCTGTCCCTTACTTCTCTTCCCTGGTATCATTTCCACGATAAAGAATCCCCACAAGAGGCTTTTGCTCCCTAGAGAGCCAAGGATGAGTCAACCACACATGAAATTCTCACAATAATGAAATTGGAATCTATAGGAGTAAGAAGTTTGTACATGCATCATATTAAGCTATATCTTATATCTACTAATGTGCCAGGCATTAACACAAGGTACTGAGTAGAGAAAAGCTTAGATGGCATGGACCATACCCTTGAATCTAGCTGGTGTAGGGGATACCAGGGGACAGGGAGGTAAACAAAGATTATAATAACACATGAGTTCTAGATTTAAGACGTAGTCTATTTTTTTAATTTAAATTTATTTATTTTAATTGGAGGCTAATTATTTTACAATATTGCATTGGTTTTGCCATACATCAACATGAATCCACCACATGTATATCATGATTAAAAAATAAATAAATAAAACACAATAATTTTTTGTAAATATCTCCTACAACTTGTTATTTCTAATTTGAAAGGATCAGAAAACTCATTATACCTCTCCAATAAAATATATTTGCTCCAAAAAAAAAAAAAAAAAAGACGTAGTCTACATCACCTCCTCCGAGTGCTAATAAGATATAGAACTGCTGCAATTCCGAAAGTGCAAAGTACTACAGTCATGCTGGAAAATGGTGCAGCAGTTGCTTTTAAGGCTAAACACACACTCACAAGATGATCCAGCAGTCCCACTCTTAGGTAATTACCCAATAAAAATGAAAACTTAAGTTTACACAAAACCATGTACATGTATGTTTGAAGTAGATTTACTCACAATTACCAAAAACTAGAAACAACCCAAATGTCCTTCAATGGGCCAGTAGATAAACAAACTGGTATCTCCATACCATGGAAGACTACTCAGCAACAAAAAGAGTGAACTATTGATACCCACAATAACATGGATGAATATGAAAGAGAAAAGTCAGTCCCAGAGTTTGTCTGAGTCCATGTGTATGACATTCTACAAAAGACAAAAATATGGTGATGGAGAACATATGATGAATCACCAGGATTAAGGCAAAAGGTGATACAAAAGAATAATACAAAGAAATTTTTGGAGGGTGATAGAACTATTCTGTATTCTGATTATAGTGGCAGTTACATAAATATACATCTTTGTTAAAGTTCATAGAATTTTGAATTTGAAAAGAAAAATCAATTTTTCTCTATGATAATTTAAAAAATAGAATTGGCAAGAAAAAGAGAATGATAATCACTGTTGAGTTTAGGTTACGATGTTTACATAAAGGAATGTGTTATATGATGTTATGCTTTATTACATGACATGACACAGTGTTATATGACACCACATTGTATTATGTGATATCACACTGTGTTAATGGTACACCTTTTGTGATACCACCTTGTCATGTGGCATCACATTGTGTTATATGATGTCACATGTTACATGATATACATTGTGTAATGTGATAGTACCTCATGTTACATGGCATTACATTGTATTATGCTTCAACTTACCCAGCATGTCATGTTCAATACAGCACTTAACCAAGGACAAATGATCTGTCCATTGAAGCCCTGGGAAGATCCTGTATTAATTTTGTCTCTGTTCCCATCAAGAGAGTTACTGAAGCTCTAAGAAAACTGTATTCCATTTTAAATATTTGCTAATCAAACTTTTCTCCAGGTCAACCTCTTTCCTATTTCAGCGAACATGCAAATATACAGATTATGTATTCTAGAATCCCCAGATAAAGTAATTTATCCACAATCCAGAAACACAAGATTTAAAAGCAGAAACAAACCCTTCAATCTCATAGATATGGTAAAAGGTGTGACTAAGTTTTTAAAGCATTGTTATTTATACCACTGTCAAATGCTAACAAAATTACATGCAAATTTCAATATATTTTTTCAGTCTTTAAAATGCACGATGTGTTCTTTTAAAATAGGATCTCAAACAAAATTAGAAACAAAACAATATCCTACTGTATTGCCCAGGGAATGATATTCAATATCCTGTGAAAAACCATAACGGAAAATAAAATGAAAAAACTATATATATATATATATATATGTAAAATTGAGTCACTTTGCTTTACAGTAGTAACATTACATTGTAATTCAACTATACTTTAATTAAAAATTCTAAGAAAACAATTTAAGGTATGACAGTAAAGTTTAAATAGAGTTTTACAATCTGTTTAAATTTGAAAGCTTCTGTAGCTGAGACAATAACTTTCCTTCAAGCTTAGTAAATGTTGAGAACATGAAGAAAAAAAGAAAATAAACTAATCTGTAAACACCTAAAGAATTAGCTAATGGAATCCTGCCCACAAACTACCAGTTTTATAGTATTTGTTTAATCTTTAGAGATATAAAGAGTCTTAGTGGTAGCCAAGAACCAAAGGAGCAATGCTGTGGTTTGAATAACTAGTCTTCCCATGATATTCATCTATTTTACACAGTTAAGAGTTTTTGCTTTCCAGAAGTTATATTCTTCAAATGTTGTAGTAATTAAATTTTATAAAAAACATTTTAGAAGAGCTAATTTTTGAAGGAAAACCATAGGTAAAAATTTTATTTGAGGTGAGTTTGGGAAATGGTTTTATTTTGTTTTAAATAAAGATACAATAGGCAATAGAGATAACAATCAAATCAATTAGAAAGAACTAAGAAGCATGAAAAACATTGATGGACAGTGGAAGCATGCTAGGGTAAACAAGATATCTGGTGAGTTCATTCTGCAAGATGGCCATGTGTCAGGTGGAGATGGGCCATGCAACCTAGACCTTAAGAAAGTACAGAGTGAGAGCCATAGGACTGTGAAAGCAAGAGAAGAGAAACTCACAGGAGCAGGTGGGAGATCAAAGTTCTGATGCACAGGGAAAATGGATGCACCTTCTAGTAAGGAGAGGGACCAGTGTAGACTTCTTATAATTCTCTGGCCCTTTCACTAACAGTCTCTAATCTAATCATCAGATTGGGTTGTACAATCTGCAGCACTGTGGCCTTGCTGAAATAACCTCTTATCTTTTCTGGAGGTGCTTCGGAGGTAACAATTTGAAGATCAGATCCAATTATTAAGTATGATAGAGATGATGCTATCCACCTTGCTCTCTATCCCTTCTAATGTTCAACCTAGAGGAGCTGAGGTCCCATGACTCTAAGACGTCTCTCTCTACTTCCTTCCTCCTCTTCCTCTCCTCCAGAAAACTATCCCTCTCAGCCCTCACCAATGTCTGCAAACAAGCTTTGAAAACTTCCAGATTGTGATATCACTTGAAAAGCCCATCAACAAAAGCTAAGCAAAAAATTAGACTCACCAAGATCAAGATGAACACCAGGGACAAATGAATTGAGAAAAAACATGAAGATAACAAGTACCAACACTGTCAGGCATTTGGCGAGCAGAGTCTTATCTGATATCCTGTGCTGTAAGAGAGGAAAACACAACTCATGTACTCAATGCAACCTAATTTCTGCAGTGTGTCCACAATCCTACATGATTTGAATCACTACAAATTTCTCCTTATGATGAAATATAAAACATCTTGAACTTGAAAGATGATAAATTCATGGGTACAGATTCAAGACATTACAGAATCTTGAAATCAAAATCTATGAACAATTAACACAATAAATTTAAAATATAGTAAAACCCTTTTATGACACGTGACTAAATAGATTTTTCAATATGAAACAGAGATGCTAAGCTGTTCCCAGTCCCACTGCCAGCATTAGATGAGATAAAGCCACTGGGGAGCCAATACATAACCTCCAAAGACTTGGCCCTTCAAGACACATGCATTTCCACAGGTTGTATGTGTTCATAGTCTTTTAGTTCACTTTTCTGTTTATTACACAAAGCCCCATTCACCTGGCACTGAGGTTAAAATATTCTTGCAATAACTGGACTACTGCTGAGTGCACTTAGCAGTCCCCTAGTCACCAAATGACACATATGGATCCTGCTCCCAGCATTCCGGGGGTAAGGGGAAGTGCACTGTAGCACTTTCATTAGCTTTGGAATTGAAGACCTCCTTCCAGTGAGCCTGAGCCACAGGGCAAGACAGGGCAAGGTTCCCAAAGGGCTCTGTGCTCTGAGAGCCATGGCTGTGTGGAACTGGGGCAGGGAGTACACAAGGCACATCTAACCAGGTCCCAATGTGAATCACACTTCAGCGTGTGAACCAACAACTGCACTGTGTATTTTCTTCAGTGTGGTCCCAGCAGCACCTCTGTCTGTTGGTCTATGCCTAGGATATCCAAGTCTAGATGTAAACATAAATAAGGTTATCAATACAGATCTTGGTATAGGTAGATATAGACAGAGCTATGCATAAGATATGGGCATAGATAAAGATATAGAGATAGACATAGACACAGAAATGAGTATAGACAAGGGTATAGACATGGACATGGACAGACACAGGCTTGAGTGTAAGTGTGGGTATAGACAGAGATAGAGATAGATTTCCTCTCTTGATTTCCTGTGGTCACACAGTTAAAGCTGCTGCCACAAAAATTGTAAGCATATCCCTCTGTCACAGTGGCTTTGGCAGCAGATCCTGGCCCCCTGGTCATGGGCTTAGGGGCTGCCTTGGGAGCCACTATCTTCCTTCCCCACCTACTGCCAAGACTTGCAGCTTGGCTGGCCCCCACTCATCTTTCCATTCACACTCCAAGGAAGCCAATTTTGCTAAATGAGTCTGTGATGCAGAATCAAGAGGAAAGGAGCCTGGCATCTCACTGGGCCAAGCTAACCATATTAATTGGATATTACCATGCCAACTCCAATACAGGAAATAAGGGATCAGGGAAGTCAGTGTCATTCAGCTGGTATAAGATAATCAAAAGTCTGTGCTTTGTTATTTTGGGATATCAATCAAATTTTACCATTTGATTACCTGGGGCCATCACAATGAAAAGTTTGAGAAATAATGAGGATAGATCTCCAGTCCTTGTTCACCAGGTACGCACAGAGGTAGTCTCATCCCTAACTTGTGGCCAGAACCACACAGGATCTGTTTAAACCTGAGGCCAGGAAAGTGTCATAGCCACACCTGCCTTCCCTAACCCTGACCATCTGAGTAGGACAAATGATGGGAGGAGAGACTCAAGGAACATGTTGGCTACAGGTCCCAACGTTTAAATTTTGTTTAGCAAAGGACAAAATGTCCCTATCATAACTAGGGAGTGGATATTTTACCTCTCCCTAGGAAACAAACCACCTGGATTTGAAATTTCATGAAGATATTACAAATTACTTCCAGCAGATCTTGGGCAGAGCTCTCTTAGTGGAAGAGGGGCACTATGTGTCCTCAGGTGGGTTGAGAAATTCCACCAATTTCAAAATTCTTTTGAAAATGACAAAAGAACTCAAAATAACATTTGCTTCCCCAAGTCAGAGCTGTACAACAGAAGACATACACTCCATTTCTACCCACAAAAGTGTTCCGTCTCAAGCACCATGCCTCTCTTGTCTAGATTTCCACCTCTTAACCTGCACAATGGGAACCACAGACTTGCCTTTAAGGGTCAGGTGGAGCCAAGAGCCAGCCAACCTTCCCTACATCCACATTAACCACAGAAAGCATTGCCCTATCTTAAAGGAAATATAAAAAGTTTAACTTTTCAATTCTTGGGCAAAATAAGCTTACCATGTCTGGAAAATTATCTTTCCCATTAACTCAAAGAAATAGCTATGTCTTATGTACAATTACAGGAATAAAAGAGAGGTGACTTTAAGTTGCAACTTCACATGAAGAAAAGAAAAGGAATTTACTCTGTTCTTCAAGAAATCCCTAAGAAAAGAAACCATAATACCTTTCTTTGTAGCTCCTGGATATTGGCCTCCCAATTTTTATCTTCCTGTGAGATCTGTCTAAAAGAGAAAAGCACAGACATCATTTTCCTGCTGGCACTGAGCAGTGAGGCCAGCAGGATGGCAGTCAGCAGTAGCACACAGCATGATCCCCTGGCCTGGACACTGTCCACTGCATGACACCAGGCGCAGCCATAGAATGGGGCAGCTCTTGTCATATAAGGCACCCAGTAAGGCTGGGTTCATGGACTAGGAAAGATGCTCACTCAAAAGATTCCCAAGGAAAGTAACACATGCAATGACCAGACTGTTCAACGAGGTATGTATGAGTACAGCACAGGAAACATCAAAATACTGGCCTAAATGGAAATAGGCAGGTTTCCATAATGGCTCAGATGGAAAAGAATCCACCTATAATGCAGGAGACCTGGGTTCGATCCCTGGTCAGAACAATCCACTGGAGAAGGACATGGCAATACACTTCAGTGTTCTTGCTTGGAGAATCCCCATGGACAGAGGAGCGTGGCAGGTATAGTCCATAGGGTCACACAGAGTTGGACACGACTGAAGCGACAGGGGATGAGACAGTAAGTCATCTCTTTTTACTTCTGAATTTTCTGAATTGTGTTCACAATGAGGCTGTGTTATAATTTAATTAAAGGAGAAAACAGTAAAAGAAGTGCCAGTTGCTTTAGTGGTGATTTCTATCAATTGGAAATCTACCTTGAAGCACTTATGTCTGTTTCCCTCCCCTCTAGTCATGGTACCCACCTTATCTCCATTTCTATTTCAGTCACTTCTATTTGTTCCCACTTGCCTTTCTTTTCTAACCTTTCCTATCAACTCATCTTTCTGCTTTATTTCCTCTCTCATCAATTGGGAAAAAGATTTATGGGGGAGAATTTAGTCTTCATGAGCTCTCACGTGTCATCGTATTAATGGAGGTTGACCACGCAGCCAGTATAGACCCTAGAGGAAATCACAGCTGCCCCAAGTGAATGGTTCTAAGGAAATTTTTAAAAATAAAATGTAGAAATAAGACCTGTAGAGCAAGTACATGACTTAGATCACCCTCATTACTATTTGCTTCTCAGTGACTGTGTGGCCTTAGAAAGACCACTGTAGTCTCTGCATCTCAGTTTCCCTTTCTGTGATCAAAACAGGATGAGCTGATGCAAACTTGGTGAATCTCTGAGTCCACATGTCTCTTCCCATTTTAACCCTGAGATACACTGACTATGTCTTAATGCCCATGTCAGAAGGAGCATGAAGAAACTGAAGGTCAGGAAATTTAATACATTCAGAGAAACTTACTGCTGCATCTTTAATTCACAAAGTTTTTCCTTTTAAGATCTATGCCTGTTGCTGAAGTTGGCCACTTTGTCCCCAGTCAGCAACTCAGGGCCTTCCCGTAACCTGGAGATACCAGGTCCTGGTTCTCCAGTGCCACAAGGTACAGGTAGGTTCTGGGCTGAGATAGAGCTAAGGATGCTGAGACAGAGCTTCTCCCTGGGCTTCATTTCTGGACAGAGTGAATGTCCCCATACTCACCTGTGGAATTCTCATCCCAATACCCAGACTCAGCTGCAACCACTCTAGATGGCCCTCAGAGGTTGGTCCTGGCATTGTGCCAGCTCCTATCCTCAGACTCTTGCCTACTCTCTGGGAACACAGGGCTGGTCTCACCAAATTGCCACATGTAAGATCGTTATCACTACCTTCACAAGGACTCACAGTTCCCCTTGCTGTGACAGACCTCATCTCCACCCAGTACCTGATCCTGCTGCAGGACTGCTTCTACTTTTCTGAGGGGTGAGCAGGCTTTTGCACCTCCTGGCAGTACTTCCGGAATAAAGACAATTTGGAACTCAGCATCTCATCCAAGTGAGAAGGAAAGATTCAGCACCTCATTGTTACCCATTAGATCTCAGCTTTGATTAAAAATAAATTCAAGGGATTTAACTTGTGGTCCAGTAGTTAGGACTCCATGCTTCCAATTCAGGGGCAAAGGTTCAATCCCTGGCTGGGGAACTAAGATTCCACGTGCCACTTGGCAAGGCCAAACAAACTCCAATAAATGAATTAAACTTAGGTATTCTTTGAGCCCCCTGAAAATAAGCTACTGGGAGAACATTTCATTAGATTAATTTGTTAAATTGTTTTTTTATTCTCATTATGCAACATGTTAGGTGTGAAATGTGACAGGCATGTGAACTCATTCCCAGGCATCACTCTTTTCTAGATGTATAACCCTGGGCGAGTTGCTCAAATTTTCTGACCCTCAGTTTTCTCATCCTTAAACTGGGACTAATATCAGCACACATTCCAGAGAGCTAAATGAGGGTTAAATAAAATCATGCACCATCACAGGCTTAACACAGTGTATGGCGCCCAAAACCTACCTAGTAGCCTGCAGTTAGTGTTACTCTTTTGCAGAACTATGGACTACTCTACAAAATAATTTTAGCTTACATTTTGCAGTTGACATTTGAACACTCTTAGGGTGGTCATATAAAGGTTATTGATGATTCAACAATTGAGCATAATTGGTAAAGATAAGGACCACAGTTGTAAAGCAAGAGTGTTCTTAGCAGGGTCTGGCTTGGTACCTGTGGAAGCTGTGTAGCCTCTGGGCCAGCAGGCGCTCCAGTGCCAGCACCTTCCCCAGGAGCATACCTCGAACTGCTGTCTCCTCCCTGCTGGCTGGGCTGATGTGCTGTGCAGTAAGACGCCAGACATGGATCTCATGCTTCAGTTCTGCAGGAAAGGAAAGTTGAGGCTTCAGTATCCTGCAACTTCAGATGTCAATACCTACTCCCTTCAGCATCCTCTAAGAACAGGAAACATGCATTCATGATGCAGATATTCAGGGACCAAACCAAAGAGTGGTTTCTTAGCTTTCGTGTTATTATGATGGAAACAGAAGACAAAGCTGACTTTGAAAAATTACAGTGGATGTGAGGTAATATAATTTCAACTCTTTGTGTTAAGAATAAATTCTTGAATAGGCATATCAAAGCTAGTACCCAACAACTTTTTTCCCAGGCCAGCCTATGGGACCCTCTCCATCTCTGTGTTTGCAGAAGTAGAAACTGTGAATCTGGCCTTCCAGGTCCCCAGGGCTCCCTTCTGCAGTTGTCTTTTCCAGTGGCAGCTTCAACCCCTCACACACACCCAGAGTCTAGATGCCTTCTAACCCATCAAATTGAACAGGATGGGTTACTCTCCCCAGATCACCCAATGGGTTAATGCTCAGCTAGTCCACTTTTGTTCTCCTAGTTGGAAAATGAAATAAATATGTCATTGATCACAGGAAAATTTGGTTAAGAAACATTTTGCCAAGGAATAGGGAGCTCACTGCCTGCACCCAGAGCTCAGTTTGGCCAAGTATTCACTCCTTAGTTCCCAGGCTTACTGTGCATCTCCACCACCATTTCCCCATCCCGTCTCTGCTGAGCTCCAAGACTATGATCCCAATCAGCTACTTGATGTTGTCCTCTGACCCTTGTGCTATAAGATTCACAGATAAACCTTCCATCTGCGCCCATGAAACTCTCTTCCCTCTTTCTTAGTTTTTATATGACATCATTAATCTTCCAGGTACATGAACCTGAAATGTCATTTTGGTCCTATCAATGACATTCTCCTCTACATTTCTGCATTGAACATGCAATAAGTGCCAGACAGGATGCTAGATGCTAAAGGAGAGAATGAATTTGACATTATAGGGACAGGCCTCCAACAAGATAGAGAAATAAGATACATTACAAATGAACAGTACCAAGCCATGGGAGCAGTTCCGAATATAATGATATGAATCTTGCAGGATCCACTTGTTCTTGCCTCAGTTCACCAGGTTATCCAGGTTTCATCTCCCCACATTTGCCAATTCTGATTGCTCTCAGTATACTTTGACTGAAGCCACTTCTTACCAACCCACGCTTAGTTAGTTAGTTAAGTCGCTCAGTCGTATCCAACTCTTTGCGAACCCACGGACTGTAACCCACCAGGCTCCTCCATCCATGGGATACTCCAGGCAAGAATACTGGAATGGGTTGCCATTTCCTTCTCCAGGGGATCTTCCTGACCCAGGGATCAAACCCAGGTCTCCCGCATTAGAGGCAGACTCTTTAACCTCCTAGCCACCAGGGAAGAGACCCACTGCTGATTAATTTTAAAACACTGCTTGCTCTATCAATCTATCTGTCATCTACAGAAAATTTCTATATATTAATCTATTGATAGATAAATTCAGTTAGATTGATATATAGAAACAAGGACTCTATCTTCCTATTTACCTGTCTTCTAAGAGGATAATACTATCTAGGCTGATCAATCTAAGAAGATAAGTGACAGATAGATACATACATTTCTTCTTTCAAATATCCAGTGGTTTCTCATGACCCGCAAAGATCTTTAGGGAAGACTCAAGATTCTCAAATGGTGCATGCCATTATCAGATTTGTTCCCATTGTATAAGTTTTAGCTGTTGCTTTTGGCTGACTGGCCCTGACCAGGACACAGTATCAGATGACTTATCTCTGCCTTTCTGATTACCACCAGCCCCTAGGAGCTTCTCAACCAACCTCAGGCAAAGACATTACCATGTGGGATTTGCTCTCTCGCAGGAGGTGGCTCTAATTCAGGAGTCTCAGGGGAAGACACTGAGGCCAGAAGTTGATAAATGAACTTAAGCTATTGTAAGATTCTTATTGAATGGTGATATTGAATGGTTTTCCTTGGAGACGAACAGAGATCATTCTGTCGTTTTTGAGATTGCATCCAAGGACTGCATTTTGGACTCTTTTGTTGACCATGATGGCTACTCCATTTCTTCTGAGGGATTCCTGCCCGCAGTAGTAGATATAATGGTCATCTGAGTTAAATTCACCCATTCCAGTCCATTTTAGTTCGCTGATTCCTAGAATGTCGACGTTCACCCTTGTCATCTCTTGTTTGACCACTTCCAATTTGCCTTGATTCATGGACCTGACATTCCAGGTTCCTATGCAGTATTGCTCTTTACAGCATCGGATCTTGCTTCTATCACCAGTCACATAGACTCTTTTGTTGACCATGATGGCTACTCCATTTCTTCTGAGGGATTCCTGCCCGCAGTAGTAGATATAATGGTCATCTGAGTTAAATTCACCCATTCCAGTCCATTTTAGTTCACTGATTCCTAGAATGTCGACGTTCACCCTTGTCATCTCTTGTTTGACCACTTCCAATTTGCCTTGATTCATGGACCTGACATTCCAGGTTCCTATGCAGTATTGCTCTTTACAGCATCGGATCTTGCTTCTATCACCAGTCACATGCATAACTGGGTATTGTTTTCGCTTTGGCTCCATCCCTTCATTCTTTCTGGACTTATTGCTCCACTGATCTCCAGTAGCATATTGGGCACCTAATGACCTGCGGAGTTCCTCTTTTGATATCCTATCATTTTGCCTGTTCATACTGTTCATGGGGTTCTCAAGGCAAGAATACTGAAGTGGCTTGCCATTCCCTTCTCCAGTGTCTTTATTAGCATTCCTGATATAGCTAATCTCCTATTAATTCTACTGTGTTTCTAAATTTTGGATATTGTATTCCTCATCTTTATATGTTCCATTCAGATATTCTTATATTTTCCATTTATTTCCTCATCACATTTGTCTTTTCCTGTATTTTATTAAACAATGAAGTATAATTATAATTCTTAATATCCTTGTCTGCTATTCCTGTCATATCTATCATTCTAGGTATGTTTCTACTGATTATTTTTCCTTCTAATAATGGTTTGCATTTTTCCCATTTTTGCATGCCTAGTAATTTTTGGTTAAATAGTGGATATTGTGATTTTTACATTTTGAGAGTGCTAGATTTTTTTGTGTTGCTTTAAAAATTGTAGGACTTAGTTATAAAAAGCTGTTAAGTTCCCTGGAATATCTTTGCTCCTTTCATGCTTTGCTGCTAAGTTTTCTTAGGGCTGGTCTCAAGCAGTCTTTAGTCTATATCTAATTTATCCCAACTACTAAGGATTATGCCTGATATTCTGCATATTACAAAGTCTTTCCAGTCTCAGTGTTGGAAACATAACTTATTCTTACCCACATGTGAATTCTAAGAGTGTTTAGCCTTCTGTTTGCAGGATTCTTTTCTTAGATTCAGGTAACTCCCTTTTCATACAGAGGCAGATCAGTATTCATCTAGACACTTGAGTGGTTCCTTCTACAGATATCCTGAACTCTTTTTCTTTGAGCTCTTATTTTTCCCCGGTCAGTATTCTGTCCCACAAATTCTAGTCATCTTGCCTCCTCTCCCCAAGTTTTGACCTCTTTATCCTGAACTCAGCATGATCATCAGACCGTTTGGGACCCCTTCCCTGCAAAACATCCTGGAAATTGTCTCCAGGCACTACGTCAGAGCAATATCTGGTTTGATTCCCTTCTCCCAGAAATATCAATCATGTATTGCTTATTGTCTAAAGTCTAAAAAAAACATTAAAAAATAATTTTGTACAATTTTCTATGATATTTTGCTTAAGACTTGAGAGTAAATCCAGTCCCTGTATTCTATCATAGGATGAAGCAGAAGTCTATGATATTCTTTTAAGAAATTTTGTGCTGAGAGAGAGAGAAGGAGAAATAGGAGCTTAAAATTTCGACTGAAGCAAGGGAAAATTTTTCTTTCTGTTGAATAACATATTTCCTTCTGCAGGCAAGAGAGAATGAACAAAGGATAAACACCGTTAGAGCAAACATCTGCAAGGAAAAGAAAAAAAAAAAACATTTTTCTCTACTCCCACAGTACTTCTGACACTATGTGTGGGGGAGAGAGGGGAACATTTCCTTATATTAGACAATTCTTACACTAACTACCTGTCTGGGTTAGCATACCCCACAGGTTAAGGGCTCAGTCCCACAAGCTGCTCCCACATTAGCCACCAATGCAAGGTCTAGGTTGTGACCTGGACTTCTGACCAAGCAACTATAAATCAGAACTTCCACAATTCTTTCCTTGGGTTCAATAATTTGCTAGAAAATTTCACAGAACTCAGGGAGACATTTACTTACGTATGTATTTTACATATTATAAAGGCTACAACTTGGGAACAGTTAATGGATGAGATGCATAGGGCAAGTCTGGGAGTTGAGATACACAGAGCTTGCACACTATCTCCAGGTCCACCACTCTCCAGGTCAGGAACCTCGAAGCAACTCCCTGAACCCCTTCAGTTAGGGTTTTATGGAGGCTTCCTGATGTAACACAACTGATTAAATCACTGGCTATCAGTGATCAATCAATTCAACCTCCAGCCCCTCTCCCCTCCTTTTCAGATGGGGCTGAAAGTTCCAACCCTCTAATCATATGCTAGTTGCAAATAGTCCCCCATCCTCAGAGACTAGCCAAAAGTCACCTCATTAGCATAAACTCAGGCGTGGTTGAAAGGGGCTCCTTTCACTTTTATCACTCCCCTCCAAATATTACAACAAAAGATGCAAGAGCATTTTTTCACTTAGGAGATTATAAAGGTTTTAGGAGCTCTGGCCAGGAGCCACGGGCAAAGACCAAAATACACATTTCTTATTATATCACAATATCACAGCAATACTGGGCAGAAGGTTCCAAGATGCCCATTTCTGGTGACATTCATTTTCTCTGTGATATGGGATGAACAGTAATCCAGTAAAAATGGGATAAGATGTAAGGTTTAAAGAGCAGCTGGGAGAGGCAAGTGGTACGAAGTACACGGCAGCACCAGCGGAAGCTTCTCAGGGCCTCCTTGGCCACCAGACATCCAAGCAAGGTCTGTGGAGGGGCTGCATTCCCAGCCCCGCTCCCAGGTCTGGCTGTAAAGCTTTCCCAACATTCTTGGCTACTGTTACTCTAATAAAAATAGAAAAGAGTTCATACATGGTCAGCCGTTGAGGTCAGAACCATGCCTTTAACTCATGGGAAAGAGCCCCCACTGGGAGGCGGGGGTGTGGAGCTTTCAGAGAGACACCATGTGGGGAGCCTGGCTGGCTTCACGGCAGTCCCCACCAGCTCTCTCTTTGGATTTGCCTATATTCTTAGCTTATACACAAGATTTGCCCAAATTTCATATGAAAAGTGCCTAAATGTCCCCAGCCACATCCCCATTCTTCCCTTCACAAGCTAAGGTCTGGTGTCCCGTTAGAGCCTCTTCCAGGTTTTCCATGAGTTAGTAAAAGGTGCCCCGTTTCATAAGTGTGCACAGCCCCTCTGTGAGGGCCTCTGTCTTCACAAGTGGAACTTCGGCTAGGCCGCAGGCCCTGCCCACCTCTGTGGCCGGCCACCCTGGCACAGTGTATGACCCACACACCTGTGCGTGGCTACTACGTGCCTGTGATCTTCTTACCTTGTTTTCCTGCCTTCTTTCTTGCTATTAACAATTAATAGTGGCTTTGCCTTATGAGGCAGACCCTGGCCTCTTAATTTGCTGGTTGTTGTGAATCAGTATGGCTGACCCCCTAGGTTGGCCCCAACCCCACCCAGGTGTGCAAATGATAACTGCAGTGTATCTGTTTTGTATTGCTAATCCTCGAACCAGTGATGGTCAGGACAGGGATTACCTTAGGAGAAACCTCCTCTCTACTGGGAGTATGAATCTGGTGTCTGGCAGCGTCTGCCATCCAGGTTGTTTGAGGTGACCTGAGTTCGGCTTCTACTTCCCCACTCACCCCATCACAGGCTGTCAGTCCATACAACCAGCCAGCCTTCCACCCTTCCGTGTGCCGACTAGTCACTTCCATCTCCCAAAGGGCCTGAGCCATGCCCTTCACACACACACTGGTCAGCAGGCCTTGTTCTGACCCTTCCGCAGATGCTGTCAGACCTCCCCTGACCCTGAGCCTGCCCTGCAGGGTCTTTGTGGGAGGATTTCATGGCGGGTGGAGTCTGGGCATCTCTTGACCCTACTGTGTACTTTGGGATCCTCCTCTGCTCCTCAGAGCCACCTGAGAACCTGGTGTGGTTCTTTGAGAATGTGTTGGTAGGAGGAGTCTGAAGCTGATGGTCAAAATGAGGCCTGGGAATGGGACAAGGCAATATTGCTCAGCTGTGTCTGTTGATGAGAAAGTTAATAAGTAATCAATCTAAGAAAGAAATATGACAATTTTAATTTTATTCTAGCCAACCTGAGGATTATAACCCGGGAGACAGTCTTTCAGAAGTTCGGAGGTCTATTCTGCCTGCTAGAGGTCAAAGTACAGTTATAGTTTTTGAGACAAAGGGTTATACATCAAATGACATATTGACAGTTTATATGATCCATATCTGCACATAAAATGAGTAGCAGGACATCGTGTGTCCCTACAGGATTAAGAAGGAAGATCATATCCTAAGGAGGTCTGGTTAATATACACAAGGGGAAAGAGGAGGCCCAAACAGGCAGAGAAAAATTCAGTGCTTAAATTAAAATTCTACACTCAGATTTTTCTTGTCCTGTCATAAAACATGAATTTTACTTTGCTAGTCCTATGAACCACCGGTTCCACAGGGCATTTTGCAGATAAAAAAAAAATCTATCTGGTCAAATACTGCCGTCTCAAACCTACTGTAACAGTGTTCTTGAAATATGCTAATACTTCCCTTTGAAACAACCAGCCTACTCATTTCAAAATGATGGGTTTTCTCTTTCAGCCCTTTTATTGAGTACTTTGATTAAAGGTGTCTTTAAAATAAGTCCTCTTCTCAGTTCTCATCCCCAACCACCAGTGAAAAAACATGTTGGGGAGGAGCTTTTAAATACTGAGTCATCACTTCCACACCAGACCATGTGCTCAGCTGATCCCAGTGGAGGCTGCTTTCACAGCAGAACAGGCCCCCTGCCCTGTATCACTCCATATGTAGTAAGCAGGTGAGGGCTTTGCCTCCTGGGATGAAGATGCTCCATGTGACTGACCTCTCAGGAGAAGAGTATTTGCAGAAATTTGAAGGCCCGAGTCCTCAGCACCATGCAATAGACTTAAAAAAGAAACACACAAAAAGTTGAGATGTGCGTATTTTCATAGTGTAAGTTCTCACAAAACAGAGTTCCTAGTAGACCAGGCTTCAGACACCCTGGTGGGGCTGAAATCAGGAACTTGGAGGGGCTGGGTGTTTAGTAGACCCCTCTGCTATCAGTGCCCTGTGGTCTGCAGGACAGGGCTGCAGAAACATGTAAGGTAGGGCCCTGGCCTCTTACAACAATACAACCAGGGAGATGACTAGGTCCAGGCATAGGTACATAGAGCAACATATAGGCTATATGCGAGCATGCCATACCCAGTAGGCAGAATAGATCTCAGAGGAGAAAAAGCTCCATGGAGACACAGAGGATAGATAGATTGGTAGTTGCCAAGGGGCAAGGGGGCTGGGAGAAGGCTGGAGTGAGAGTTTGGGATTAACAGATACAAGCTATTATAATAGAGAAAAGATAAACAGCAAGGTCTTACTATATAGCATAAGGAACTATATTCAATATCCTGTGATTAAACCATAATGGAAAAGCATATGAAAAAAAATGTATATGTGTGTATAACTGAGTCACTTGGCTGTACAGCAGAAATGAACACAACATTGTGAATAGCTATACTTCAATTAAAAAGCAAAAAGAAAGAAAGAGAGGGCCCCTTGTGTTGGGTCTGCATCACGGCTTATGCTGGAGGCCATGTTTGAGCTGAATTTCAGGTTTCATGACCAGCAAAGGCAAAGGCTACATGTCAAGATACTTCTTGTCGCCTCCCCTGCCCCATTTCCCTCACATTTCCACTCCTGAACAGAAAACCAACTTAATTCTGACATCTGCCTCTTGCCAACACAGTCCATGTGCTTTGGGAAAAGTCTGACTCTTCTTAAACCAATGAGCACCTTCCATTCCTCTGGCCATATCATCATCTGGTGGGGAGTATGGTCTACGTAGGTCCAATCAGCCTAAATTTCTAGATTGCTTGGGCTTCTGGGGCAGAAGTGAGAAGATTCTGGACTCTAAATGTTTCTCCTCTGACTCAGACAATTGCCCCGCTGTGGGGATCGGACCCCTGCTTCAGTTCCCCCACCCACTGAGGGCAGGTCCAGTCCTACTAACACTCCTGTTTTCCCCCCTAGTTCCTTTGTTTTACTGAGTTTTGCATGGTTCTATATATTCTTTTCTGGAGAAGGAAATGGCAACCCACTCCAGTGTTCTTGCCTGGAGAATCCCAGGGACGG
>SJYT01045310.1:158095-181848 GCA_006410635.1 Cephalophus harveyi
GGCTCCAAAATCACTGCTGATGGTGACTGCAGCCATGAAATTAGAAGACGCTTACTCCTTGGAAGAAAAGTTATGTCCAACCTAGATAGCATTTTCAAAAGCAGAGACATTACTTTGCCGACTAAGGTCCGTCTAGTCAAGGCTATGGTTTTTCCTGTGGTCATGTATGGATGTGAGAGTTGGACTGTGAAGAAGGCTGATCGCCGAAGAATTGATGCTTTTGAAGTGTGGTGTTGGAGAAGACTCTTGAGAGTCCCTTGGACTGCAAGGAGATCCAACCAGTCCATTCTGAAGGAGATCAGCCCTGGGATTTCTTTGGAAGGAATGATGCTAAAGCTGAAACTGCAGTACTTTGGCCACCTCATGCGAAGAGTTGACTCATTGGAAAAGACTCTGATGCTGGGAGGGATTGGGGGCAGGAGAAGAAGGGGACGACCGAGGATGAGATGGCTGGATGGCATCACTGACTCAATGGATGTGAGTCTGAGTGAACTCCGAGAGATGGTGATGAACAGGGAGGCCTGGCGTGCTGCGATTCATGGGGTCGCAAAGAGTCGGACACGACTGAGCGACTGAACTGACTGACTGACTGACTGACTGAAGTGACTTAGCAGCAGCATATATTCTTTTCCACTGGTCAGGTACTCCTGTCCGCTCTCAGCTGGTGTTCTGAATGCACTTCTGTGTCTTTAAATTTTAAAATTTTACAGTGAGGACTTTAAAATTCTGGACACAAGTGAGAAAATTCTGCACTCTTTCTGCACCTGTGAGCCATCCAGCAGCCACAGGGGAGCCCCCTAAGGTGGAGGGCTAATTGGAGAAATAGAAATAGTCTCCAAGGCCACTCCTGAGCCTCTGATGAACCTGAAGCCCCTCTCTCTGGCCAGAGCTCCCTCTAGCTAGTTTATAGGAAGTGATACCTTAGGGAATATTCAGAAGCCCAGAAAATGCTGGGAAATTTACAGACACAACTCTAGCACTCATTCCTCTGCCAGCACTGGGTTGAAAGGTGGCTGCTACTACCATCAACCCAGGTCACCTCTACCCAGGCCAGCAAAGTGGGTGCCCAGCCTAGCCTGCTCCTCACACAAGAAGCTGTAGATAGGGACCAGATCAGCCAGGTTGCTGGTGACTTCACCGATTTCAGCACTGAAAGCCTCACATACAATCAGTGACAGGGAAAACAGAACAGCTGGTCGTCTACCATCCAATAGATATTCAGGAGAGCACAGCTGATTGGCAGAACCCAAGCCACCCAGCAGCAAGGGGGTGGGGCCTTTGGGTTGCAAAGGTGGGAATCACGGCGGAACCAACCATCAAAACGTGAGGAGGATGGGAGAACAAGATGGCAGAGGGCTAGGTGGACATGGAGTACATCTCTCTCCACAGATACATCAGGAATACACCTTCAGACACAGAAGTGCATTCAGAACACCAGCTGAGAGCGGACAGGAGTACTTGACCAGTGGAAAAGAATATATAGAACCACGCAAAACTCAGTAGAACAAAGGAACTAGGGGGGAAAACAGGAGTGTTAGTAGGACTGGACCTGCCCTCAGTGGGTGGGGAACTGAAGCAGGGGTCCGATCCCCATAGCGGGGCAATTGTCTGAGTCAGAGGAGAAACATTTAAGGCTGAGAGTGAAACAGCTGATCTGTGGCAGCCTAAATGGAATGAGAATCAGAAAGTCCTTGCGGCACCCATACACACGCCGGGCAGGAACACGGGTCTCCTGGAAGGGGCAGCAGCTTGGAGCTAGAGTTTAGGGATTGTGGCGCAATCCCAGGGTGAGGGCTGCTGTTGACTGCAGAGAGACGGATGGAGGGGATGTGAGGGAGGAGTTTGTGGTGGGAAATGCCAGTGAAGGAAAGCCAGGCAGCCATGGAAGCAAGGCGATACTGCTGAGTCACGCTTAGGGGGTGGGGCCATCCCCATAGTCTCTCTCCCCACACACCAGCATCTGCAGCTGAACAATAGAGAGGCTGGCCCATCAAACGCCTGACGCACTGAACTACAGAGCAGGACCCCACCCAGTGTGCCCCTTTCAGTGACTGATGCGCCGGTCTACGTAGGATTTATGTAGGATCCCAGACAGGAGGGCCCCTCTATGTGCCTGACATGCCAAACAACAGAGAAGGACCCCAGACAAGGGAGCCCTCTAAGTGCCTGAACAGGTGGAGTTATGGAGAAAGACTGGCCAAAGAGGCCTTCTGATCACCAGCTACAAGAGGCTCAAAAAAATACTCTGATAGGGTCATAACTCCTGCGGCAGAGGCAGTCTGTGTCCCTGCACACTTGGTGCCACCAGGGTCCCCGCAAGCCAAGCAGCTGCACCACCTTCATGCTCAAGTCTCACTGGGGCAGAGCTGCCACAGGCAGAAAAAGTCATACATCTATGCACGCAGGGTTGCTTTCAGTTCAGTTCAGTTCAGTCGCTCAGTCGTGTCCGACTCTTTGCGACCCCATGAATCGCAGCACGCCAGGCCTCCCTGTTCATCACCATCTCCCGGAGTTCACTCAGACTCACATCCATCGAGTCCGTGATAACATCCAGCCATCTCATCCTCGGTCGTCCCCTTCTCCTCCTGCCCCCAATCCCTGCCAGCATCAGAGTCTTTTCCAATGAGTCAACTCTTCGCATGAGGTGGCCAAAGTACTGGAGTTTCAGCTTTAGCATCATTCCTTCCAAAGAAATCCCAGGGCTGATCTCCTTCAGAATGGACTGGTTGGATCTTGCTAGTCTCCAACTCTCTGCGACCCTGTAGACTATGGCCTGCCAAGCTTCTTTGTCAGAGAGGGGATTCTCCAGGCAAGAATACTGGAGCATCTTGGCCAATCCTGGTTGCCATACCCTTCTAGAGAACTATATTTCCTGCTGCCCTAGCTGCCAACTCCCCTGAGTACCTGGTGCTGCCAGAACCCCTGCAGTTAATATTTAACGTATATAAATCTTCTTCATCTACCTCTATTTAACTTTGCATATGTATTCTTTCTTTTTTTCCTCTTCTTTCCTCTCAGCGTATTTGTTAGTTTTATTTTCATTGCTTTATTCCCCAGTTGGCACCTTGCTTTAGTTTTGTTTTCCAGTTTGTGCTTTAGTTAGTTTTATTCTTAACTGGTAAATATAATTTTTGATTTCTTTTGTTCACTGGGTCAATCTACTGTACTTTATTTTTGTTGGACTGTTTTCACCTTGCTCATGGGTGTATATGTATATGTGTATATTCCATTGTTTTAATTATTATTTGCCTGATTTTGTAACTGCCATTGATCTAGGGTTCATCTTTGGTTTCTCATTTTTGGATATTTGCTTTACTCTCCGTTACGGCCATAACAAACCACTTGTGGAATCTTTATCCCTGTCTAGAGATCAAACCCTGAGCATTTGGAGTGGGAGCACTGACTCCAAGACCCTAGACTACCAGAGAACTAACCCTAGGGAGTATCAAATGGTGAGAACTCACACAAATGAAACCACTTGAATACAAGACCCAGCATCACCCAACCACCAGTAGTACCCCATGTGAGACATCTCATCTAAATAACAAACAAAACAAAAATACAAACCCAATCATCAGCAGACAGCAGTACCACCTCACTCAGCCTTGCTCATCAGAGGAAAAAAAAACAAACAAAAACTCGGCACAAATCTCACCCTATACAAAGCTCACATAAACCACTAGACCAACCTTAGGAGGGCAGAAACCAAAATGAAGAAAGAATTTAACTTTCCTTGAAGCCTGGGAAAAGGAAACCTCAAACACAATAACTTTAAAAAAAAAATGAAAAGGCATAGAAATACTGCACAAATGAAGGAACAAACTAGAAACATAGAAGTCCAAAAAAATGAAGAGGAAATGGGAAAATTACCTGAAAAAGAATTCAGAATAATGATAGTAAATATGACCAAAAACCTTGAAAACAAAATGGAGAAAATGCAAGAATCAATTAACAAAGACCTAGAAGAATTAAAGAATACAGAGACAAACAACACAATTACTGAAATTAAATATACTCTAGAAGGAATCAATACCAGAATACCTGAAGTAGAACAAAAAATCAGTGAGCTGGAAGATGAAATTGTGGAAATAACTTCTGAAGAGCAGAATAAAGTAAAAAGAATGAAAAGAGTTGAGAACAGTCTCAGAGACCTCTGGGACCATATCAAATGCATCAACATTCAAATTATAGGGGTCCCACAAGAAGAGAAAAAGAAAGGGTATGAGAAAATTTTGAAGATATAATAGTTGAAAATTTCCCCAACATGGAAAAGGAAATAGTCAATCAAGTTCAAGAGGCACAAAGAGTCCCAAACAGGATAAATCCAAGGAGAAACACACCAAGACACATACTAATCAAACTAACAAAAACTAAACACAAAGAAAGAATATAAAAAGCACAAGGGAGAAGCACCAAGTAACATACAAGGGAAACCCCATATGTTCAACAGCTGATCTTTCAGCAGAAACTCTGCAGTCCAGAAGGGAATGGCAGGATATATTTAAAGCACTGAAAGGGAAAAATCTACAACCAAGATTACTGTACCCAGCAAAGATCTCATTCAAAGTTGATGGACAAATAAAATGACTTACACACAAGCAAAAGTTAAGAGAATTCAGCACCGCCAAACCAGCTTTACAACAAATGTTAATGGACTTGTAAAGTAAAGAAATACAATGGAAGAAAAAAGATCTACAAAATCAGCCCCAAACAATTAGAAAATGGCAATAGGAACATATATATCAATAATTACCTTAAATGTAAATGGATTAAATGCTCCCACCAAAAGACACAGATTGGCTGAATGGATACAAAAACAAGACCCATATATATGCTGTCTACAAGAAACCCTCTTCAGACCTCAAGACACATAGACGGAAAGTGAGAGGATGGAAAAATATATTCCATGCAAATAGGAAGCAAAAGAAAGCTGGAGTAACAATCCTCATATCAGACAAAATAGACCTTAAAATAAAGACGATTATAAGAGATAAGGAAGGACACTACAGAATGATCCAGGGGTCAATCCAAGAAGAAGATATAACAATTGTAAATATATATGCACCCACCATAGGAGCACCTCAATACCTAAGAGAAACACTAACAGACATAAAAGGAGAAATTGACAGTAACACAATAATAGTAGGAGACTTTAACACCCCACTCACACCAATGGACAGATCATCAAGACAGAATAAAAGGAAACACAAGTCTTAAATGATACATTAGATGAGATGGATCTCATTTATATCTTCAGGACATTCCATCCAAATGTAAAATAATATACTATCTTTTCAAGTGCACATGGAACATTCTCCAGAATAGACCACATCTTGAGTCACAGGTCAAACCACAGTAAATTTCAGAAAATTTACATCGTATTAAGCATCTTCTCTGACCACGCTATGAGACGAGATATCAAAAACTGTAAGAAACACAAACACATGGAGATTAAACAACACATTTCTAAATAACCAACAGGTTACTGAAGAAATCAAAACGGAAATCAAAAAATTTCTAGAAACAAATGACAATGAGAACACAACAACTCAAAACCTATGGGATGCAGCAAAAGCAGTTCTAAGAGGGAAGTTTATAGCGATACAATCCTACCTCAAGAAATAAGAAAAGCATCAAATAGACAACCTAACTTTACACCTAAAGCAACTGGAAAAAGAAGAAAAGAAAAAACCATAATTAGTAGAAGGAAAGAAATCATAAAGATCTGAGCAGAAATAAATGAAAAAGAAATGAAAGAAACAGTAGTAAAGAATAATAAAACTAAAAGCTGGTTTTTGAGAAGAAAAACAAAATTGACAAACCCTTAGCCAGACTCATCAAGAAAAAAGAGAGAAGAATCAAATTAACAAAAGTAGAAATGATAAAGGAGAGGTTACAACAGACAACAGAAATACAAAGGATTATAAGAGACTATAATGAACAACTATATGGCAATAAAATAGATAACCTGGAAAAAAAGTGGACAGATTCTTAGAAAAGTTCAATCTTCCAAGACTGAACCAAGAAGAAATAGAAATTATGAACAATCCAATTACAAGCACTGAAATTGAAGCTGTGATCAAAAATCTCCCAAAAACAAAAGCCCAGGATCAGATGGCTTTACAGGAGAATTCTATCAAACATTTAGAGACGAGCTAATGCCTATCCTTCTAAAACTCTTTCAAAAAAATTGCAGAGAAAGGAACACTTCCAAATTCATTCTATGAGGTCACCATCACCCTGATACCAAAACCAGACAAAGACAACACACACAAAAAGAAAACTACAGGCCAATATCACTGATGAACATAGATGCAAAAATCCTCAACAAAATTTTAGCAAAGAGAATTCAGCAACATATCAAAAAGTTCATGAACCATGATCAAGTTGGGTTTATTCTCAGGATGCAAGGATTCTTCAATATGTACAAATCAATCAATGTGATACACCATATTAACAAACTGAAAGATAAAAACCATATGATCATCTCAATAGATGCAGAAAAAGCCTTTGACAACATTCAGCACCTATTTATGATTAAAACTCTTCAAAAAATGGGCATAGAAGCAACCTACCTCAACATTCAGTTCAGTTCAGTTCAGTCGCTCAGTCGTGTCCGACTCTTTGTGACCCCGTGAATTGCAGCACGCCAGGCCTCCCTGTTTATCACCATCTCTCGGAGTTCACTCAGACTCATGTCCATCGAGTCAGTGATGCCATCCAGCCATCTCATCCTCGGTCATCCCCTTCTCCTCCTGCCCCCAATCCCTCCCAGCATCACAGTCTTTTCCAATGAGTCAACTCTTTGCATGAGGTGGCCAAAGTACTGGAGTTTCAGCGTTAGCATCATTCCTTCCAAAGAAATCCCAGGGTTGATCTCCTTCAGAATGAACTGGTTGGATCTCCTTGCAGTCCAAGGGACTCTCAAGAGTCTTCTCCAACACCACAGTTCAAAAGCATCAATTCTTCGGCGCTCAGCCTTCTTCACAGTCCTCAACATAGTAAAGGCCATATATGATAAGCCTACAGCAAACTTTATTCTCAATGGTGAAAAATGGAACACATTCCCCCTAAGATCAGGAACAAGACAAGGGTGTCCACTTTCTCCACTATTATTCAACATAGTTCTGAAAGTCCTAGCTACAGCAATCAGAGAAGAGAAAGAAATAAAAGAAATACAGATTGGAAAACAAGAAGTAAAACTCTCACTGTTTGCAGGTGACAGGATACTGTACATAGAAAACCCTAAAGATACTATCAGAGAAGTACTAGACCTAATCAGTGAGTTTAGCAAACTTCCAGTATACAAAATAGTTACACAGAAATCACTGTGTGATATATTATCAATGACAAATCAGAGCAATTAAGGAATCAATCCCATTCACTATTGCAACAAAAAGAATCAAATATCTAGGAATAAACTTACCTAAGTATATGAAAGAACTGTACACAGAAAATTAGAAGAAACTAATGAAAGAAATCAAAGATGACGTAAATAGATGGAGAGATATTCCATGTTGCTGGGTAGGAAGATTCAATATTGTGAAAATGACTATACTACCAAATGTAATCTACAGATTCAATGTGATCCCTATCAAATTACCAATGGCATTTTTCACAGAACTAGAACAAAATCATTTCACGATTCATATGGCAACACAAACTACCCCAAATAGCCAAAGCAGTCTTGAGAAAGAAGAATGGAGTAGAGGAATCAACCTTCCTGACCTCAGGTTATACTACAAAGTTACAGTCATCAAGACGGTATGGTACTGGCACAAAAACAGAACTATAGACCAATGGAACAAGATAGAAAGCCCAGAAATAAACCCATGCACCTAGGGTACCTTATTTTTGACAAAGGAGGCAAGAATATACAATGGGGCAAAGACAGCTTCTTCAATAAATGGTGCTGGGAAAACTGGATAGCTAAATGTAAAAGAATGAAATTAGAACACTTCCTAACACCATACACAAAGATAAACTCAAGATGGATTAAAGACCTAAATGTAAGACCAGAAACTATAAAACTCTTAGAGGAAAACATACACAGAACACTCGATGACATACATCAAAGCAATATCCTCTATGACCCACCTCCTAAAGTTACAGAAATTTTTTAAAAAGTAAACAAGTGGGACCTGATTAAACCTAAAAGCTTTTGTACAGCAAAGGAAACTATAAACAAGGTGAAAAGAAAACCCTCAGAATGGGAGAAAATAATAGCAAGTGAAACCACTGACAAAGGATTAATTTCCACACAAGCAGCTCATACAACTCAATACCAGAAAAACAAACAACCCAATCAAAAAGTGGGAAAAAGACCTACACAGACATTTCTCCAAAGAAGACATAGATGGCTAACAAACACATGAAAAGATGCTCAACATTGCTCATTAGTAGAGAAATGCAAATCAAAACTACAATGAGATATCACCTCACACCAGTCAGAATGGCCCTCATCAAAAAGTCTACAAACAATATATGCCAGAGATTGTGTGGGAAAGAGGGAACACTCTTGCACTGTTTGTGGGAATGTAAATTGATATGGCCACTATGGAAGATGGTATGGAGATTCCTTAAAAAACTAGGAATAAAGCCACCATGTGACCCAGCAATCCTACTCCTCATTATATACCCTGAGGAAACCAAAATTTAAAAAGACACATGTATCCCAGTGTTCATTGCAGAACTATTTACAATAGCTAGAACATGGAAGCAACGTAGATGTCCAACAACAGATGAATGGATAAAGAAGTTGTGGTACATATACACGGTGGAATATTACTCAGCCATAAAAAGGAACGCATTTGAGTCCATTCTAATGAAGTGGATGAACCTAGAGCTTATTATACAGTTAAGTGAGTCAGAAAAAGAAAGATAAATACCATATTCTAACACATATATATGGAATCTAGAAAAATGGTACTGAAGAATTTATTTACTGGGCAAAGTTGGAGAAACAGACATAGAGAATAAACTTATGGACATGGGGAGAGGGGAGGAGAGGGTGAGATGCATGAAAAGAGTAACATGGAAACTTACATTACCATATGTAAAATAGACAACCAATGGGAATTTGCTGTATGGCTCAGGAAACTCAAACAGGGGCTCTATATCAACCTAGAGGGGTGGAAAAGGGCAGGAGACGGGAGGGAGTTTCAAAATGGAGGGGTGTATGTATGCCTATGGCTGATTCATGTTGAGGTTTGACAGAAAACAGCAAAATTCTGTAAAACAATTATCCTCAATAAAAAATAAATTTTTTTTTTTAATGTGGGGAGGATGTTTTAGTGTGTTGGGCAGCTTAGAATGACTAAAGTAAAATAAACCGCCATTGCAGATTTCAGCATCCTTCGCCACTACTAAACGTGCTCACAGCCAGAGTCAGGTGGTGACTCCCAAGCATGCCACCTGAGCCAGGAGGCTTTCTAGCAGCTTGGGCTGATGTACGGGCGGTCGTCCCAGTAATATTCACCAGGGGGTGGGTCACAGGGCTTTTCGCATGAGACTGCACATCTAACATCTTGTACCTTGGGGAGCTGGGACAAAAGATTGAAAAATAGTTGAACTGATGGAAAGGGAGAGTGACACAATTCATTTATTACATGAGAAAAGGTTTAAAGTTTTAGCCCTCGATGAGAATGAGCTGTGCCAGTTTTCTGTGAATATGATGCTCTGACTCTGGCACCAAGGTCTGGATGAAGAAGAAATAAACTTGATGACCGTAAACACAAATCTACATGAACCAGCGGGTGAGTGGAGGAGGGGCACAGGAGGCAGGGTCTCACTGTGCATCGATCACGTGAAGCAGGCCTGCCGGCATCACTTACAGTTGCTGCTGAAATATACTCGACAGGACAAGTCCCCTGCAGGTCTGGGCAGGCAGCTGGCCAGCCTGCAGTGCAGTGGCACTTGACATGAAACCCCCTTTGGGGACAACAGCAGGCCTGCTCCCCACCACCTGCTACCACCTCCCAAGGCACACAGTTATGGCACAAGCCACTGGGGAATGTCACCCACCCACCCTCAGGAACAGATGGGCTGAGGCACAGATGAACTCTGTTACTTGCAAAATTCTTCCACACACTCTCCCGTGAGCCCAGGTGAGTCTCTGGTAGCCTGGCGAGGCAGCAGAATAAGTAGCATGATACCCATTTTAGAGACAGATAAACTAAGGTTCCAAGAGAGTGTGACTCACCCAGCATCATCCTACAGCAAGTAAGACAAGGACCAGAGAGAAAAGATTTATCACGGTGACTCTGTTTTAGTCGCTAAGTCGTGTCCGACTCTTTGCGACCTTATGGACTGAATCCCTCCAGGCTCCTCTGTCCATGGGATTTCTCAGGCAAGAATACTGGAGTGGATTGACATTCCCTTCTCCAGGGGATCTTCCTGACCCAGGACTTGAACCCAGGCCTTCTGCATTGCAGGCAGATTCTTTATGAACTGAATTACTAGGGACTCCCTTTCACAGGTTAGAGGCAAAGAAAAGAGGCAAAACTTATTTGTTAAATTTCAATCATCAAAAGCAAAGCTGTGTTTTGTCACTCAGTCATGTCCAACTCTTTGTGGCCCTGTGGACTATAGCCCGCCAGGCTCCTCTGTCCATGGGGATTTTCCAGGCAAGAATAGAAGTGTGTTGCCATTACCTTCTCCAGAGGCTCTTCCCAACCCAGGGATCGAACCTGGGTCTCTTGCATTGTGGGTGGATTCTTTTACCACTCAGCCACCATGGAAGCCCAAAAGCAAATATTTGAATATTTCCAAATATTCCCTTTCGTTTGGCAGATTCAATTCACATAATGAATTGATTTCTGCTTTAGGGGCAATCTACTTGATAACCCATGCTCTGTGGTATTTTTGTCTTATATTCCACATAGAAAGTTCCCTGAAGTTGCCCCAAGTATTCTAAGCACAGGAAAGGAACAACACCTGAGCTACTCGCTTGAATCAGTCCCTTGTAAGTGTCTGCTGCTGCTGCTGCTAGGTCACTTCAGTCGTGTCCGACTCTGTGTGACCCCACAGATGGCAGCCCATTGGGCTCCGCCATCCCTGGGATTCTCCAGGCAAGAACACTGGAGTGGGTTGCCATTTTCTTCTCCAATGCATGAAGTGAAAAGTGAAAGTGAAGTCGCTCAGTCTTGTCTGACTCAGCAACCCCATGGACTGCAGCCCACCAGGCTCCTCCATCCATGGGCGTTTCCAGGCAAGAGTACTAGAGTGGGATGCCATTGCCTTCTCCGTGTAAGTGTCTGGGGCCCCTCATTCCCTGTCATTCTGCCTCATGATGTGCACTCACATTCTCTGGAATGTTACCTGGCCGAAACTGTCTTGTCACTGTCTTTTTTGCATATTCCTGGATCTCACCCTCCCGAAGCCATTCAGACCTATCTTTGCTTCCCTCACCTCTTGTTGACTCCTGTCTGCTCTGCACAGGGGCTCTTCCTGGCTCCCTTCCAGCACTCAGTTCTGACTCCTCTCACCTCGCCTCACCCACCCCTTACCCTCCCTGGCAGGCTCCTTACTGAGGGCATCCCAGGGTGGACCCTTCAGCCACACTTGTATTCTGTGCTTTTTGTTTAAATATAAATTTATTTAATTGGAGGATAATTATTTTACAATATTGTAGTGGGTTTTGTCATACATTGACATGAATCAGCCATGGGTGTACATGTGTCCCCCTTCCTGAACCCTTCTCCCACCTCCCTCCCCATCCCATCCCTCTGGGTCATCCCAGTGCACCAGCCCCGAGCCCCCTGTCTCATGCATCAAACATGGTGATTCATTACACATATGATAATTTACATGTTTCAATGCCATTTTCCCAAATCATCCCACCCCCCCGCCTCCCCCATAGAGTCCAAAAGACTGTTCTTTACATCTGTGTCTCTTTTGCTGTCTCACATACAGGGTTATCCTTTGCCGGGGTGGATCCAGCCCCGGTGGATCCAAGGAATTGGAAGGGTGGACGGTGTTGGCGAGGAAAGACTTATTTATTTATTAATATAAGATTAGATTAGGAAGAAATAGTATGGTAGGAAAATTAAGTGGAGAAAAGAGGCTGAATAACTTGGTTTATGAAGAAGGCCAATAAAGCTCCAGACAAGGAGCTTTATTGCACCATCTACGTTAGGCCGCCAGAGCCCGTTTGAATATCGGAGAGTGCCCAGCCTTGGGCTCGCTCTCTTACGGATCTTGAAGGCCGGGACAAGTAAGTAGACATGGTGAGCCTCCACGTTCCAAGGGATCAGCCTGAAAAAGAGAAAAGAATGACATGGGGAAGCCCAGCATCGGTGCAAGACTCCAAAAACTATTTTTCAAAATCAGCTTATATACCGCAAGTTGTACATAACGGAATATGCAGAGTAATGCAGGGGCAGCAGTCCTGACCCTCATTGAGACAAGGCTTTCTTTTTGCATACCCTCCCCTCAGAAGCCTCTACATTCCTAGGATGTTTTAAGCTTCCTGTGCCTCCCGCGGTCAGGAGACCTCAATCACATGCACAGCTGTACGAGTCTTGCAGGCAGGCTAGAAAGCCATCAGAGGGGTTTCTGGATTGAAACACTCGTAATATGCCCAGGAGATTTATTATCTAAAAGCTCTAATTTTTCCCAGAAAAAGGTGGTGGGGGGACAGCCCCCTGTTAATGACAGAAGAGTAGGTAGAAAGCATAACACAGTAAAGCAGGCAGACTGATTTTTTGGGGGGTGGATGCTCAGGAAATCCCAGGGGGAACCCCTGAAGCCTGATCACGTCCTTGCATTTTGTCAGGCTTCCTTCCACATGACCTTGTCACAGGTGGGATTCCTCATGCTGGCGCCCGACAATCCTTAACATCTTTCTAAATTCCATATATATGCATTAGTATACTGTATTGGTGTTTTTCTTTCTGCCTTACTTCACTCTGTATAATAGGCTCCAGTTTCATCCATCTCATTAGAACTGATTCAAATGCATTCTTTTTTTTTTTTTCAAATGCATTCTTTTTAATGGCTGAGTAATACTCCATTGTGTATATGTACCACAGCTTTCTTATCCATTCATCTGCTGATGGACATCTGGGTTGCTTCCATGTCCTGGCTATTATAAACAGTGCTGCGATGAACATTGGGCTACACGTGTCTCTTTCACTTCTGGTTTCCTCGGTGTATATGCCCAGCAGTGGGATTGCTGGGTCATAAGGCAGTTCTATTTCCAGTTTTTTAAGGAATCTCTACACTGTTCCCCATAGTGGCTGTATTAGTTTGCATTCCTAAAAACAGTGTAAAAAGTTTCCCTTTTCACACTGTTTGGGATAAGGGGATGAATTTTACTCAATCCAGCCAATTGGACTTTTAGTTCCTAGGAATCTGGAATTAAGCCTCAATGTGTGTGTGTGTGTGTGTGTGTTCAGTCACTCAGTAGACCATAGCCCACCAGGCTTGTCTGTCCATGGAATTTTCCAGGCAAGAATACCAGAGAGAATTGCCATTTGCTTCTCGAGGGAATCTTCCCGACCCAGGGATCAAACTTGCATCTCTTGCATCTCCTGCATTGGCACACAAATTCTTTACCACTAGAGCCACCAGATCACCGCTCAAATCTGCTAGGCGGTAGGATGGGGCCTGGGAGGGCCACAGCTGGCCTGTGAGCCCAGAGGCAGAGGAAGCAGGTACTTTAGAGAAGCGTGAAGCACAGAGCAGACCTGGGAGGCTCTGAGGGGTGGCAGAAAGCCAGGCTCGTGGGAGCTCCCTCCTGAGATCAGCCTGGCCACAGGTCCTGGCTTTGCCCTTGTCTGCTTACACTGGGGGATTTCTATGTCTCATACCATAACCCTTGCTGCTCTCCACTGCACATTTAATTTGGTGGAAGGATTTAGCAGACAGCATCTGCTGCTGCTGCTGCTGCTAAGTTGCTTCAGTCGTGTCCAACTCTGTGAAACCCCATAGAGGGCAGCCCACCAGGCTCCCCCATCCCTGGGATTCTCCAGGCAAGAACACTGGAGTGGGTTGCCATTTCCTTCTCCAATGCATGAAAGTGAAAAGTGAAAGTGAAGTCACTCAGTCGTGTCCAACTGTTCGAGACCCCACGGACTGCAGCCTACCAGGCTTCTCCGTCCATGGGATTCTCTAGGCAAGAATACTAGAGTGGGGTGCCATTGCCTTCTCCAGACAGCATCTACCCCCATCTTAACCACAGCTTTATTCTGACTCCAGTTTTGCCACCTCAGGAAGAAATCTGATCTAATTTGTTCTGTAGTGTTACGGGTTAAATTATGTTCCCCAAATTCATATATTGAATTGGTTCCTCAGAATGTAACTATATTTGGAAACAGGACCTTTAAAGAGGTAATTGTGTTAAAATGAGGTCATACTGCTAAGTCGCTTCAGTCGTGTCCGACTCTGTGCGACCCAGATGGCAGCCCATTGGGTTCCACCATCCCTGGGATTCTCTAGGCAAGAACACTGGAGTGGGTTGCCATTTCCTTCTCCAATGCATGAAAGTAAAAGTGAAAGTGAAGTCGCTCAGTCGTGTCTGACTCAGCGACCCCATGAACTGCAGCCTACCAGGCTCCTCCGTCCATGGGAGTTTCCAGGCAAGAGTACTGGAGTGGGGTGCCATTGCCTTCTCCGAATGAGGTCATAGGTTGGGCCCTAATCCAATGTGACTGGTGTCCTTTAAGAAGAAGAGATCAAGACAAGCAAGGAGGAAGGATCATGGGAGGACCATAATAAGACACAGGGAGGACACAGGGACAAGGAGAGACCTACACAAGGTCTGTCTGCGTGTAGACAGACCCTCCACACCAAGGAGAGAGGCCTCCAGAGAAACCGGTCCTGCAGACACTTTGATCTTGGACTTCCAACCTCCAGAACTATGAAACAATAGCTGCGTGGCTACTGGGTGTGGCTTCCACCTTCTCCTGCCTTACAGGCCCCACCAGTGGCCTCGGTGGTACAGTGCTCTCCTGAGTGGGGCACAACACCGTTGCCCTTAACTGACATACCCACTGAGAGGATATTCCCCCACTCTCCTTACAAATACCCCTCATCAAACAGTGTGTTTGGATCCCTAACTCGCCCATCACCTCATTTCCTTGCTCTTCTTTGCAACATAATTCGAGTTCATTGAATTCTCTCCCTCACTTTCCTTCCCTCTTCTTCCTATTTTTATTTAATATTAGACTTCCAGTTGTATTTTACTGTGTTTAACTTTCCAAGGAACTTTAGATCCCAGAGCTCAGTCCTCAGCACCTGTCCCCAACTTCCCAGCACCCTTGGTGTCCTCAGTCACCCCTCCATGGCCAGGGGCCACCACATCCATCTCAACCCTTGTCTCCCTCCCAAACTCCAGACATTCCTGTCCACAGCTTCGTGATGTCTCAGAGAGTCTGTGGGACACTTCTCACTCAACACCCCCACCCCCGCCCCCTGTTCCTTTCCCAGGAACCAGCTCTGTCTCCTGTCTTGCTGCCTCTGCTGAAGGCAGCTCTGGGCAGAGTCCCCTTAAGCTACATCAACCTTAACTTCTTTCTCTCTCCCAGACCCAACTTACCACCTGCAGGAAGTCTCGTTGGTTCTACCCTCAAGATTGAAGAGACAGACCCTTCTTGCCTGTTCCGCTGTACCCCCATCTGAGCCACCACCCCGTCTCAGTGATCGCATTTCCTTTCTGAAGATCCCCCTGCTGCTGCTCTCCATGCACGCTGCCAACACAGCAGCCGGCTTCCACCACGTCTCCTCTGCCCCAAATCCCCCAAGGCGTTCGTCTCACTCAGAGCAGAAGCCAAGTATTATGGCACCCATGGGGCCCCACGTCCCCAGCTGGCTTCGACCTTTGACCCATCTCTAATCTCCTTCCCTTCACTCTCCTTTTGATCCACCAACACTGGCCTCCCCTGTTGACCCTGCAGGCCAGACAAGCTCCCGCCTCAGAACATGCCCTGCTTACTCTGGCTCTTGCCTGGAAGCCCTTCCCTAGGGACTTGTTGGCAAACCCTCTCACCCCCAGCAGTCTGGGCTGCATGGGGCCTGCCAGGTCTCCCCTTTAACGCTGTAGCCTGACCACCCCACTGTGCCCCTCCCCTTCCATCCAGCACACCTTCTGCCTCCAAACTCACTCTTCACTCTCCTTGCTTGTTATGTGTAATCTCATCACTATTCTCACCCCTGTGCTGGAATGTAAGCCGCAAAAGGACCCTTTGTTCCCTGATGCTACCCAAGTTCCCAGGGCAGTGCCCAGCACCAAGCATGTGCCCAGTAATACTGGTTGAACAAGTGAGCAGGGCTCCTCACTGAGCCCACCTGCCACTGTCCCCTGCTTCCTGGAGCCTGAGCCTCCTGCCCTGTGGAGATCCTCAGGGGAGGAGTTCCTCACCCAAAGGGACCAGGTGCTGTTTACACAGTCTGTCTTGACCCCCCCTGCCTGGGAGTACCTATCCAAGTTCAGATCCACCCCAGCCCCACGCTGATGGCACTAACAGGCTTGTAACTGCAGTACATCCTGAGTCATCTACTAATCTTTTGAAAAACCCTACAACACTGCTTTTAGTTTATTTCATTCTCCCCACCCCATGCCTGTTGGGTCAAGTTCAGATGTACAGGTCTGTGAGCCTACTTCCAGCTGGGCGCCGCCTGGACCACAGCTGTCTGCACACCTCCACTGCTGCCATCTCTCACCTGTCCCACTTCCGTCCCCTCGTCCATCCCTCCTCCCAGAACGATCACACTTCAGACTAAACTATATTTATCCTTGAAAGCCTAACTCAAACCCTCCCCCACAACCCTTCCAGCACTCTGGCCCACATGTACCTGCCTTTTTTTTTTGAACTGTCATAATTACAACTGGGGGCTTCCCTGGGGGCTCTGTTAGTAAAGAATTCGCCTGCAATGCGGGAGACTTGGGTTTGATCCCTGGGTTAGGAAGATCCCAACCCAGGAGGAGGGCATGGCAACCACTCCAGTATTCTTGCCTGAAGAATCTCCATGGACAGAGGAGCCTGGAGGGTTGTAGTCCATGGGGTTACAAAGAGTCGGACACGACTGAGCATCTGAGCACAGCTTAGCACGACTACAATTGAGAGCTGCTTCTGATTTAAAGCCAGATCAATGCAGTAGGAGATTAAGGTCAGTAAACCTTTTTTTGTTTGGAAACCCAAAAGAGACTTAGAATCCTGGCTTGCTCTCTACCACATATATTGCATTTAAAATTTTCTCTTGACCTCTTAATTGTCCAACCCAGCATTTTGATACTTTTTATTGTCTTCCTGTCTATTCTTTGTGTGTTCTGTCTTTCAAACAAGGCAATAAGTTTCTTGAGGGTAAGGGGTGTTTCATAGAGCAACGCCTTGATGAGAAATTTCTTAGGAGCATGGTTCATTTATTCAAAGTCAACTATGTTCAAAAATAAAAACAAAACATCTTCATAAATCATTCTAAGCAGAGCTTCCTGGTTACAGCTGCATGTCAGTGCGGTGTCTGCTTCTCCCTACCCATTCTGGAGTCAGCTCAGTTCGCTTAGTGGGTGTGGGAGTCTGGGAGGTTCCTGCAGACACCTGGAGCTTCTTGGTGCTCATTCTCACTCTCTGAAGTGCCTCCTGGGCTAACCTCTGGGACCCCCCCCCTCAAGCTCCCCACCCCACAACCCAGTCTGGAGCAGAAGATCCAAATGAATTGAAACCCATTTCCTCAGCCTTGTATACACTATACTAAGAAGTGTGAGATTTTTTTTTTTTCTTGAAAGCAGAGGTTTTTCTCTGTGTTCTTCATCAGTGTTTCCTGTAACCTATAATAGAGATTGAAAAAAGTATATACTCAAAAAAGTCTTTGCCAAGTGGGTGACTCAGCTTACTGGAGATTTATACTTTGAACACTTTATCCCCAGTTATTCAACGAAATGCTCAGGAATGATCAGTTATCTTCATGGGGAGAAATGTTCTCCCTCCCATTACCTCCTTATGCAAAAATAGCTCAGAAATTACCCCTACGTCTGTTCACCTGATCCTGCAGCTAGCTTAAGGGAGCTGATTCCCAGATACTTCCTCATAGTCACCTGCCCAGCTCGCTGCCCCATCCTCGAAGTAGGACAAGCTGTGATTGTGTTCCCCTTCTCGTCACCAACCTCATCAGGCTCATCAGGCCCTCTGTCTCAAGCCCTTTTCTCTCCAGGGCTTTCCATCCCTCATCCCTACAGAGGTCAAACCTTTCTTCTGTTCTGTCATGCTTAACATTGCTCCAGCTCTGCACTCATTTCCTTCCTAGGACCTCCAGACACAGTGCATCATTTGTCCAGCACATTGGCCCCCTTGGTATTGGATGCAGGAATTTTTCTTAGTATAATCTCTCTTTTCTGACATCCTAGAACATCCTGGATTCTCTTCCTGGTTAAGAAGTTTCTAAAAAGACATTCTGTCTGAGGATGAAGCATCTTTGCTAACAGAGGTATGGATAATTTAGGTGCTTTTTTAGGACTTCCCAAGAGATTAGAGCCAGAGCAAAGAAAAATTCTGTGGAGCTTAGCTTAATCCTTAGCAGTTTTGAGGACAGACACCCCATAGAGGACATTTTTGTGTCCCTTTCAGTTTTTAGAGAAATTCTAAACCTAACAGAGAGTTGTAATGAAGACGTGTTGAATAACTGATTGACTGACTGACTGCCAGCCAGCTGAGAATGGCAGATGTTTCTGTCTGGCTACAAGGTCTGGGTTTTTGTTTTTTTGTCTTTTTTTTTTTTTTAGGAAAAATTATGATTCCTTTCACTGCAATTATCCTGCAAATTTCCCTCATTTTTCCTTTATTGGTTTTTTCTCCCAACTTTTCAGCTTGAAAAAATTTAAATATAGACAAAGTTGAACGAATGGGATAGTAATCTCATTATGGTCTCCACCTGGATTCAATAATTAATATTTTTCCATATGTGGTTTCTCTCTATATATTTATGCCTGTGGCCTGCTCAGTTGCTTCAGCCATGTCTGACTCTTCTCTGTCCATGGAATTCTCCAGGCAAGAATACTGGAGTGAGTTGCCCTGCCCATCTCCAGAGGATTTTCCTAACAGAGGGATCGAACTCGTACTTTTCTGTGGCTTCTGCATGGCAGGCAGATTCTTTACCGCTGAGCCACCGGGGGAAGATACATATTTATACCTGTCTATATAAAATAACTCTCTCTATAAACATAAACACTTCTTTGCTGGCCCATTTGAAGGAGCTCATATACACCCATGGTGGATTCATGTCAATGTATGGCAAAACCAATACGGTACTGTAAAGTAAAATAAAGTAAAAATTAAATAAATAAATAAATAAAAATAAAAACTCATTCTATTTAAAAAAAAAAAAGAAAGTAAGTTGCAGATATCATGACACCTCACCCCTTAAGTATTTCAGGCTGCATCCGCTAAGAATGAGAACATTTGTCTACATAAGTACAACAGCATTATCAGAACTAAAAATTAATAATCATGTCAAAATATAACCTAATATTCCTTCATTTATTCTTAAATTGGAGATGTTTGCCTTTTGATTACATAATGACTTTGTTTTCATAAATCGAATTTCAATTCTTTTTCCCTACAAGTCCACTGGATTTTATAGGGATAGGAAAAACCTATAGTTCACAGAAAACCACTGAAGTCTCTGGTTCTGGGATCATAAAGCGTTAGTCAGGCTTAAAAGGTGAGTTGTGTCCAGAACAGGCCACATCTGTCCTTAAGCAGGTTCTGGGGAAGGGTTGCTTTGGGCCCCTGAGGGATGCCCAGGCCCACGGCGCTGTCAGAGCCTCTGAGCCCTACAGCTATGCAGTGTAGAACCTGTTCTCGCTTCAGTCTGCTTCTTGCGTCCTTTACATACTTGCCTTACCGAATTTAAACACAGTAAACGAGCCAGCTCCCCTCTTGCCAATTCTGACTCAGTAGGTGTGGGGTGGGAATCTCAGGAAATTGTATTTTTACAAAGTTCTCCAGGATTAGAAATCTGGCAGGGGGAGGGGGAAATGGAAAATCCCCCATGACACTGTCTGCCCACACATCACTTCTCTCTATATCTTATGTGTATGTGTTTGTGGGTTTTGTAAGATGATTCCAATTATCTTCAAATGTGAGTGTTGTATAAACTATAAATAAATGAGTGACTTCCCCAGCACACCCATGCACATGTTCCCATCTTGGGACTCTGCAGCTAAGGGAAGAGGGGGTGTTGCTGTGAGCCTAGAGTGAATGGCCTGGGTCTTCACTTGGCCCTGCTATATTCCCGTTGCATGGATGGTTTAGAAAACTTACCTGAATTCTCTGAGCCTCAGGCAGTCCTCTGAGATGATCAGAGTGATAACTCATGAGTACTCAGTGAGCTGTGTCTGTGTACGCACTCTGTGAGACAATGTAGCAGGAGTTCAGTTGAGTTGGAAGTCTGTTCACCCAGAGTCCAGGTCTATATAAGGGGCCGCCGGGGCAAGTGCACCAGGGGTTTATGTATCTTGGGAACTGAGAGGTCTCCCAGGAGAAGCCCATTGTAAAACAGGGCAGCCACCATGGGCTGGAGGAGAGGATGGGAAGAGGACTTCTGAGGTTAGGGAAGCAGCTTCTTATCATCAGAAAGTTCTCCTCCCCACCCAGGATGTGCAATACAAGAGTGGACAACAACGATTATCATCTCTGAGGAGTGTGGACAAGACAAAGGTCCTCAGCAGCTCTGGGGCAGCTTGCGCCATGCTGGCAACAGCAGAGATTGCCCTGGGGGGACCCCTCCCCTGGAATGGGTTTCCTGGTACTCTTGGGTGAAAGGATTCACATAGGCAGGAGGCGAGTGACAAGCACATGCTTAGTTGACAACAGCATGATCATGGGGATGTCCTCCTTGCCCCAGGCACTCATGGAGGAAGAACCATCCAGAATGAAAGGAGCTATTGTGCCAGCTCCCAGCTCTAGTCTGGAGCTCCTGTCCAGGAGAGGCTGGGGGTGGGCTCCAGTACAACGATGAACAATGAAGAGCAGCAAGGAGCCCCTGGGCAACTGGCCCTTCATCCCCCATGGCCTGCTGTTCCCCTAGTGTGGGGCAAGGAGGCTGTGCAGACACTTCTGGGCTGCTCTGTTCTCTGCTGGGTGGATTGCCAGGGCCAGCAAGGAATGAAAGACAGCAGTGCTGAGCGGGTTCTGGACAGAAGCTGATGAGCCAGGCTGAGTTTCACTGAGCCTTTCAGTTCAGTTCAGTTCAGTCGCTCAGTCGCGTCCAACTCTTTGCGACCCCATGAATTGCAGCACGCCAGGCCTCCCTGTTCATCACCATCTCTCAAAGTTCACTCAGACTCACGTCCATCAAGTCAGTGATGCCACCCAGCCATCTCATCCTCGGTCGTCCCCTTCTCCTCCTGCCCCCAATCCCTCCCAGCATCAGAGTCTTTTCCAATGAGTCAACTCTTTGCATGAGGTGGCCAAAGTACTGGATTTTCAGCTTTAGCATCACTCCTTCCAAAGAAATCTCAGGGCTGATCTCCTTCAGAATGGACTGGTTGGATCTCCTTGCAGTCCAAGGGACTCTCAAGAGTCTGCTCCAACACCACAATTCAAAAGCATCAATTCTTCGGCACTCAGCCTTCTTCACAGTTCAACTCTCACATCCATACATGACCACAGGAAAAACCATAGCCTTGACTAGATGGACCTTAGTCGGCAAAGTAATGTCTTTGCTTTTCAATATGCTATCTAGGTTGGTCATAACTTTTCTTCCAAGGAGTAAGCGTCTTCTAATTTCATGGCTGCAGTCACCATCTGCAGTGATTTTGGAGCCCCAAAAAATAAAGTCTGACACTTCCATCGAGTCAGTGATGCCATCCAGCCATCTCATCCTCGGTCGTCCCCTTCTCCTCCTGCCCCCAATCCCTCCCAGCATCAGAGTCTTTTCCAATGAGTCAACTCTTTGCATGAGGTGGCCAAAGTACTGGATTTTCAGCTTTAGCATCACTCCTTCCAAAGAAATCTCAGGGCTGATCTCCTTCAGAATGGACTGGTTGGATCTCCTTGCAGTCCAAGGGACTCTCAAGAGTCTGCTCCAACACCACAATTCAAAAGCATCAATTCTTCGGCACTCAGCCTTCTTCACAGTTCAACTCTCACATCCATACATGACCACAGGAAAAACCATAGCCTTGACTAGATGGACCTTAGTCGGCAAAGTAATGTCTTTGCTTTTCAATATGCTATCTAGGTTGGTCATAACTTTTCTTCCAAGGAGTAAGCGTCTTCTAATTTCATGGCTGCAGTCACCATCTGCAGTGATTTTGGAGCCCCAAAAAATAAAGTCTGACACTGTTTCCACTGTTTCCCCATCTATTTCCCATGAAGTGATGGGACCGGATGCCATGATCTTCGTTTTCTGAATGTTGAGCTTTAAGCCAACTTTTTCACTCTCCTCTTTCACTTTCATCCAGAAAAGAGTCACTGATTCCTCCTCCTTTCTGATTGCTTAACTGAAGCATAACTTGCATATAGAAAATACATCTATCATAGCTTTCCAGTCCATCGGACTTTTTCAGACACTCAGTGGCTCCCACAGCCAGCACCCAGACCAAAGCCAAAAGGTCCTCAATTTCCCCAAAGACTGCTTGCTGAGCTGCCTTGGGCAGGTAACACAACAGCACTGGGCCTCATCGTAAAACTGGAATAATCATAGTGTTTACTTTATCAGGCTGTTCTGAAGATTAATAATAATCATGGAAAGTAATTTACAAATACCACTTGGAACAATGCCTGGTGTGTAATAAGCACATCATTAATGTTTATATTTACAGGGCAATCGAATTCTTTAACCTAAATCACAATGACGAATAATTTCTCTGTCTCAATTCAAGTCAGGAAATTTCTGGGAAGATTATGGGAGGTGGTCAACGTATGTATCCACTGGGTATGGGAGGTTCAGTTCAGTCGCTCAGTCGTGTCCGACTCTTTGCGACCCCATGAATCTCAGCACGCCAGGCCTCCCTCTTCATCACCATCCCTCGGAGATCACTCAGACTCACATCCATCGAGTCCGTGATGCCATCCAGCCATCTCATCCTCGGTCATCCCCTTCTCCTCCTGCCCCCAATCCCTCCCAGCATCAGAGTCTTTTCCAATGAGTCAACTCTTCGCATGAGGTGGCCAAAGTACTGGAGTTTCAGCTTCAGCATCATTCCTTCCAAAGAAATCCCAGGGTTGATCTCCTTCAGAATGGACTGGTTGGATCTCCTTGCAGTCCAAGGGACTCTCAAGAGTCTTCTCCAACACCACAGTTCAAAAGCATCAATTCGTCGGCGATCAGCCTTCTTCACAGTCCAACTCTCACATCCATACATGACCACAGGAAAAACCATAGCCTTGACTAGATGGACCTTAGTCGGCAAAGTAATGTCTCTGCTTTTGAAAATGCTATCTAGGTTGGACATAACTTTTCTTCCAAGGAGTAAGCGTCTTCTAATTTCATGGCTGCAGTCACCATCAGCAGTGATTTTGGAGCCCAAAAAAATAAAGTCTGGCACTGTTTCCACTGTTTCCCCATCTATTTCCCATGAAGTGATGGGACCAGATGCCATGATCTTCGTTTTCTGAATGTTGAGCTTTAAGCCAACTTTTTCACTCTCCTCTTTCACTTTCATCAAGAGGCCTTTTAGCTCCTCTTCACTTTCTGCCATAAGGGTGGTGTCATCTGCATATCTGAGGTTATTGATATTTCTCCCGGCAATCTTGATTCCAGCTTGTGTTTCTTCCAGTCCAGCGTTTCTCATGATGTACTCTGCATATAAG
>SJYT01045310.1:182096-204451 GCA_006410635.1 Cephalophus harveyi
GGAGCCAAAGCGAAAACAATACCCAGCTGTGCATGTGACTGGTGATAGAAGCAAGATCCGATGCTGTAAAGAGCAATACTGCATAGGAACCTGGAATGTCAGGTCCATGAATCAAGGCAAATTGGAAGTGGTCAAACAAGAGATGGCAAGGGTGAATATCGACATTCTAGGAATCAGCAAACTAAAATGGACTGGATTGGGTGAATTTAACTCAGATGACCATTATATCTACTACTGCGGGCAGGAATCCCTCAGAAGAAATGGAGTAGCCATCATGGTCAACAAGAGAGTCCGAAATGCAGTACTTGGATGCAATCTCAAAAACGACAGAATGATCTCTGTTCGTCTCCAAGGCAAACCATTCAATATCACAGTTATCCAAGTCTATGCCCCAACCAGTAATGCTGAAGAAGCTGAAGTTGAATGGTTTTATGAAGACCTACAAGATCTTTTAGAACTAACACCCAAAAAAGATGTCCTTTTCATTATACGGGACTGGAATGCTAAATTAGGAAGTCAAGAAACACCTGGAGTAACAGGCAAATTTGGCCTTGGAATGGGAGGTTCAGTAGTCCTCAACTCACCATGGATGGGACTGTTATACTTCCAAGTGTCCTCTCCCGTTAAAGCCAGCTCATGGTAGGACATGGGCAGCAGGCTTTAATGTCTGCTTTTTACAATGTGTGTTAATCAGTCGTGTCCAACTTTTTGTAACCCCACAGACTGTAGCCTGCCAGGCTCCTCTGTCTACGAGATTCTCCAGGCAAGAATATTGGAGTGGATTGCTATTCCCTTCTCCAGAGGATTTTCCCAACCCAGGGATCAAACCCTGGTCTCCTGCATTGCAGGCAGATTCTTTACCATTTGAGCTACAGGGAAGAATTTTTATAGGAGCCTCAACATCCATGGATGGGGAACCTGGCGGGCTGCAGTCCATAGGGTCCCAAACAGTGGGACATGATTGAAGTGACTTAGCACACACTGTATAAACGCACTTCAAATTTTAGAGGTAAAGAGTTCTTGTTATTCAATTTCAGTGTATAATATTTTGGTCCCATCTAAGAAGTTGAAACTTTGTTTTTATATTCTTTCCTAATTGGATGTTTTCTCCCAACTAAAATAGGAAAAGGAAAACTGAACAATCAGATTATATAAAAAAAGGTTCTGTTGCATAAAGACACATATTTCAGCAAATTGTACAGGGCTCCTGACTACTCTGCCAACAGCAACTGGGACAGTGAACGGCTGCAGAAATACCTCGGTTTCATTGATGTGTTGCTGTAAGTAGGCACTGTTCCTGCTGTACTGAACACTCAAGAAAAGTGCCCTAAGGGCTTCCGGCAGGAGAAGATGACCCGGAAGAATGACTACTGCAGAGCCGCCTAGGCTGAGCCAAGGACAAGTCAGCACTTAAGGAGAGTTTGCACTCGGCTCATTACTCAGAGAAACACAGGACGTGTGCACAAGCACGTGTGGGTGCAAGTGTGGCAGGAAGGTAGACACAGGTGAAAGGAAGGGAAAGGAGAGTTCTGCCTGTGCGAGCTGCCTCAGGAACCAAGATACAGTGAAATTTAGAGGACTGAGCTAGGTAGCTTTACTCAAATGGTTTCAGGGTTCTGCATCTTTCTTCATTCGCAAAATGCAGCAGATCATCAGGCTCTATCACACTGTCAGTTAAATCATTTTTTAAAGAAAATAAATCAAGCTTATAGGAAAGTTGGCAAAATAATTCTCACGTGCTCTTTACCTAGACTTATCACCTCCAAATATTGAATATTTTGCTACAGCTGTTTTATTATCCTGCATCTATACTTTTCCTGAACTGTCGAGGGTAGCTTGTGTTTATCAGGCCACTTTAACCTTTGGTACTTCAGTTGCTATTTCCTAAGAACAAGACTTTCCTATGTAGTCATGCTATAGCTCTCACAACCAGAAAATCTCACCCTCCACACGTACGGGCAGGGTTGTACGGTTGAGCTATGTTGCTACCTATCCTGCATCCCTCATCCACTTTCATTAATTGTTCCTGTCACATTCTTAGCCCCTCATAGAGGATCATGGGCTCAAGTTGTCATCCTGTCTGTCTCCTTAGGTCCGCTAGTCTGGACCAGCTCCTCGCCCTTTCCTTGTCTTGCATAAAGTGACATTTCTGAAGAACACAAGTCAATTGTTTTACAGACTGTTCTTCAATTTTGTTTCTTTCAATATTTATTCACTATGAGAGTCAAGTTGTGTATCTTTGGCCAGAATACTAAAATGGCATTTTGTGTCTTTCTCAGGGTATTTGTGCAGATGCAGGGTATCCACTTGACCCTCATGAATGAGTCATCTGATCACCTGGCCAAGGTGTTGCCCAATCTCTCCACTGTACAGTTACTAGTCTTCCTCTGTAACTAGCAAGTATTCTGACAAAAGACATTATAAACATCCTCCTTCTCATCCAACTTTCCTGTTCCTCCTGCCCACACCACGCACACTTGAATATCTACTAATGAATCTTCTCCAACCAACCATTACTATGATGGTTGCAAAACAGTGACTTTTAATGTCACCTTCCCTTCACTTTTATCAGCTGACATTCTACGGAAGGAAAGAGCCCTCCCATCTCCTCCATTTGTTTATCTATTAATTACCAGCATGTACTCTTGGATTTCCATTTTACTCAGTATTTGTTTTGACACATAGGTGTCCTAGATTTAGACAATGGGCCCTTCAAGCTGGTTCCTATGACCTTTTACCCCCATCTCCCAAAACTGAAACTCTGTACCTTACTTTCTATTACCGGATGCTCTAGGCTCATCTAGTACCATCTAGGCTTCAGTCTAGATGTGGAAAATTCTTCAAGAGATGGGAATACGAGACCATCTTATCTGCCTCCCAAGAAATCTGTATGCAGGTCAAGAAGCATGAGTTAAAACTGGACATGGAACAATAGACTGGTTCCAAAATGGGAAAGGAGTATGTCAAAGCTGTATATTGTCATCTTGCTTATTTCACTTATATGTAGAGTACATTTTGTGAAGTGCCAGGCTGGATGAAGCACAAGCTGGATTTAAGACTGCTGGGAGAAATAAGAATAGCCTCAGATATGCAGATGACACTACCCTTATGGCAGAAAGTGAAGAAGAACTAAAGAGTCCCTTAATGAAAGTAAAAGAGGAAAGTGAAAAAGTTAGCTTAAAACTCAACATTCAGAAAACTAAAATCCCATCTGGTCCCATCACTTCAATGGCAAATATATGGGGAAACAGTGGAAACAGTTACAGACTTTATTTTGGGGGGCTCCCAAATCACTGCAGATGGTGACTTCAGCCATGAAATTAAAAGACGCTTGCTCCTTGAAAGAAAAGCTATGACCAACCTATACAGCATATTAAAAAGCAGAGACATTATTCTGCCAACAAATATCTGCCTAGTCAAAGCTATCGTTTTTCCAGTAGTCATGTATGGATGTGAGAGTTGGACTGTAAAGAAAGCTGATCACTGAAGAACTGATGCTTTTGAATTGTGGTGTTGGAGAAGACTCTTGAGAGTCCCTTGGACTGCAAGGAGATCCAACCAGTTCATCCTAAAGTAAATCAGTCCTGAATATTCATTGGAAGGACTCATGCTGAAACTGAAGCTCCAAACTTTGGTCACTTGATGCGAAGAACTGACTCATTGGAAAAGACTCTGATGCTGGAAAAGATTAAAGGCAGGAGGAGAAGGGGACGACAGAGGATGAGATGGTTGGATGGCATCACCGACTCAATGGACATGAGCTTGAGTAAGCTCCAGGAGTTAGTGATGGACAGGGAAGCCTGGCGTGCTGCAGTCCATGGAGTTGCAAAGAGAAAGAGTTGGACACGACTGAGCAACTGAGCTGAACTGAGGCTCCAGTCACGGATCAATCGCTGCTCCAAGGAAACTCTCTTGGGATGGAAAATGGGATTTAGAAACCAAGATCTAGTTGCAAGATGTACTCATTTATGCCAAGATATTGTTGCTCTGGTCCTTTCAATGGACAGACCTAGGAAATATGTACATACACGAATATGGTATATGTAGAAATGTTTGTTTATATGTAGACATAAAGATGAGCATAGACAATTGTATATATGTGTATGTATATATGTATAAAATAATGAGTTCACACTGTTCTAATTCCAAGTCTACTCCAAGTAATCTCTGCCTTCCCTCATTCCACACTGTATCTCTTTTCTTCCATAATGAAAACCCTAGATCCCTGAAACAATACATTTTCTGATTTGCTCAATTGCACAATGTGCATAAAATACTTTGATTGTGAAAACCATAACACTATGAAGAAGAAGCATAAAGAAGAGTTCAAAAATTGTCTGGAGTTCGTTTTCTAGGCTGAGGGTATATACTTTGTTTAAAAGTTATACATATTAATCCCTTTATCCCCTTTCAATCTGATTATGTTATCCATTCACAATATAGTTGGGTTCAGGCATTTCTGTTTGGATTCAGTTTTTAGTGTTCCCATCATAGTTTTGTTGATTTTATTTTACTTTTGAATATGTAGGACACTAACATGTTTCCAGGACTTCCCTGGTGGCTCAGACAGTAAAGGGTCTGCTTGCAATGAGGGAGACCTGGCTTCAATCTCTGGGTCAGAAAGATTCCCTGGAGAAGGAAATGGCAATCCACTCCATTATTCTTGCCTGGAAAATCCCATGGATGGAGGAACCCGGCAGGCTACAGTCCATGGAGTCACAAAGAGTCAGACACGACTGAGTGACTAACACACAAAACATGCTTCCAGGATCAGGCTTAGGAGAAAGGCATCAGGTGTCACACTCTTCCTGTTCCTCTTTCTCTTCCTCCCACTCCTTACAGGTAACTCATTTCATTATGTTCTGGTTTATCATTGATGTGTCAGTTGCCAAAATAAACAGATATTTGTATGTTATTTTCCCTTATTCCTTATATAAAAGTAGCATGTAATATATAAGCTATTGTATTTTGCATTTAATATTTCATTTAATGTTTAATAACATATCCCAGAAGTCATTCCATATCTATTCATAAAAGGCTTCCTTATTCTTTTTTATAGCCCTACCAACAGAGTATCTTGTCATGCTTTCCAATTTTTGCCAGTTTGTTGGAGGGATAAATAGTATCTCTGTAGTTTTAATTTGCAACTCTTTTACGAGAGAAGTGGAACATCTTTTCACATGTTTACAAACTCATAAGCTCTTTACTGGGAATTGTCTGTGTGTTTTGCCCTTCTTAATATTTAAGTTCTTAATATATTAAGAATATTACTTTGCTCCTTTATCTATGATAGGTGTGGAAATAATTTCTTCCCATTTGTCATGTCTTTTTATTGTAATAAAATGTACATAACAAATTTACCATTTGAATCAGTTTCAAGTGTACATTTCAGGGACATTAAACATATGCACATTGTTCTGGACCACCATCCATCCCCAGAACTTTGTCATCTCCCCAAACTGGAACTCTGTACCAGTTTCCCCATTTCCCCTCTCCCAGCCCCAAGTAGCTACCAAGTAACTACCCTTCTTTCTCTTTCTGTGAATTTGACTTGTCTAGGTACTTCATATAAGTGGGTTCATAGTATTAGTCTTTTTATGCCTGGTGTATTTCACTTAGTATCATGCTGTATCATTCAAAAAACTAAGATCATGGGATCCAGTCCCATCATTTCATGACAAATAGATGGGGAAACACTGACAAGACTTTATCTTCTTGGCCTCCAAAATCAGTGCGGATGGTGAATGCAACCATGAAATTAAAAGACACTTGCTCCTTGGAGGAAAACCTATGACCAACCTAGACAGCATATTAAAAAGCAGAGACATTACTTTACTGACAAAGGTCTTTCTAGTCAAAGCTATGGTTTTTCCAGTAGTCATGTATGGATGTGAGAGTTGAACCATAAAGAAAGCTGATCACCAAAGAATTGATGATTTTGATTTGTGGTGTTGGAGAAGACTCGAGAGTCCCTTGGGCTGCAAGGAGATCCAACCAGTCCATCGTAAGGGAGATCAGTCCTGGGTGTTCATTGGAAGGCTGATGTTGAAGCTGAAACTACAATACTTTGGCTACCTGATGCAAAGAGCTGACTCATTGGAAAAGACCTGATGCTGGGAAAGACTGAAGACAGGAGGAGAAGGGGACGACAGAGGATGAGATGGTTGGATGGCATTACCAACTCGATGGACATGAGCTTGAGTAAACCCCAGGAGGTGGTGATGGACAGGGAAGCCTGGTGTGCTGCAGTCCATGGGGTTGCAAAGAGTTGGACACGACTGAGAGAACTGAACTGATCATGTTGTAACTTACGTCAAAATTTCCTTTCTTTTAAAAGTCAAATAATATTCCACTGTATGTCACATTTCATTCATACATTTGTTGATGGAGACTGGGTTGCTTCCATGTTCTGGCTATTGTGAATAACAGTGCCATGAACACAGGAGCACTGTTCAAGCCCTTGCTCTCACTTCTTTTAGGCATGTATCCAAAAGAGGAATTGCTGAATTATATGGTAATTCTAGGTTTAATTTTTTTAAGGAATAGGAGTTCCAATTTCTCCACATTCTTTTCGATGTTTGTTATGTTTTGGGATTTTTGTTGTTGTGTAAAAAGAATAGCCACACTAATGGATGTGAAGTGATATCTCATTCTGGAGTTTGTTTTGTTTTTTGCATAATCGGTGTTGGAGGTAGATTCAAATTTGCCCTCGTGGATTTTAGTTGTTGTCACAAGGTCTATTTCATCTTTGCAGTTTCTTTGTCTTTAGACTTCCCCACATCACATCCAGCCTTTCTTCTGACTTCATATCTACAAACTACAATGCCTTCAGACCTGCTGCCATGCACAGGGGAGTTGAAGCTTTAGTCATAAAAAGAGTTGGACATGACTGAGAAACTAACACTGAGTTATCTCTTGTTTGGGGGAAGCTCATTCTCCAAGAAAGGCATACTTTTTGTACTCAGTTCTCATCTTTGCCTGTAGCCTGGATGCTTGAAAGCTGAACCCAAAATCCTTGGCTGGTACTTTCTCTCCTTGAGTGTCTTGTAAATACTCTTCTACTGTTGCCTTGCCTAAATATTTATTTCTATAAGTAACTTGATCTGTTTGCCTTTAAAATCTAATAGTTTTAATAAAATATGCTTTGGAGTTGATTATTCCACTCAGTTCTCCAAGGTATACGGTTGTTGTTGTTTAATTTCATGTCTGATTCTTTAGTGATCCCATGGACTATAGGCCGCCAAGCTCCTCTGTCCATGGGATTTCCCAGGTAAGAATACTGGAGTGGGTTGCCATTTCCTTCTCCAGGGGATCTTCCCGACTCAGGGATTAAACCTGTGTTTGCTGCACTGCAGATGGATTCTTTACTGCTAAGCCACCAGGAAGGCCCTTCCACGGTATATGGAAGTTGATATAAAATTTTTTTGTCTTATTTCTGGATTGTTTTCTGGGATTATAGTTTTCCTCCAAGTTTTATGGAGATATGATTGACATATAGCATTGTGCACAGAATAATGGTTTGACTAACATATATTGTATGAGTCCTACAATGTTTAGTTAATATCCATCATCTCATTTAAATACAAAAGAAAAAAAAAAAGGAAAGAAAGAGAGTGTTTTTTTCCTCGTGATGAGAACTCTTAGGAGGCACTTTTAACAATCTTTAAAAATACCACATGGTAATAGTAATGATAGTCATCATACTGTAGATTACATCTGAAATGATTGTGTTCATATTAATTCTGCTTCACTGTTTGGTGTTTCAACTTTAGAGGCTCCAGTGATATGTATTTTGGTTCTTCTTTCCTGGCTTTCATCTCAACCACTTATCTCTGAAAGTTTTTTTACTTCTTTATTTATCTTATTCTCAATTTCTTGATGATTTTCTTGCCATTATTCAGTGTTCTCTTACATAACTGTATTTGACATATTCTCTCTTGTGTGTCTTACAATTACTTGTTTCTGGGATAGTTCTGTCTTTATTTTTAATTTCTTTCTTGAATCTGATCAACTTCTACTGTAATTCATCCTAATTTTTATATATTCTTAGGTTTTGAATTTCTGATTCTAATGGTATGTAAAAGTGTGTGTGTGTGTGTGTCTCTCTCTCTCTCTGTATCCAAATATACGAAACTTTGTTAAGCTTGAGAGTTTGACATACGGTGTTACAATTTTTCTCTGCTTTGTCGTTTTATTGATGGAAGATTTTCATCAGTTGAAATGTTATGATTCATCTTATAAGAGATGTATTTTCTTCTTTGCAGTAGCTTTGTATGCAGTTATTTTGATGTTTTAGTGTTACAGATGTTTAAGCTGGTTTTAGAAAAGGCAGAGGAACCAGAGATCAAATTGTCAACATCTGCTGGATCATGGAAAAAGCAAGAGAATTCCAGAAAAACATCTATTTCTGCTTTATTGACTATCCCAAAGCCTTTGACTGTTTGGATCACAATAACCTGTGGAAAATTCTGAATGAGATGGGAATACCAGACCACCTGACCTGCCTCTTGAGAAACCTATATGCAGGTCAGGAAGCAACAGTTAGAACTGGACATGGAACAACACACTGGTTCCAAATAGGAAAAGGAGTACTAGACAGCATATTCAAAAGCAGAGACATTACTTGGCCGACTAAGGTCCGTCTAGTCAAGGCTATGGTTTTTCCTGTGGTCATGTATGGATGTGAGAGTTGGACTGTGAAGAAGGCTGAGCGCGGAAGAATTGATGCTTTTGAACTGTGGTGTTGGAGAAGACTCTTGAGAGTCCCTTGGACTGCAAGGAGATCCAACCAGTCCATTCTGAAGGAGATCAGCCCTGGGATTTCTTTGGCAGGAATGACGCTAAAGCTGAAACTCCAGTACTTCGGCCACCTCATGCGAAGAGTTGACTCATTGGAAAAGACTGTGATGCTGGGAGGGATTGGGGGCAGGAGGAGAAGGGGACGACAGAGGATGAGATGGCTGGATGGCATCACGGATTCGATGGACGTGAATCTGAGTGAACTCCGGGAGTCGGTGATGGACAGGCAGGCCTGGCGTGCTGCGATTCATGGGGTCGCAAAGAGTCGGACACGACTGAGTGAGTGAACTGAACTGAGGCATTCTGATACAGGGCTCATGGCTCTAGAATCCCCTTTCCTCTGCACTGTTGTTGTTTAGTCGCTAAGTCATGCCCGATTTTTCGGCAACTCCATGGACTGGTTCCTCTGTCCATGAGATTCTCTAGGAAGGAATACTGGAGTGGGTTGCCAGTGCCTTCTCCAGGGGATCTTCCCGACCCAGGGATAGAACCTGTGTCTCTTGCATTGGCAGGTTTCTTTACCACTGAGTCACTTGTGAAGCCTCTTTTCTCTGCATACTGAAGTACAGTTTTTAATAGATAACCACTCTGAGGGAGGGATTAGTTGTCATTAATTTCTGTGGGGTCCTTGCTGCTGCTGCTGCTGAATCACTTCAGTCGTGTCCGACTCTGTGTGACCCCATAGACAGCAGCCCAACAGGCTCCCCTGTCCCTGGGATTCTCCAGGCAAGAACACTGGAGTGGGTTGCCATTTCCTTCTCCATTGTGTGAAAGCGAAAAGTGAAAGTGAAGTCGCTTAGTCGCGTCTGACTCCTAGCGACCCCATGGACTGCAGCCCACCAGGCTCCTCCATCCATGGGATTTTCTAGGCAAGAGTACTGGAGTGGCTTGCCATTGCCTTCTCCGATGGGGTCCTTAATTTTCCTTTTTCAGTTCCTTCTTTTCCTTCACTACCAGATCTCCAAATGGCACCGCCATTTCTCTATTTGACACTTCCCAAAACCAAGGCTTCCTCAAGCCTGCCTCATCCTGTCCCATTCTCTTTCAGACCTCTTCCCTTGTCCAGTCAAGTACCCAACCTGTGTTCAGTTTTAGTTCTTGGGGTTGGACTTGCTCTTCATAGAAGGACTTAAGCTTTGGTTACTCTTAAGTCCTTGGCAACAGTGGAGGGAGCTCTGTTGGAATATGATGTCTTTTCTTTATTCTACTTAAGAAGTACTTTGAAGGTCAGTTCATGGCATTCACTGTCATAGTAGAGCTGAAGGCTTGTTTGTGTTTGTGTTTTATTGAGGATGTGAGTAGAGATTCAGATGCAGACAGCTGCCTTTATCCTCTGAACTGGGCAGCTCCTGGAATCCCTTTTAAAATACTAAGCGCTAAGTAACATTCCTTCTTTCCTAGGAACACTGGAAACTTTGCTGTTACAAGGGCATTGTCAAGGTTACTCAGATTCTGTTACAAGACAGATCTGTCTTCTTGCATCTTTAAAGCTGTTACGTGTGCTGCCTCTTTCTTCCAATACCGAAACAACCGCAAAGAAACGATTTTAAAAATACGCCTTGCCTTCCTTTTCCCTCATTTCATAACCCCACTATTAAGCGCTCTGTTCATCCCCAGAAACATATTCCCTTGAAAAAAACACCTCTCGGTTTCTATCGCTAGGCCCCCACCTCTGCGTAAACAAATAAATAAAATAGACACTTGGGGATTAGGGGTGTTTTTGCTGCAAGATTGGTAAGAAAACTGCAGTGAGCAGCCGAGTCTGGTCCTGAAGAGCGGATTTGCAGCAAACAACTCAGGTCGGTCGGCCAATAAGAGGGAGCCTGCCAGGGGTCTGGGGTGGTCCCAAAGACTGAGGACCGAGGAGGTAATGCTTTCGCCCGGGCAGCGTGAGGAAGCGATGACCCGCTGTCCCCGGTGTGGGCGCCTGTGTGTGTGCGCACGTGTGCGCGCCTTCCCCGGGGCCCCGGCGACCACCTGTCACTCACAGGGGTGGCCCGGCGGCGGCCGGCGGAGGCACTCCCCGGGGGGCACCCGAGCCGCAGCCGGGGAGACGCGGTAATCCCCTCTTCCGCCCCCGCCGGGCCCCCGCAGCCGCCGCCGATTGGTCGCCCTTTGCTCCCTGACCCCCTGGCCGCCTCCGCGGCTGCCGCTTCCTGCTCCGGCGCCGCGCGGCGCTCCCGGCCGGGGCGGAGCTCGGGCGCTGGGCGCGCGCCGCCCTCGCCGCCAGCCGCGCCGGAGGAGGAGCCGCCGCGCCCTTCCCCTTCCTCCGCTCCTCCCCGGCCCGCGCCCGCCGCGGCCCCAGGCAGACTCGCGAGCAGCGGCCGCGGCCGGCGGCCGAGTCGGGAGGATGCGGCGGCGCTCGCGGATGCTGCTCTGTTTCGCCTTCCTGTGGGTGCTGGGCATCGCCTACTACATGTACTCGGGGGGCGGCTCCGCACTGGCCGCGGGCGCGGGCGGCGGCGCCGGCAGGAAGGTGAGTAGGGTGCCTGCCCGCAGCCCGGCCCCCGGAATCCCCGGCGCCCATGCGCCCGGGCCCCGCCGCCGAGGCCCCTCGCTCGGACGCACCGCCGGGGACCGAGGGGTTTCCTGCCCTTCTCCGCCCGGATCTCGGCTCTGGCCATCCGCCCCCGCCTTGGGCCTCGGGACCGAGTCCTTGGGGCTGGGGGCGCCGCCGGGCGCTCGGTGCTCTCCGGGCTCGGGAGGGGGCGACCCCGCGCAGCTCCCGGGGCTGGGGTCGCTGACGCCTCTAGTCGCCCCCTGTCCCCGCTCTCTGCTCCTCTTAATTTGAGTGTCGTCCGGCCGTCGGGAGCCCAGTCCCCTGCGGTGAGAAGTTTGGGGGTGAGAGTATGGGGAAGCACAAAAGGGGGTGGGGGGAAGGGAGAGAGGCGGCTGCCTTTCCAACGTGTCACGTACCTTGGGAGAGAGGAGTCCAAGTTTCTTTTCAGCCCTTTGAAACCAGCCACTGCAGCCCCCCTACCTCCCCCTCTTCGCCGCGCCACGGGGAGGGGGCAGTTCTGGGGCTCGGCCCGCTTCCCCTGGGGGCGGGGGCGCAGCCAGCCCCGCGCCCGAAGGAACAGACCGCCCTGGCGGTGCAGGCGGAAGGCCCCCGCGCCCGGGTGAGGCCGGCCGCCCACACCCCCGACGGTCCCCTCCCTGCCGCGGTGCTCGCCTTGACCGGCTCGGCCGGCCCTTCTGCGCGGCCCCCGGCGCCCGCCTTTCCCAGCCCCTCGCTCCTGTTCAGTGGGGTGGTCCTGCTGAGTGTGTTCTAGATGGGTTCCAAGGGCCGAGGGGTTGGGCCGTGGGGACCGCGTGAGCCGCTCTGCACAGCCAGCCGCTCTAGGAAGGAAATGGAGCGCCTAGGGCGCCTGGCCTTGCGATCCTGCTGGGAGAGCCGGGGCTCTGGGCGGTGCGCATGCCGCCAGCGGTGTTTGTCGTGTTTGCCAACTACCAGGCTTTGAAAGTGACCCCACACCGTGTAACCCCTATACTGTGACGGTTAGTGTCAGCGCAAATCCAGGAAATTCTCAGTTAATGAAGGTGGACCATGGGTTGAACTGAAACCAGAGAATGGTATCCTGGAACAAGCAAGACGCTGGTAATTGGATGAAGAGACTGTAGCCCTAAAGTCAGACTGTAAATGTCAGCGCTGAGGCCTGGCTACTTCAGAGGTTTCCTTCCGTCCGTCCTTCTTTCCTTCATTCTCAGCGGAAGGTATTAGATGGAGACAGGTGTCTTCTTTGATTCACGGTAAATTTCTTAGGCTATATCTAGAGGGGCAAAAAGGAAAAGTCTTCTCATGTACAGAATTGGCCTAGCTTGTTTCTGAACTGACAGGTTCTCAGCCCTATCCTTTCCCTATTTTAATCCAAGGAACTGTTATTTAGGTACATGGAGTTTGTTCATCCTAGAATGGTAAAGAGCGGTGCACCCAGTGCAAGCGGTGCAGCCCTTTGAAAACTGTGGTCATGTTAAACTGGAATTGTTTCAAAAGCTTTGCTTCCCAGCAAACGGTGCTTTCGCAGGTCCATGTAGCCTGGTGTGCTGGTGAGACCTGGCAAAGCTTCCTGCCTTTCGTGTGGAAGAAAACCAAATACACAAGCCGTGCTTTGTGATCCCCTTTCCTTGGTCTGCAGCTTTCGTTCGCACATGCGGTTGGAAACAGCAGCAGGGTTAGCATCTGGAGAGGTTGACTTCTCCCTGGTGGGCTTCAGCTGGTGGATGGTTTTTGAAGGGTCTTCCAGTTGATCCTTCAAAAAAAAAGTAATAGTCTGGGAACTCCTTGTGGCCAGGTGGCAGTAGGAAGGTTCAGGGGCCACATAGAAAAAAATGTGGGAAATGAACAATTGTACATGGATTGATGATTTTGGGATTCTATTCTTTTTGTCAATGAACCATAAAATTTAATCCTAGCCCTTAGAATGGTTTGGCAGTTGGTCAGTTGAAGAAGAGCTGTGTACATGCAATAGCTTTTGAAGTTGGAGAACACTCTTACTTAACATGGCTTGGATCTATATATTAAAGAGAACACCCTAAGACCGTTTCTGGAGGAGTCAATAGAACCTGTGTCCTGAATTTCTTAGTCTAGTATCTAAAACTGCATGGTCTTTTCTCCCTCCTGAGTTGTTTCCATGGATTCAGAGACTAGAAAGTCTCTTCAAATTTAGTTCATCCTTGCGATAAAAGGAAATGTATAGATTTTCTGGCTTGTAAAGTATGGGCATAAAAATGCTAAGGTAGTATGCATATATAGGCAGAACTTAAATACTAGCTATAGTTTTTTAGGTGTAAGTGGACTTACATTTCTTCTCTCATTTTGTACCATTCAAGTCAAGGCTCTAATTAGTCAATTTCTCTTCACCTTGACATTTTCCACAGGGTACTAGGCTTCAGTATTAGGCTTTGGGGGATTGTTTGTCTGATGGGAGCCTGACTAGAGTTTCTGCTGCTTCAGCACCCAGCCCAGGCTTGTCACTGTGTGCCCTGCCTGTTGAATAACTCCTCTGAGGACGGTTATTCTCCATCTGGTGAAACCCAGAGAACCCACTCACCTCACAATGCAGGTTTAATCAACTCAATAGGAGCAGAGACTGCCCTAATCAGGACTCAATGCTGAAGTTCAGGTTGTATGGTCAGTACAACCTGACCATATGCACAAACCTGACCTTTGTGCATAATATTGCTTGAAATCATATTTTATTTACTTTTGCATAGAACCTTACCTCCCCCAGTGTTTCTCTCTTTCCCCCCAATTGATGATTTGCACTTCAAGGATGCCTTGCCTTTGAGCATGTTAAATACTTTAAAATTTTAATCATGTTAAGCCTCCTCTGGGCCTTGGTATCTTGGCATGATGGAGCTGCAGAGAAAGGAAGGGATTTCTGTTGGAATGAATGTGCCTCTGGGTGAAGTGTGTCTCTTTTGGTTGGCGAGGGAAGGGTTTTCTAGTATGTGAAGAACGGTCTCTCCTGAGAGAGAGTGTGTGTAGCCCAGGACCCATTGTCTGTGCTCCCACACCCTTGGGAGGCAGGGAAGGCATTCTCATAGGGCCTGACCAGGCCTGTCCTTCTGGTCACTTCCCCTTGCCTTTCCTCCGTGAGCGGGTGCTGCAGTCCCTGCCCTGAGGTCCAAGCTGGGCACCTTTGGGTCAGGTATGGAGGGGGTTTCTAGGAGAGGGGTTGACCTCTTCTTAAGAGTACAGAGGGGCCTCACTTGGCTGGAGTGGGTACGTTTGTAGGGGAATATGAGAATGTACACTTGAAAGAGTTTGGGACTAAATCATAAAGGGCCTTGAATGCCAAGCTGAACTGACTTGGCTCATAGGGAACCACTGGTGTTTTTGAGCTGGGTGGTAGACATTTAAGGAGAATGGCATGGATCCATTTATTGGTACTAAGACTAGACTAGCTTTCTACCTCTTTATGCTTAGTGACCTTTACTAATTTACCAAACCTCTCTGATCCTCAGTTTCCTCATCTTTAGAATAGGGATAGTTCTTATAGCTAAAGACTAGAGGCCGTTCGGAGAAGGCGATGGCACCCCACTCCAGTACTCTTGCCTGGAAAATCCCGTGGACGGAGGAGCCTGGTAGGCTGCAGTCCATGGGGTCGTCAAGAGTCGGACATGACTGAGCGACTTCCCCTTCAGTTTTCACTTTCGTGCATTAGAGAAAGAAATGGCAACCCACTCCAGTGTTCTTGCTTGGAGAATCCCAGGGATAGGGGAGCCTGGTGGGCTGCCATCTATGGGGTCACACAGAATTGGACACGACTGACGTGACTTAGCAGCAGCAGCAGACGCAGTTAGTAGGTGTTGGCAAATAGTAGGTGCTGAGTAGATGGTGTCTAGGGTGGGGTGTGAGGAGGGAAAAAGCCTAGAATCTTCTTGAAAATATATTGAACTGTCATCTTCTTGTTCTTTAGAGTTTTTTTTTTTTTTAGTCCTTCATCCATTCCTCCCAGGTTGATTTGGTTGGTTCATTAGGGCTGATACCATGACCCTGAGTGACATCAAAGACTACCTTTTTGAGAAGTGGTCTGGGCAACATGCCAGCTCTCCTGTCTCCAGCTGTGGTGTCAGAGTGGGGCTCCTGTCTGTGGGAAGCCACCAGGAGAGTGGGTGCAGGACATATCTTTCTTTGGTGGTTGTTCAAACCAGTGGAGTACTGCTGATTGTGTCCCTAAGTGGGGTTCCTGTGGTGAGGAGGCCGGTCCCCTCCACAGCCAGGCTCTAGGCGCCCCTTTCACCCGCTGCCTGCAGGCTTGCTCCTCCTGGCAGGAGGGAAGGTGGCTGTCATCACCCACACGTGGGAGGTGAGGCGGAACACAGTGGCTGCCGCGTGCTTTCATGGACATCAGCAGATCTGTGAGCATGTCCATGAGGGGTTGAGAAGGAGACCCAGGCCACACCCTGCCAGCTAGTCAGTTAAATTCCACTTGAAAGGAGGGTTTGGAGTTGAGATCGAGCATGCAGGAGCTGGGGAAAGCCACTGTACTGCCAGAGAATCTGACAAATGGCAAATCTGACAAAGTTTCTCTAGGGAAACTTTTTTCTAAAGAAAATGTAAGTGTCACTCCTTGAGCGACTTGGGGCTCGCACATGACAGGAGCAGGCTGTGACCAATGGCGAGAGCTGAGGGGCTCTTTCCCCAGCCCCCTGGTGAGACTGAGAGCCCGCTGTCCCCAGCATGGAGCAGGCTGGCTTGCCTGGGCTCCATCCGGCTCCTGGCGTGGGCTCGGGGCACCTGGGGAACTGTTAGTGTTGTTTGGAGGCTTCAGGCCCCTTTTGAGTCTCCCACCCCAGCTCCTGATGAGAGGTGGGTCTCCTATTTGGATCAGGGGAAGAGGTATTTGAGAGGAGGTTGGANCATGGAGCAGGCTGGCTTGCCTGGGCTCCATCTGGCTCCTGGCGTGGGCTCGGGGCACCTGGGGAACTGTTAGTGTTGTTTGGAGGCTTCAGGCCCCTTTTGAGTCTCCCACCCCAGCTCCTGATGAGAGGTGGGTCTCCTGTTTGGATCAGGGGAAGAGGTATTTGAGAGGAGGTTGGAAGGAAATGGCAACCCACTCCAGCGTTCTTGCCTGGAGAATCCCAGGGGCGGTGGAGCCTGGTGGGCTGCAGTCCGTGGGGCCAACACTGAGTCGGACACGACTGAAACGACTTGGCAGCAGCAGCAGCGGCAGAAAAACAGTTGGGGTGGGGCAAGGGGAGACGTATATATAATTATGTATATGAAACTATATATTGTTTATAATTATGTGATTTTATACACACACACACTCACACTCACAATTTATTGTTGCTGCCTTTCATGTTTCTGACATCTCTAGGGATCGAGAAGTCACTTTGGGAAGATGCTGATTTCAAGACAGGCAGTGACCTGCTGCCTAAACCGCTAGCAAGTTCAGTGGCATTTGGCTTAGTGGAGGGAGGTGGTAGGCTGCCTGGGGCAGAGACCAGGCACACACAGGAGCTGACTGCCAGGTTCTGGCCAAGATCCTGAAGAGAAGGCAAGGTGTTCCTGGGAGAGATCTGTGAAGACTCCTAGTGACCCAGCAGAAATCATGGGGTGAGAAAACAGCCCAAACTGGCCAAGCTCACGCCCCCCGTTTGTTCTTCCTCTTTTCTCCCCATGACCCCTGTCCTACGAGCCAGACGGATGTCGAGGTGGAAGCCCACCCACGGCCATATCGCATAGCTCATGATGGTGGGAGCCTTCCGTATGGATGCTAAATGGACGCCCTGCTCTGGAGCCCCTCTGCCCGCACCTGCCCCGCTCTTCCCTTGGGACCCCCGCTCCCTGATCCGGACCCGGCCTCTGTGCCCTTGTCATGGTTGTCCTTAGATTCGCTGAGCATGGCTCCTGGAGAGACACTGCTTCAATCAGAGCAGGTATTGACCTGGCCTTACTGCCCTGACCTGAAGAGTGGCCTCCCCTTGAGGAAGCCTTTGATTCCAGGTTGCTGCTGGGGATGCTTGTCCCACCACCGTGGCCTTGGACCCTTGCCACCACGCTGCCTTATGGGGTGGTTCCTTCGCGAGGACCTCCCAGCACCTCCCCTGACGCCACCTGGGTGGGACCCGGCACAGGCCACGTGTGGCGAGGAGCCCTCCTCCATGGGAAGAGTTACATTGAGCGTGTTGGTGCCAGCCTCCTACAGACACTCCTGCACTCCAAGTAGAGTTGACCTTGTTTTCCTAACTATGTGAGGATGCGCTGACCTTGGCCTCGCACTTGACCTGAAGGATCCAGTGTGGAGGTTCTAGTAAAACTTGTGCAGTGTATCTGTCCAGTCAGGAAGGAGAGCCTCTCCCACAGCCTTAAAGAGCCAACAAGTCGTTCCCTGAGGAGCACCGCCCTCTCCACCTCCCGAGCCCAGCCTCCTGCCTGCATCTGCCTCCTACAGGGCAAACTGAGGCACTGGGCGTTTCTGCCTTTAGTCATGACCAGTATCATAGGCCCAGGAAGCAAGTGTCATTTTGTACAGATTGGGTTTCTTAGCATGCCGGGATGAAGATGGCAATGATTCATTGTGGTGGCTGGATTTGGAAAAAACAAAGCCATCTCATGGAATCTCATTCCTGGCCTTACATTCCAATAGCTTTTCTTGGCTCTGGGAGTCCTGCGCCCCTACCCCCACTCTTACAGAGGCTGCCTGGTCACTTGTGACTCAGCCTGCCCTTAGTCTGCCCACCTGGCCTCCCAGCGCCTCCCACTGACTACCTGGTTCTGCCTAGTGACTCTGGGAGGAGGAAGGGCCTGGGCACCAGGGAGAGAGTTGCTGAATTCCCAGAGCCCAAACCAGTACCAGCATTTTGGCAGGGATGGGGGCGCCTGGGGGCAGTGGTCGCTCTAACACAGGGCCCCTCAGCCTTGACACAGTCGGCATTTTGGACCAGATAACGTTTGTTGGGGGCAGGGGCTGGCCTGTGCACTGCCGATATTTAGCAGCTTCTGCTGGGTGCTCGTGGTCCCACCCTTCTCAGCTGTGACCATGTCTCCAGGCCTTACCAGGCATCCTGGGGGACAGGATTGCCCTCACTTAAGAACCACTGCTGTGGTCAGCATGAACTTGATTTGTTTTTTTTTCTCCCTGTGGGATGTTTAGCAGCTTCTGCTGGGTGCTAGTGGTCCCACCCTTCTCAGCTGTGACCATGTCTCCAGGCCTTACCAGGCATCCTGGGGGACAGGATTGCCCTCACTTAAGAACCACTGCTGTGGTCAGCATGAACTTGATTTGTTTTTTTTTCTCCCTGTGGGATGGGGTCCTCACTTTCCAGGCTTCCTTCCATGTGCTGCCAGTGCCCAGATCCTCTGATGGTGGTGGGAAGTTCCTGGAAGGTGCTCTAGGGAGGATGCACCCACAGCAGTGCTCCACAGGAGGCCATTCCGTTTAGCTGCTTTCTCCATCCTTACCATTTGCTGTGTGAAATGTTTCCCGTGTTCTTGTCCTCAGGCCTCTGTGTGTCCTGAAGTCTCTGCTGCCTATTGGCAGGAGCAGACACGAAAACAGGCTGCGGGCCCTTGCATCGATTCTTCTGATGAGTATTGCTTGAGACTTGCTGTGTGCCAGGCGCTCCTTGGCGTTTGGGCTACAGCAGTGAACAGAACGGAGACATCATCTCAACCCCTGGGGAACTTTCACCTTGGGGGCAGTGGGACCAAACACAGTGGATAGGTAGTGAAAAGATGTAGTGTGAGAAGGGGCTGAGTGCAGAGGATAGAGGGGCGCCCCCGAGGGGTCAGGAGTCAGGGAGGGCCAGTTACAGTAAACAGAGGGGCTGGTGCCTGCGAGGTGCAGGTTGAGCAGGTTTGAGCCAAGACCCAGAGCAAGAGCAGCTTCAGAGTGTCTGACCTGTTGGGTGCGCTCTCTATGCCTTGATTTCCTTTGCTAAATATTGAGCCTGTTTTCTTTCTGGGAATCTGTGGCCTCTGGTCTGTCAGTGGGGGAGTTTCCTCTATCCTGTGGCAAGGTCAGGTCTTTCGTTCTTTTTTAAAAAATTTATTTATTTTTAATTGAAGGATAATTGCTTTACAGTATTGCATTGGTTTCTACCGAACAGCAACATGAATCATCCTTAGGTTTGTTTACCTATGTACCCTCCTGCTTGAGCATCCCTCCACCTCTCCCCATCACACCCCTCTAGGTTGTTAGGGAGCTGGTTTGAGCTTCCTGAGTCATACAGCAAATTCCCATTGGCTGTCTATTTTACATATGGTAATGTATGTTTCCAGGTTACTCTCTCCATACCACCCACCCTCTCCTTCCCCCCCANGAGCATCCCTCCACCTCTCCCCATCACACCCCTCTAGGTTGTTAGGGAGCTGGTTTGAGCTTCCTGAGTCATACAGCAAATTCCCATTGGCTGTCTATTTTACATATGGTAATGTATGTTTCCAGGTTACTCTCTCCATACCACCCACCCTCTCCTTCCCCCCCAGCTGTGCCCACAAGTCTGTTCTCGATGTCTGTGTCTCCATTGCTGCTCTGCAAATATCAGTACCATCTTTCTAGGTTCCATATATTTGTGTTAGTATTTGATAATTGTTTTTCTTTTTCTCAGGCCTTTCATTCTTGTTCCTCAAGGAGTCCTGGGTGAGGAGTGTTCTCCTGGTTAACACAGAATGCACGCTCCCAGCTCACCCTCTCCCACCTCGGGCTGGGGACCACGCTCGGTGCTGCAGGTTAATTTGTTGCTTGACTTTGTGGCCTGTGCTCATGCCACAGCCTTCGTGGTGTGATTTCTGAGCTGGTCTCTGCAGGTCTGGCTGAACTGGGTGAACATCCCCGTCCACTGTCAGGCTCACCACTCAGTTACACAGCTCCTTTGTAGAGTGCTCTCCACACACATCACCATTTAATGAGAAGTCCCACTGGGCCCTGTGCACCTGCTCCTGTACGGAGTTTCCACTGGGATATTGTCTCTGTGAGTTGCTGTGGGTGGGGAGGCTTGTGGTTTTCTCATCTGCAGGAAATAGGAGGTTAGAGGCCTGCCTGTCCCCGGGTTTTGGAGAGGTCGTTCTTGGCAGTGGGTTGTGTTGAAGCACTGTGGTCTGTGATATTTGTAGGAAATAAAGTGGACATGTGATTTCATTGCCTGCAGCTCCTTCAGGGAGTTCTCAAGCAAGAGCATCAGCCGCTTTTCATAGTAGTTATTGGCATTCATGAGGGGTCTTTAGATGCCTTGTTGGGGTGTGGTGTGTGTTGTGCTGCCAACGTGTTTCTGGATAAAAAACCAAAACGTGGACATGTCTGCAGAGGAAAGGTCATTTTAAAGACTTCTGACTCAGGAGCCACCATTCAGGATTTCATCATCTCTGCATCAGGGGCTCGTCCAGAAAGGAAGCGTGTCTCCTCCTGAAGGGTGCTGCTCCTGAAGGGGGACACACTTGGCCCTGGGCTCTCACCATCGCTTGGCATCATGTAGAGTTGGCCAACTTTTGACTCTTCTGGGAATTGGATCTAACTTCCCAGTTCACCCTCCACTTCTGTCCCACTTGATTTTGTGTCTGGAGATTACATTGCTTTAGTATTGCTTCTGAAATTGTCTTCCAAGGCACTGACCTGCATCCTGCAGACTCTGCTGTGGGTGTGTCTTCTGTTTGAGCAAGTGCTGGTCATGATGGTGTGTTACGGCCCAGGCCATGATAGTTCTTTAGCTACAAGAACTATCCCTATTCTAAAGATGAGGAAACTGAGGGTCAGGGAGGTTTGGTTTATTAGTAAAGATCATTAGGCAAAAAGAGGTAGAAAGCTGTAGAGGCAGACATACGATGTTGATCACTGTGAGGTACACCTCAATCTCATGTCAGACGGTGGAAATAAAGTGCATCTAAGAATTCATGATTAGAGCCTTTCTTTTTCTCCTGTGTCAGTTACCTTCTTCTATGAGATCCCAGCTCCAGGCCCTGACGTTAATGAGGGGAAATGGTAGCCTCATCAGAATGTGTGCCTTTACTTCTGTTCACTCCCAGTCCCCAGAATCCTTGTAAACTGAAGGACTTCCTGCTCGTTATTTTTGAGAGATGCATGATGTTATTTTTGAGAGATGAGCACCGTCGAAAGGCTTTGCGCATTTCTGGCCATTGAGTGCTGGGGTCTGTAGATGTGAACATGGTGTTCTGCCACCCTTTAAAAAGTTCACAGTTGCTCACCAAAATAACTAGAGAAAGACCTAAGGAATAATAATTAGGGATAACCAAGGTCCGTCTAGTCAAGGCTATGGTTTTTCCTGTGGTCATGTATGGATGTGAGAGTTGGACTATGAAGAAAGCTGAGCGCCGAAGAATTGATGCTTTTGAACTGTGGTGTTGGAGAAGATTCTTGAGAGTCCCTTGGACGGCAAGGAGATCCAACTAGTCCATTCTGAAGATCAGCCCTGGGATTTCTTTGGAAGGAATGATGCTAAAGCTGAAACTCCAGTACTTTGGCCACCTCATGCGAAGAGTTGACTCATTGGAAAAGACTCTGATGCTGGGAGGGATTGAGGGCAGGAGAAGAAGGGGGCGACAGAGGATGAGATGGCTGGATGGCATCAGGGACTTGATGGACGTGAGTCTGAGTGAACTCCGAGAGATGGTAATGAACAGGGAGGCCTGGCGTGCTGCGATTCATGGGGTCCAAAGAGTCGGACACGACTGAGCAACTGAACTGAACTGAACTGAACTGAATAGGGACTGGATAGTAGATGAAATTTAAGGCATCATTATTAATTTTACTTAGTGGCAGTAATGGCCTTGTGGTTATGTTTTTTGAAAATCCTTACCTTTTACAGATATAAACTGAAGTATTTATGGACACAGTGACACCACCACTGTTGAAAAATTGTGAGGGAACAAGATTGACTGAGTGTGCTGTTGAATGACTGACGGGCACCCGGGGTTCATAATACTACTTTATTTTTGCCTACTTAGAAAATTTTATTTTAAAAGTTAAAAAAATTTATAGGTGTATATAACTTAAATTAGCAAACCTGCAGAAAACTAGTATTTTTAAAAAAGGAAATTAAGACTTTGTAATACAGTCAGTGAAAGGTTTCTACTCTGAGTTTCCAGTAGC
>SJYT01045310.1:204656-232169 GCA_006410635.1 Cephalophus harveyi
GTGTGTGTGTGTGTGGGGCGGGGGGTGGGGGGGGTGAGTTTCGCCTCCACAACAGAAAGATATAGAGGCTTATGTACGTTTTAACTATGTCAGTCAGTGCCCAGACACCAGCCGAATGTCCTGCCATTCAGCCCAGTTCTGACACTGTCCACCTGGAAATGCAACAGGTCCTATAGGCAAGGCCGCAGTTCTGCAGACTCCCCCCCCACCCCCATACTCCCCTCCTTTGGATGCCAATTGCAAGCCCAAATAGTCACCTGTGTTTCTGACCAACATGCTGTAAATCAGAGGTTCCCATGAACCCCTTCTTGGGTTCAGTTAATTAGCTAGAGTAGAAAACCCGTTTATTTACTAGATTACTGAATTGTTACAAACGATATTCAAGGATACGAGTTAAGTCCTGTGAAGAGATACATAGCAGCAGCTGTAAGGTCCCAAACAAAGGTGCTTCTCTTCCTGGTGCTTGGGGCCCAGTCTGGTGGCACGTGGACGTGTTCTGGTTCCCCAGCCTGGAAGCTCTGCAGACTCCGTCCTTTTGGGTTTCTGGAGGCTTCACTCCATAGACACTATTGATCAAGTTATTGGCCATTGGTGATTGAGTCAAACTCCAGTCCCTCTCCCTCGAGGAAATCACCAGATAGGATTGAAGGTTGCACCCCTCTATTCATGGTTGGTTCCCCTGCAACCAGCCCCCATCTGCAGGCACTTCCAAAGGCCTCCTCACTGACATCAGCCCAGCAGTGGTGGAAAGGAGCTTGTCATGAGTATCAGGGTTTCACTTTGTGGATCAGAGGACAAGAGACCAAGCGGAACAAAAGATGCTTCTGTGGCTCTTAGTGCTCAGAAAACCCCAAGGGTTTGGGGAGCTGTGAGTCAGAAATAAGGCCAAAGACAAAATGTATATGAGAAATATATTTTTTTCATCTGAATGGCCAAAATATATTTCTCATCAATTACAAAAACATAGTTAAAACGCACATAAGCCTCTGTATCTTTCTGTAGTTTAGCAATATCCAGAGATGATTCTTTTTAAAAGGATGCTTCAGAGGTCGCCTAAGATCCTGAATTGTCTACCTGTATCACCAGGAAACTATTCTTATGCTTGGTACTGTTTCTTCTCTAAGAATTACCTAAATTCTCTGGAAATTGCTACTTTTTGTGAACCCTTTGATGGTAGAGTAGCAATTTAGGTAGTTTGGGAGATCGCTTACTTTTGGCCAGGTTGCTCAGCGGCCCAGAGATGCTGTCGCTCAGCAGCGTCTGGCGTGGATGTCTTAGGATGCTGCCGACCCCTTCTTGTGCGGCAGGCACCGGAGGGCAGAACATGCCTATACATCACTTATCGCAGGCAGTTTGCCTGCTGTCACAGGTGATCCGCTTGAGCTGTGGTTGGTTTGGGAAGCCATGGTGGGAGACCTTTAATAAATATATACAGTATTCCTTTTTGTTTCCCCCACAGGATATTATTGTGAAAGCCTCATGTTTTTCATTGTACTTGTATATGAGAGATTTTTGACAACTATATGATGGTGCGTATTTTCTGTGAAGTATAATTCCTGGTGCTGCACATTTGCGTCAGGGCTGTGGCCGGGAAGCCTGAAGCATTTTGAGCCGCGGGTCGTCAGTCTTTCCTCCCCGCCTGCTTGCAGGCCTCCTGCCCTCACACAGGCGGTGTTCTGTGGGTCCTGAGGTTATTAACTTGCCCCACCAGTCATGACGTAGCATGGCTCGGGCTGGAATGTTAATATTCCGAAGCTGCCCAAGGTTTGCCTCTAGGGCAGATCGGCTGCAGTCGCTGGTCTCAGAACCGCAGTCCCGAGTCACCAGTAGCTTACAAATGGCAGGTTTCTGTCTCGTGGCTGCAAAGCTGCTGCTTCAGCCTGGAAGGTGCTGATTGCCTAGGCTGGTGATCACTCCTTGACCTTTACATCGCAAAGTGCTGATTTCAGGAGCCAGCCCAGGCTGTTCTTGGGTGGTCTGAGTTCCGGGCCTAAGGCTGGGCATCAGGAAAAAGGCATAGCTTGGCCGTCCAGACCTCATGGACAAGTTTGCGGAGGCAGGTGAGGCCTCCCTGTGCAGAGGCTGTTGAGGCTTGTCTTCTGTCTGCGCTTGCTGACTTAGGAGGCCCCCCATCAGTCTGCATCAAGAAGCTGTTACTTGGGTCTCTCTCGTTTTCCAAAGAAGTGGAATGTAGGTAAAGTATCCCCTCCATGGGCATGACTCTGACTTGGCATGTAAGTGTTTATACTTAATATAGAGTTTTCAGCTTAAAGAGTTTTTCTGACTTATCGGTGGGGAATGCATGGTGGCATATTGCCCCAGAGGGATTTTTTGATTCCTGTTGGCCTGATACTCTTTCCTGCTATCCCAGGGTGTTTGAAAGCCAAGCTTTCCTAGTCCTGGGAGAGTTTAGCTGAGGCTTCTGTGGGGAGGGGGGACTGCTGTGTGTGGGGGTCTGGACTGCCTGTGGGATGAATCTGGTGCCCCAGGCCCCCACGTGCCGGGTTGGAGGGGGTGGCTCTGCCCACTTGGCTGGCCGAGTTCCTGTGCCAGTGTCCAGGTCTCTGTGGGTAGCTGGGCAGCTCGACACACTTACACTGGGCAGTTGGAGAGCATCCAGCTCATCCTGGCTCAGGCCAGGGGTTTGGGGGGAGTCTGCAGGGACGAGCCCAGGGCGATGCTGCCATCAAGCTCCCCTGCTTAGATGTGTATAAGAGACAGGTTTAAACCAAGAGCCTCCTTTCCAGGAAGCACCTCCACCTGCATGGACCTTGTCTAGGGCCTTCTCCCTGGAAGGGAGGTGAGGACAGAAGGGAGGTGAGGACAGGGCTCTAGAGCAGCCCTCGCCCCTCTAGTGAGGAAATGGCCCCAGAGAGGATGGCTGAGTGCCTGGTGGGCCCCGAGTCTGCGAAGGGAGAGGCAGGAAGCTGTGGGCCAGAACTTTCCCACCCCCCGCCCCCACCAGGACACTGTTTCCCAATTTTATCCCTTAGTCTCATGTCTTTGAAAATTATACAAGGATGTGGTTTTTAATTACATGACTGTATAATTAATTTTTAAAAACTCTTAATTGGCAATTGTTTTTTTCTGTATCTTGAGCTGTTATTGTCTGAATACAGCATGTTATTTGAAAACTTTCCCACAAGGTTTTAATTAGTAAGCATTCCTGTAGTCTCATTAGTTCAGTTTCTGACTTGCTTTTGAAACTGTAGGTGAGTGACAAGTGCTGACGAGTCAATAATCGCAGCAGAGACCCCTGTGAGGGCAGGACTAGTTCTGTTGATTAGAACAGTGTGCATGTGGTTTCTCTGATGCCTCTAATTAAGGTACCTTAGAACTAGACTGCAGATTAATAGATATGCTGTGTGATGATTTCAAGACAAGTGATCCACCTGGAAACGTGAACTTCGGTTATGGTAATCGAAGGAGGCTGGCTGTGACGTCAGACCTGGGTTGAATCCTGCTGGTACTGCCTATTACCCTTCCTGTGTTTGTCTGTGGGGAGGGAGCTGATGGAAATGAGTGAGTTGGTGGGGACGATGCTGGTGCAGAGTAATGAGGGTTCCTTTAATTTCACTGGCACGTGTACTCACTGTTCTTCCTCACAGATGCTTCGGGGGCCACACTGGGCTCCTCTGGGGGCGGTGGGGTGGGGGCCTTGCTGGGAGCAGACACCCAGGTGGAGGGTAACTTCATGGTGTGAATTGGTGACTAGGATATGAATCAGGGCGGAACCCCGGGAAGATGCTCTCTGCCTTCTGCGTTCTGTCTTCCTCTCTCGGGCTTGTGGACTCGCTGTGGACCTGGCATGCTTCATTTTGGCTCAGGTTGAAGTTTTGGTGCTGAGTGGGGCCGGATATGTCACATTTGGATCACATTTTAAGATAGAGATTGTGATTGGCCAAAGTGTGGTGTACGTTCCCAGGGGCCCAAGAGCAAAGCAGACCGAGTGGAGTAATGGGCGTGATGGAGGAGCTGATGGGTGGGCATTTCATTCATGTCTGGCTTCAAGTCCTGCCTTTTCCGTCCATAGATGTTCTGGCAGCCAACTCCTCCTGAGGCTGCACAGCTAACCCTCCTTGTGGGGTCTCTTTGCTCCATGCCCCACCCCTCAGTGTGAGCTGGGGGACGGTCTGGCTCTGATAGCTTCTGTATTTCCTGTGTTTATTCCAGGAAAGGAATGTTGGAGCTGTAAGAAGGAAGGTGTAGTTTTAGGTCTGTACATGTAGACACAGTGGACGAAGCCTAGAAACCTAGCCGTTGCCCAAACTGACACCCAGGAAACCACATACACAAATCACATTTCAAGTACTAATTAGGGAGCCAGGATGGGGGAGCCGGGAGCCAGGCTAAGAGGTGACTAAAGGTCACTGGCAACCCTTTGATGCTTGCAGCACATTAAAATGTTTTGAGATTTAAAATCCTGTTTCAAGACACTGGTCTTTCCTTGAAAAAGCTCTTAGCTATTAAATGATACCCAGAGAACATAGACGGAGGTGGTCGGCATTCAGCGTGTGGTTTCTTCTGCGTGCTGGCTGGGGGCATGCTGCGTGTTTGCTTGGTGTCTCTGGGATGATTGGGAGCAGCTGTAACTGCACGTGCTTGAAGATCCCTATGGAATCTCTCAGCCCTTGCCCTGTGCAGGCCCCACTGCCCCATCCTCTAATCTGTCCGTGACAGAGGGAAGCAGTGCCTGAGACAAACAGGGAGAGGAACCGGAGCCGTGGGTGGGCCTGATCTCAGCGCTTGAATATTGGGCCACATACGTGTGGAGTGGAGGGTCTGTATCTCCAGGATCCTGCTGATCCAGCAGAGAATGGGGCTTACAGCCCCCCATCTTCCCATGTCCCTCACCAGGTGCCACTGTTGACAACCAGAACTCCCCAGCCAGCTGCACACTTGCATCATCAGAAAGGACTGAAGAGGGCATATTCGAGGGAGAACTAACGTCTAGAAGGGTATGTTGGAGGACTGTCCAGGCATGGAGAACGTCATGTGCAAAGGTCCTGGGGCCAGGTGAACTTGATGTGCTTGTACAGTGTAAAGCAGAAGGGTCAGCAAATGGAAGTGTGGTGGACAGGGGCCCACAAGGTCAGAGAGTGCGCAGGGCATGGTTGCATTCACGGATTTATCTGTGCCAGTCACCATATTCCCTGCATGTCGCCTGGCACCCAGCACACTGTAGGGGCTGTGATTGGTATTTTGTCAGCTTTAAGATGAGACTGAAACTGGTTGAGTCCTGGTGATGACAAGGGCCTTGAGCCCGGGCTCAGTGAAGGGTCTGCTGCCCTGTGTGAGATAGCCTGGCCCCTGCTTCCCTCTCCCTGGACTTTGCTTCTTCTAGGTGACCCAGCCTGGGGTTAGCAAGTCACTGTGCCACTTTCACGCAAGTGAAAGCTTGCTCTTTGGTAGCATCTGTTGAAACGCATCATGAGACCTGTGAAGGGTTTGAAGTTGACCTCCTAAGTTCAGGGAGGAGCTTGGGTGCCCCAGATATGTGCTGAGTGACTGGTGAGGTTTGTCCACCTTTGTGGGTTGTAGAGAACCAGTGATAGGATTTATTCCAGGGCTTGGTGTTCTGAGGATGCGATAGAAGACAAAATTATGTCCTCAATTATTTGGGGAGTTTGGAGGCACTGATGGCATCTGGAGTCACTGGAACAAAAATTCAGTGAGAGCGGATGCGTATCACTGCCCTGTGTTCAGCAGTGGTTATTCTCCTAGTGCATTGCTGGTGGTAGTTGGGGGCGGAAGGCACAAATCAAGGGGAAGGAAGGGTGGGCAGCAGAGGAGGCATAGGAGGGGGAAGTCTTTCTGCAGCAGGACAACTCACCTGATGGACATTGGGCTTTCTGTCTCTTACATTTTTGGGGGGTTTTCTTATTGGTCAGAGAGGAAAAAGAGTTGTGAAATGAGCAGGTTTCTTTGTGTGCTCAAGAGATTTATTTTCCTTTCACCCTTGCTCCTCTTCCTTTGTTTCACCCCTGCACAGAACACACTTTTGCAGAAATGAAGACTCAGTTGCAGCCTGGCTCACTGGGCAGGATCTCTAGGAGAGGTTCATAACTTGTCATTAGTAAAGGCTGTTTGGCACACAGCCGTCTTCCCAGCTAAGTGTCTGCCCCTGCAGTGCCTGGTGGAGCTGGAGCCTGGTTCCCTGGATCCTGTCTCAGCCCTCCTTCCTGCTGTGTCTGTACACAGCTGTCTTTTCAAGGCTCTGTCACCTCATCTGTGAGGTGGAGACAGAAGGCTTTTGGGGCTGTTACAAGGGTTAGATGAAGTGTTGCCTCTCAGGCACTTATTAACCCTGTGCCCATCAGTAGAAAGTGTTCTGTACATTGTGTGGGGGCTGTGGATGTGCGTGTGTGTGTGTGCTTGCCCCTTAGCTGCTGGAAAGTCATTTTATGTCTGCAGCTACACACACATAGACTTGTGCACACACACGCAAACATGTGCATGCATCTTTCCTTCTTCCTGGCCGAAAAAGGTGTACCTGGCACACTTCATTAGAAATGTGAAGTTTTGTGGAGCTCAGCACATTTCCTTCCATCTCAGGGAGCAAGGTGTTTCACCTGTGAAGGTGCCGGCGGAGGTGGAGTTACAACATGTGCATGCATCTTTCCTTCTTCCTGGCCGAAAAAGGTGTACCTGGCACACTTCATTAGAAATGTGAAGTTTTGTGGAGCTCAGCACATTTCCTTCCATCTCAGGGAGCAAGGTGTTTCACCTGTGAAGGTGCCGGCGGAGGTGGAGTTACGTGCTGGGCCCTGAGCAGGCTGCTTTGAACCCAGCACACCCTGCCCTGGGGAGCAGGGACCCGCTGGTTGGAGCATGCTTAGTGTTCATATTTTAAGAACTGTCTCATCTCATGACCAATCCTAACTACTGAATCTCACAAATGAAGAATACGCAGGGTGGAGGGGCTTTCTTGTAGATTGCACTTGTTGTATTAAAAGGAAATCTCCAGGATTGTTGTTTACAGTAAAAATAATGATCAGAATATATGGCAATGACTTGTTTGGAGCTTAAAGGAAATGCAGCCTCCTTCCTGGACTGAATGAATATCAGGAGTGGCCTGAGGTTTTCAGTAGCTGAGCAGTCTTGGATTTCATTTTCCTATCTTAGTTTAATCTGCGTGTGGTTGGTTTGTTTTCACTGTTGTTTTGAGGGAGGAGGTATGATCCTATGTGTGAGGGTCAGTGACCATGTGGATGTAATTCTCAAGGAAAACTCTGATCAAGTACCAGCAGATTGAAAGCATCAGGAACTTTTTCATGAATAGAGGACACAGATTGTCAGCCACTCGGGGGAAATGAAAAAAGCCGTGCCTTCTAGTCTACTGTGGAATTGGTGGGTGATGCTCAGTGTCCTGTGCAACACCCTGACTGTTCCCCCACGGTCCTGCATGTGCCCGTTTGAGTGAGGGCAGAGGCTCTCCATCAGGGACCCTTGCCCAGGAGCTGGGAACCTCAGGGAGCATCAGGTGGTGCAGACTGGGACATAGGAGTTGGGGGGTGCCCATGCTTCTGAGGTTCCTGGACTTAGGCTGATTCCTCTGTTGGGGAATAATAAACTGCATAGAGTTTACAGATGCTGGAAGTGGGTTCTCCAGGAGGAAGTTGATGTTTTGTGTCTGTTTTCTTTACTTCTGTACAATTATGTGTATCTAACACATTTGTAGAAAGCTTTGAGGCTTATATGATTATTTTCTTCAAAAGCCCTGGTCAGTTTTTCAGTGTGTAAAGAGAGGCCAGTGAGCTGTTTCAGGTAGAATTTTGACAGAGAATCACCCTGGGTCTCAGGGTTTCATAGGTTTGGAAACTCAATGTTATTAGTTCACCTAGGAGGTTATCCACCGAAGTTTGGGGTTTCCATAAACCAGAGCTGTCAACTGTTGGTAAATAAGGTCAGCAATTCATGAATTACTAATGAGGCCAAGCCTGGGTGAGAAGGCACGTGCGCTGGGTGACAACTGTGTTCTCATCAGTGAGCTTCCCTCCCTCTGTGGAAGTTTGAGGAATCGGCCTTCACCCTTCTGGGGATATTTCTGTGCATGGAATCAATAACCTTTCCCTAGGGTGCTGAAGAGATTCATTTTTCAAAAAACTCAGTGTGCAGTGTATTAAACTATTGTCTCAGCTCCAAGTCCTTGTAGACTCTGCTCTGTGCCGCCAGAGCTGGACTCTGCACAGCACATTTGTGCCCTTGGGGAGGCGTGGTCCAGGGGGCAGCAGAATGGGAGGCAGAGAAGGGGCTGGGACCTTTCTGTGGCTCCCTGCTCCAGAGCAGCCTCATGAACCCTGTTTCTGCTGCCGTGAAGACTCTGGTGTGTCCTTTCCCAGCATGGACAGAAACAGCCTCACTGCTCCCCACCCGTCCTAGATACCCATCACCAGCTGAGCAGCCCCCTTGCTCAGGGGTGGCCTCAGGCCCCTTCCTCGTGCGTTTGTAAGGCTCACTAATTCCGCTTCTTCCCTGGTTCCCTCCATCCCGGGCGGTGGCTGCTCTCTGCACTTGCCAGCTGACTGATACCTTAGAGTTTTCTTTGTGCCCTGTCAGTTACCTGGTCAACAACCTGATAAAGCCTCTCTTTAAAAGCTTGTCCATTATCTGAATTCTAGAAATTGGATCCTGACTGTTGCACCTGACATTCTTCAGTAATCAGTCAACAGAACTCTTCCACCCCCCCCAAATGTATTTTGCCGAGTTATATCATAACCTATTTTACATTCCTTGGATTTTTTGCTTCAGTTTCTCAGTGAATCTGCGACACTATCTTCTCATCAGCTACATTTGTAGATCGTCGCCAGCTAGAGTGAGCGATTTCCTAGAAAGATTGCCACAGATGGGTCGTGTCATTCATTCTTTTGGTTCTTTTTGGTTTTATTTTGGGAGGGTGACATTTTACAACCTTACTTACAAATTCTGTGTCCATTACACAAGAGCTCTGAAATTTCCTTCCACTTTTAGATGATGGCTGTTGTGTACTTAAGCTATGTATACTTTTGAAAAGATTTGAGGCACCTTATCTGAAAAAGCATATTATGTGTAAACAGATTTGTTAAAGAGTTTAAAAATTTGAGGCCATATGACGGGGGGAGGGGGAGGGCAGGGAGAAGAAGGAGAAGAGGATGAAGAAGGAAGTGTGAAGGGTGCCAGCTCTGAGTTTCATCCCCCAGCAGGTCCTGGGGGTGTTCCCATCTGTGTGAATCCGCTCTTCAGTGTAGCCCTATGTAATCCCAGTGGGGATTGTCATCTCCATTGACAGCAGAGCCCCAGCCCCGAAGAACTGCCAAGTAGAGCTTCAGTGTGTGAGCTTCTCAGCAGGTCTGAGTCGGTAGCCGAAGCAAATGGAAACTGTGGTGGGTTGCATAGCTCTCATTTTCTAATAAAATGAAGCATTTCTTGTGGAAAATTGACCGGTTCTCAGCACACAGACTTGATAAGACTGTCATAGACTTCAAAAGACTCAAAGACTTCAAATCTCAAAGACTTTCCAATGAGAACTGACTCATTGGAAAAGACCCTGATGCTGGGAAAGATTGAAGGCAGGAAGAGGAGGGAGTGACAGAGGATGAGACGGTTGGATGGCATCACCGACTCGATGGACATGAGTTTGAGCAAGCTCTGGGAGCCGGTGATGGACAGGGAGGCCTGGCGTGCTGTAGTCCATGGGGCTGCAAAGAGTTGGACATGACTGAGTGACTGAACTGAACTGAGACTTCAAAGATCATTGAGCTTCATAATGGATAGTGTCCGTTGTGGGAAAAATTATCGAATACTAGATGCTGGGATGCAGATGTGGCCTTTTATTTGGATCAGTTCCTGAAGCGGAGGTGGGAGCCATAGGTTGTCACCGTGTGAAGGCATGTCTGAGCAGAGGACGTGGTGCCCTGTCCGTGGCCAGACCTGCAGCTCTGACCTGGTCAAGGGCGCATGGACTGTGTCACTCTGCCTCCAGTCACCTCACTCAGCAGGGATAGCGGGATGTGTCGCTAGGAGGTCATGCTTTTGAGAAGTGGGTTTGAATCTGCCCTGCACCATTTTCTGGCCGTGTGAGGTAGTTAAACTCTCTAACCTTAGCTTCTCCACTTATTAAATGGGAGCAGTCTCAGCCTTACTGTACTTAGGATGGAATACGTGTGCTTCCCTCAGAACATCGAGAGAGCTTGGCTTAAAGGAGTTTATATGGTGAACTAAAGCTATCAGAAAAGGAGCAGTCAGACCCAGGCAGCTTAGGGAGGGCAGATGAGAGGGGGCGGTGAGGCTGACCCTGTGTGTCGGTAGGTGTCTGGCTCTTGTTTCCACGGGTCTGCACGGGACTGCTGCTTCCCCCTTTATAGATAGGAAACGGGCTGAGACACACACAGCCTGCCCTGCGTCAGGTGTGCTCGCATCCATCAGCCTTCTGGAGGTGTCCTTGCCCAGTGGCCTTGGGGGTGTGACCCCAGGCTGGCGCCGCCCTGCCCTGAGAGGCCTGGCACCTGCCCTTCACTCTCCTTGGAGCTGAGCTGCTGGGCTGTGAGATGTCCAGGTCACTCTGCTAGAGAAGGGAGCCTTGGAGCTGCCGTGGGGGGACAGGCAGGCTGTGGTGGGGAAGACTGGGTGGAAAGGGCCCCGTGCTCGCCAGGTGTCCACTCTGGAGGCCTGAGAGGCACTAAACCACTGCTGTGTTAGACACTGGCTTCTTGCAGGAAGGTAGCTGGCATGGCCATGTGTTGGAAGGTATTTGCCTTAGTCCCTCGTGTCACTGAGCTGAGCCAGCTCCTGCCCAGCTTGCTTTCCATCTTAAGAAGACTATGCCAGTCTGCATGTGAGGTGTCTTCTTATTATGGAAAATAGTGCTGTTGCTAAATCGTGTCTGATTCTTTTGTGTCCCCATGGACTGTAGCCCACCAGGCTCCTCTGTTCATGGATTTTCCCAGCAAGAATACTGAGTGGATTGCCATTTCCTTCTCTGGGGGTCTCCCCCCGACCAGGGATTGAACCTGTGTCTCCTGCGTTGCGGACAGATTCTTCACCGCTCAGCCACAAGGGAAGCCCCTAGGATGTGCCAGGTTAGGTTGATCCATGGCAGAAAATTTTCCCTTTTAAGAGGATTTTAATTACTGAACCAATGTGTTAAAGATGTACTATGTATGATAATTATGACTAAAGAACTCCTGTTCATTGCAGATCAGTCATTTGCTTAAGTGATTTCTATGTGATGTTTGTTAATATGCGAATCTTGTCACTGGAGGATTCGGAGGAGCAGGTAATGGCTGCTTATTACTTGGGGCAGTAGTTGGTGCTCAGGGCAGTAGTTGGTGCCCAAGGTAGAAGGTGGCACCCAGGCCTCTAATCCTCTCCCTCCCTCCTCTTGCCAGGACCTCTTTAATGTTTCTGCATTTGACCCTCAGCTTACTTGAATTTTTTTTCCATTAGGCAAATTAGTCCTTATTAATTCCCAATTAACTCCGTTTTTTCTAGCCCCAGGGGTGCCTGGTTGAGAACTGCTGTCCATGCTGAGTCTCCTTAATACCCCTTCATTTATTTCTTCTTAAAGATAGAATCGATTTGGTCTGAAGTATGTGCAGTCACAGAATCAAAGAGACTTGAAACCTCGAAGGCATCTTTTCTTTTGGGGTTTAAGTCACGCAGAGGTCCTCCAGTTCAGTAAAGACGTTCCTTTAGCAACAGATGGTAAACAGATTCCTCAGAGTGAGTAATTCCTTCATTTCTGTCTGAATGGTTTGTTTAGAAGCAAACAAAATGATTCCCTCTTCCTATTAAACTTGTGAGAACATCAGAATCATACTAAGTTACTGTCCAAAGCTGCGGCTGGAAACAGGGAAAGAAAGGAATCAAAAATGAAAGGGCTTGTCTGGCATTTCACAACTCAGACCCAGGGTCACGGGAGACTGTATACACCAAACTCTTAATTTAGTGAACCATTAATTCAAATTGTTAAAACACTGTATTTTACTCGATAGATATAATTTTTTATCATATTGACATTTTCACTTTTCAGTGAACCAAGTAGATTTCCTTCCTTTTTATATTTTCTTTTAAAAATTATTAAAAAATTTTAAATTGTGGTAAAATATACCTAAAATAAAATATTCCATCTTAACTATTTTTAAGTGTCCAGTTCAGTGGCATTAAGTACATTCACATTGTCTTGCAACCATCACCACCATCCATCTCCAGAACTTCATTTTAAAACTGAAACTCTGTCTCCTTTAAATACTAACTCCACCCCAACCTGGTCCCTGGCAACCACCACTCTACTTTCCGTTTCTATGAATTTGACTATTAAAGAGACCTCATATGAGTGGAATCATAGAATATTTGTCCTTTTGTGATGGATTTACTTCATTTAGCACAACATCTTCAAGGTTTGTCTATGATGTAGTGTGTGTTAGAATTTCCTTTTTAAGACTGAATAATATTTCACTGTATGTATCTATTCATCATCTATTGATGGACACTTGTATTAACTCCACCTTCTGGCTATCGTGAATGCTGCTATTTCTTATATTTAGCATGAAGATGAAACATAATTTAATCTATTCTTGATATCAGCAAAATGTAAAACATCACATGTACCAAGTATACATTGAATCATTAATACTTAACTGGTTGGCAGTTTAGGGCAACTTTTTCATTTCTGAGTCTTTAGCTTTGGCATCAATAAAATAGATAATAATACTAATTCATCTTAGGTTTCAGGGATCAAAAATGAGTTAATATGTATGAGTGTATATTATAAAAAAGAGTATGTAATTCTTAGTAGTTAATACCAGAATAACTTCTGAATTTTATTCTTTGCATTCTGGTAAGTAGATGTTTTTAAGTAGAGATTTGGCATAACTTCATTCTTCTGGAAACTTTATACTCTTTTTAGCACACACTTGAACTATATGGGGTAATTCGTGGGATTGGGGATTTGCAGGCATATCTAGCTTCTCTGGGGTCAGTGTGCTCCCACAGAATCTGTGTCCAATTGGGAATGGCCTTCTTTCTTCCCTGTCTCTTGGTTTGTCTGCTCCTTCCAGGTGTGGGGTCCCCACTATGGGACAGCATCTCTTTAGACTGTGTGCACATGAATTGTGTAGCTTGTGGACTTGCTGTGTTCATTTTCAGGATATACTTATTGAGCACTGACTGTGTGCCGGGGGTGGCCTGAGATGTGGCAGGAGGCATGGTGGTGGGGGCAACGTTCACCCCAGAGATGGGTCTTGGGGGGGCAGCTGGAATGCTAACTGAGGTGGTGTCTACACCCAGTAGTTCAGGGAATCTGCCCGCCATACCCTGGCTTAGATGTAGCATCGCCTCCCCAGGGAGGAGAGGGGTCTGCGATTTCCTCTGACCGCACGCTTGCTTTCTTTCTTGGGAGAGCTGCACTCCTGGTGCCCCGGATCCACTGGTGTGCTTGATGCTGGCTCTTCCACAGAGCACAGGCCACCGCCGTGTGCTGGGGAGTAGGGGCTGCTGTGGACTGCTGCAGTCTCGCGCCCCTGACCTGCTCTCCTGATTCTCATCCCTGTGAGCAGGCAGGTGCCCAGGCTGGCCGCCATCCCCAGAAGCCAGCCCTGGTGACCCGGAGCAGAGCCAGGGTGGGCGGGGATGTGTGTCTGGGGCCCAGCAGGTGGGGGCCACTGTCCCTGGTTGTCTCAGGCAGTCAGGAGCCTAGTATGTTCATTGCTGTGAGTTTCTCGAGATCAGTAACACTCCATTGTGTTTCTGGAGCGTCCAGCGAGTCCACACAGCTCTGTTGCCGTGCCACCCAGCATTTCTTTTCACCATTAAGCATCCTGTGAGATATAGGTATTACTGACCTGATTCTGCAAATGAGCAGGTACAAATGCTGAATAACTTCCTCAGGGTCACATGTTCCTAAGTCAGAGAAGTGTGATTAAAAGACCAGGAGGACTTTTCTCTACTCTCTGAGCTCTGATGCCCAGGAGGTGCCAGCTGGAAGCAGGCTGGGAGATTGCCTGGGGCTCAGCAGAGGGTGCGAGGCTGAATATTCTGGCCTTTGTTCCTGGAAGGAGACTTTTTCCTCTCTACGTTTTGATGGCTGTCAGGCAAGCTTCCCCAAGGTCATGTCCCGGAATCCCCCTGTGGGGCCCTGCAGATGGCTGTGCATACCCTGGCCTTTCTCTCAGGCCTGGCGCCTACAGGAGGGCAGTCTGGTTCCTGGTGTGCTCAGCTTCTGTCCATTCTCGGGTTTGAGGCATTGGATTCCAAGGAGCTGCTTCATCCCTAGCACCGCTGAAGCTGGAGTGAGTACTTAGCATTGTCCCTACCCCACTAGGCCTGTGATTTGTTTGTTGACGTATCCCAGCTGCCGACATGGTCTTTGGAGAAGAACAGGGGTTCCACATCTTGTTTGTTCAATGAACGATTTAAAAAATGAAGGCTCAAGTCCTGGAAGTAGTTTTAAGTTGCTAAGATTCCAGACACTCCATCACTCCATGAACTAAATTCTAAGGTTTAGCTAATATACCTCAAATGGTTCCACGGGACATCCAAGAAGCTTCCTTGTTCTGCACCTACTGTGTGCCTCCTACTGACACACCTCCTCTAGCTATTCCTCCAAATGCTGGGGCCACCCAGCATTTCTTTTCACCATTAACCATCCTCTGAGGTGTAGGTATTACTGACCTGATTCTGCAAATGAACAGGTACAAATGCTGAATAACTTTCTCAGGGTCAGACGTTCCTAAGTCAGAGAAGTTGATTAAAATGCAAGGCTGCCTTACTTCACAACCTGTGTGTATATACACATATGCATAGGCATGTATATCTACACATTCAGAAAGTGTCTGGGGAAGTATGCATATATACACCAACCTACACATACCCTACCTGGTGTGTGACACATTTAGGAAGTGTAGGGGGAGAAGTATACACGTACAGTGTATGCTTGTGTGTACATATATACACACATATATATATGTGTATGTGTGTATATATGTATGTTTCCCTGACACTTCTTAAATGTGCAATACGTAAAATATGTGTGTATGTATATATATGTGCATGTATGTATATACATATGTGTATGTTGTGAAAGTCGCTCAGTTGTGTCCAACTCTTTGTGATCCCATAGACTGTACAGTCCATGGAATTCTCCAGGCCAGAATACTGGACTGAGTAGCCTTTCCCTTCTCCAAGGGATCTCCCCAACCCACGGATCGAACCCAGGTCTCCTGCATCGCAGGCGGTTTCTTTACCAGCTCAGCCACAAGGGAAACCCACATATGTGTATATGTGTGTATATTTAACCCACCTCCCACTTCCTAAATGTGTCACACACCAGGGGTGCCTCATTGCAATTCTGGCTTTTGCAGTAAATGTTAAATGAGCATCCTCCCTGTCTTTTGCTTCCTTGGAGGGGCTCGGATGCTTGGGCAGTTCCATTAGAGCTCCCTAGAGGCTGGCTGCTCTCACATGCACCTCCCCACTCTTGATATGTCAGATGCCAATGTGTTTGTTGAGCTGAAAATTTTAAGCCTGCAGAATATACTCTCAGTTTGTCAAGACAGATGCAACAGGCCTTTTTTAGACTACTTAAAGGATCCTTAACATCCTGATGGTGTTTTAACAAGTGTTCAGATCCTGGTCAGCAAGGCTCAGGACCAGGAATAAAGGTTTAATAAACAACATAAGGCAATGGAAGAAAAATGTGTCGTAAGTGGAACTGTGGGTTCTGTAAATCTGTGATAGGTTATCATACTGCTGTTTTGTGTGTGATGATTCCGGTTCCTCCTGAGAATTTTCATCTCCTCCCTCATGTAACTCTGTAATGTGGACACCTTTCCTGGTTCGTTGGAGTGGAGTGAGCTGGAACTAAGGATCGAAGTCTGTAGAAGAGATTTCAGGTCAGCTTCCTCATCTCCCATTCTGCCCTTTTGCCAGACAGAATTACACAGTGGATGGAGTGAGACCACTGCTCCTCAGATGCACCTTCCTAGTTGCTCCCCGCCTGGATGCTTGCTTGGCAGGCACAGTTCCCCCTTCCCGCAAGCTGTCTACATTGTGTAAAGTGCAAAGACAAATCGTCTGTCTGAGGAGCTGAGTTTAGGTGCTAGTACACTTTAGGTGCTAGTATCTCTTCACAGCTGTGCCAGCAAAGCGCAGCCCCTGCTCCTTACCTTGGATGAGGGTTTTCTCCTCGCAGCTGCCCCTCCTGACCTTGAACGTGGAGTAGCTCCTCTCGGCCCTCCTGCGCCTGTGCAACCGCTGCTCCTTGGACGTGGGGTTGCGCTTTGCTGGAGCAGTCGTGAAGAGATACCCCATGTCCAAGGTAACAGAAACCCAAGTAAGACGGTAGGTGTTGCGAGAGGGTATCAAAGGGCAGACACACTGAAACCATAATTACAGAAAACTAGCCAATCTGATCACATGGACCACAGCCTTGTCTAACTCAATGAAACTAAGCCATGCTGTGTGGGGCCACCCAAGATGGACAGGTCATGGTGGAGACATCTGACAGAGTGTGGTCCACTAGAGAAGGGAATGGCAAACCACTTCAGTATTGTTGCCTTGAGAACCCCATGAACAGTATGAAAGGCAAAAAAATAAGACACTGAAAGATGAACTCCCCAGATTGTTAGATGCCCAATATGCTACTGGAGATCAAAGGAGAGATAACTCCAGAAAGGATGAAGAAACAGAGCCAAAGCAAAAACAATATCCAGTTGTGGATGTGACTGGTGATAGAAGCAAGGTCTGATGCTGTAAAGAGCAATATTTTATAGGAACCTGGAATGTTAGGTCCATGAATCAAGGCAAAATGGAAGTGGTCAAATAAGAGATGGCAAGAGTGAACATCGACATTCTAAGAATTGGCGAACTAAAATGGACTGGAATGGGTAAATTTAACTCAAATGATTATTATTTCTACTACTGCGGGCAGGAATCCCTTAGAAGAAATGGAATAGGCATCGTGGTCAACAAAAGAGTCTGAAATGCAGTACTTGGATGCAATCTCAAAAATGACAGAATGATCTCTGTTTGTTTCCAAGGCAAACCATTCAATATCACAGTAATTGAAGCCTATGCCTCAACCAGTAACGCTGAAGAAGCTGAAGTTGAATGGTTCTATGAAGACCTACGAGACTTTTAGAACTAACAGCCAAATAAGATGTCCTTTTCATTATAAGGGACTGGAATGCAAAAGTAGGAAGTCAAGAAACACCTGGAGTAACAGGCAAATTTGGCCTTGGAGTACGGAATGAGCCAGGGCAAAGGCTAATAATTGAGAAACCTGTGTGCAGGTCAGGAAGGAACAGTTAGAACTGGACATGCAACAACATACTGGTTCCAAATAGGAAAAGGAGTACAAGGCAGTCTGTTGTCACCCTGTTTATTTAACTTATATGCAGAGTACATCATGAGAAATGCTGGGCTGGAAGAAGCACAAGCTGGAATCAAGATTGCTGGGAGAAATATCAGTAACCTCAGATTATGCAGATGACACCACCCATATGGCAGAAAATGAAGAGGAACTAAAAAACCTCTTGATGAAAGTGAAAGAGGAGAGTGAAAAAGTTGACGTAAAGCTCAACATTCAGAAAACAAAGATCATGGCATCTGGCCCATCACTTCATGGCAAATAGATGGGGAAAACAGTGGAAACAGTGTCAGACTTTATTTTTTTGGGCTCCCAAATCACTGTAGATGGTGATCGGAGCCATGAAATTAAAAGACGCTTACTCCTTGGAAGGAAAGTTATGACCAACCTAGATAGCATATTAAAAAGCAGAGATATTACTCGGCCAACAGTGGTCCATCTAGTCAAGGCTGTGGTTTTTCCAGTAGTCATGTATGGATGTGAGAGTTGGACTGTGAAGAAAGCTGAGCACTGAAAAATTGATACTTTTGAACTGTGGTGTTGGAGAAGACTCTTCAGACTCCCTTGGACTGCAAGGAGATCCAACCAGTCCATCCTAATGGAGATCAGTCCTGGGTGTTCATTGGAGGAACTGATGCTGAAGCTGAAACTCCAGTACTTTGGCCACCTCATGCGACGAGTTGACTCATTGAAAAAGACTCTGATGCTGGGAGGGATTGGGGGCAGGAGGAGAAGGGGACGACCGAGAATGAGATGGCTGAATGACATTACCGACTTGATGGACATGAGTCTGAGTGAACTCTGGGAGTTGGTGATGGACAGGGAGGCCTGTCGTGTTGTCATTCATGGGATCGCAAAGAGTTGGACACGACTGAGCGAATGAACTGAACTGAATACTTTAAGGGCTTACAGGGCTCACAGTTTTTTATTCTCTTAGAAGAATTTCTTTCTCCTGAAAAAATAAGCTCAACTCTTTCTTTTTAAAGTAAGGAAAGGGGAGATGAGCTGAAACCCCTTGGGGACAGTTATGTTGTGTTTTGTGTTGAGTTTCTGGAGCCCAACGGGTCCTTGGCACACTGGGCACCCCAACCCTTGGCTGGAGGTCAGATTTTCCATGCTGTAAATGCAGGAGGAGAGCTCCTGCTTGAGACGGTGACTACAGCTTAACAATACATGCTGAAGTTTTGGTCTTAAAGTGAAGTTGTGTCTCTTAGAAATTATAAGCCCAAACGGATGTTTTTCTGTTTTAGAAACCCCAGTTTATTTTCTGAAAGAGTTTGCAGCAGATGTGGTTCTGTGGGGAAAGTTTATGCCTCAGAGGTTCCCTGTTGGGGTCTTTGAAGTATTAGTATTTGCCAAAGCCAGGTGGAGGTTGCTTATCGATCTGACGTAAGGCTGTATGGGCTTTGTGACAACTGCCTCTGCGTCTGGTTAGAATGACATTCACTACGTGTGATAACTCAGGGCACCTTGTGGCTTTTTTCCCCTTCGAGAGAGCGAACTAAGTCATTCCCTGGTGTTTTCCTAGGTGTTCATGGTAAGAGTCCATAGGGGAAACTACAAAGAGGGTCTTGGGTAGTGGAGAGGTTGGAAACCTTCCGGATCCTGTGACTCTGGCGCCCCAGGGACGGGTGGCCACAGGAGGAGTGTGGACAAGGTGTCATCGAGGATTCCCTCTGGAGCTGGGAGAAGTGATATTTTGCTTTTATGCATCTTACTGGGACTGAGACCTGTGTATGTTGGTCTTTCTGAGATAATGTTTAGAACACAGCACTTTATATTAGGGATTCTTATTTTTTAAAAAACATTTTAAATATAATTTTTAAAAATTAGTTAATTTTTGCCTGCACTGGGTCTTCGTTGCTGCACAAGGGCTTTCTCTAGCTGCTGTATGTGGACTTATTGCAGTAGCCTCTCTTGTTGCAGAGCACAGGCCCGAGGGTCCTCAATTGTTATGGTATGTGGGTTTAATTGCCCTGCAACATGTGGAATCTTTCCTGAGCAGGGACCAAATCCATGTCCCCTGCATTGGCAGGTGGATTCTCAACTACTGGAATACCAGGGAAGTCTTGACGTTAGGGATTCTTATAATCCTAGTCATTTGCTTGGCAGAACTTATAACAGCCTCAACTTCCTCCTAGGTGACGCTATCCAGAAAAACAGTTGCTAGAAAGAGCTATTTACAGAGGTAGAGAGAGAGTTGTGGTCCTTTAATATTCTGTCCTTAGATTTCACAGAGGCCAAAATCCCTTTAATAGATTGTAATGACATTCATGGAATCTCGGTTTGTGCTGCAGAGACTTTTACTATGGCTTTTACTCTCTTTCCTGTGGTTCACTTTGCATCCATGAACGACCACTGCTTTTGTGCAAAGTGACTATTTTTATTCAGCAAAGATTGACGCAGAGGTGAGCGTGGAGATGCTTTCCCGCAGCTGCTGCCTTTTCATCAAGACAAGCATCCATGGCCACGGACACGTTTCCACCCTCAACCTCAGGGTTGGGAAGAAGTGCTGGTCAGTGCTCCTGTTCGGTTTGGGGCAGGTGTCGGTGGGCTGCAGGCTGCCTGCATCAGCTGGACTGTCCGAGGATGCATTTCTGCCTCCAGGAAAGTGCGTCCTGCAGGATCCTGTGTGTAGCTCTAAGGAAAGGAGTTGTGGCTTTAAAATCACCAAAAATGAAAAGAAAAAAAAAAGGCATAATTATCGTGTCGGCCCTGTTGAGTTAACCCTGATTTTGGCCTCAATTCTGGAATGAGTCAGCCGATGTAGACAAACCCCTTATTAGGTAATGGCTAGTTATTTATTCTCTCCCTTCCTCTAGTCGTTTACTTGGAGAGAGCTGCTTCCACCTGATATCCCCCAGTGATGATTTCTTCCTCCAGCAGAATTCCCTGCTCAGGGTGAAGGTGCTTTTCCCACGACGTCGCGGATTTGGTGTCGTTAACGAATTGCTTCACTCAGTGCTTGCTGTGCAGTCACCATGCTGGACACGTGCCCTGTCCCGCCAGCAGCCTGTCCCTCTGACTCCCAGGCATTCTTATAAGCTCCTTAAGTTCTTTCAAGATGTAGGATGTTGGACCTGCTTGGGCCGGTGGCTCTGGGCCTGGGAGATGCTGTTGGAGTCGGTGGGGGAGGGGGGCTCTCTCTCCCAGGGTCTCCCTCACTCCCTTCTCTAAAACTTAGTAGAACCACTATCTAAAAAGGCTGAAATCCTCTCTTCCAGGGATTTGGGCATAGATGGCCAGGGAATCCTTTCCTATCATGGTAAAATCAGTCATCAGAAGCAGCTGGTGGGCTTCAGAGAGCGGGGGCTGTCACTGTGACCTGCTTGTCTGGCATTCCGCCCCCAGCTCTCTAGCATCAGAAATGGGAAGCTTTAAAACCCCTGCCTCATTGGATGCCTTGAGTCATAAAGTAGATGTGAGACGCTGAGTGGGGGCGGGAGGAGGGAGACAGGTGGCTGGAGCTATATCCTCATGTAGGCTGTCCTTTCTTAATAGGCTTTAGAAATCCTGGAATGTGTAATTCACCAGCACAGAGCTCCACCTGTGTCCCCACGCTGGGAGGAAGGAGCTGTGTGTCTGTTCTTCCTCTGAGTCCCAGGAGGTGCTGGCTAGTGTGCAGTGAGCAGTGATCGCCTGTGATGACTGGTTCTTGCTGCTTCCTAAGCCAATCAAAGGGCAGAAGGAGGCCGCTGTAAAGGCCCCTGGGGCTTTGCCAGGCTGAGTCACAGCTGACTTGGGGAAATGCCGCCCAGGACGCCTCCAGCCCCCTTTCTAATTGGAAGTCTGCAGCCGCACACTCCAGATGAGTCAGAGTCGGGGAGAGTGTGCGGGAGATGTACCAGGAGCGAGGTGTGGGAGAATCACAAACAGTGCTGGGTCAGGCCCACACCTCTGTGCTCCTGGGCCTTTCCTCCCCGCAGGGGTGTCCTGATGCCAGAGGCCGGGGGAAAGGGGCACCTTGGGGAGGGCAGATCCTTTCTGTTGGCCTCACCAGTCTCCGTGCTGTGACTGACACACACATCTTTCACTTTCTCAGCCCAGGGCATGGCAGTGGGCAGGGCATGCAAGGGCTGACTGTTGAGTGGCAGGAATCCTCTACCATCTGCCCCTTCCAGAGTGTGTCGTGTTCCCTGCCTAGATCTACTGAATCAGAACAAGGAGCCTGGAATTCAAACAAGGTCCCAAGGGTTACTGAAGAGCAGCCCCCACTGGACACCACTGCTCTGTGGGCTTGGACTGGCCTTGGACGTTGTCCAGTCAGGACCAGACCCTGAGCTCCAGGGCCCCGGGGTTCTTCTCACACTGTCTCATTGATTCTAAAATGCACATTTTCCCCTCACATTTTAACATCTCTAAAATGAGGTTACATCTTGGATGGTGTTTCATGGTTTCATTGATAACGCTTTTCCTCTTGAGTGTTAGGTGGAGTTCACGGCCTTGCAATTGCTGGCTCTTGGATTCGATGACCTCTGTGTCTCTTGCCTGTGCTCGGGGGACGTGTTCTCTCTGACCCACCTCATCCACATGGCGGTTGTTGTGGATGAAGGGTGGCAGGTACACAGAGAGCAGCGTGCAAAAGTAAGGACTCCGGTGGGTATCTTTGCAGCCTGGCTCCTCAGGATACTGACATCTGCTTTGGTGTTAGCAACCTGTTGGCTCATGAGGATGATCACCCCCCTTTCACACATTGGGCTGCAGTTTGTGACACAGCTAGTAAGTGACGGAGGCCAGGCTCCAAGGTCCAGGCCCTGCCCCCTGTCAGCACACCCTTTATCTTTTGAGCCTCTCCCACTCACCTTTATTCTCAGCCCTGTAGGTGTTTCAGAGGCCGTCATGGTGGATGCAGTGAAGATGATTCATTTCTTTAGGCTCTGATGTCTCAGAGGCTGTTCTTGTGCAATAGTTGCATATTAACCACGTGACAAGTCTGTGTCAGCTCTTTTTGCTCAAGTCTGCCCACTGCACAGTGAGCAGGCATTGTCCTCTGTCTCCTGGACACTTGATGATAGCACAGTTCTGTGTTCTCCACATGAATAAGCCATGGATCTCTGGGCAGTGAGTGTATTCCTCTGTGAGCCTGGCCATGCCTTGCAGGGAGGGGCATTTTATCACCCAGAGAACTGAGTGTGAGAAGGGGCGCCAGCAGATGACAGCAGGGAGGCTGCCTCTGGGAGCTGGAGCACCCTGGGGCCTGGGGGCGGGACCCTGGACACCTGAGGCTCTCTGCCCCTGCAGTTTGCTGAAACCACATGTCATTTGGCCACTGCTTTTAAACCCACCCACTCCTGGAGATGCTTCAGTTTTTTTGTTTTGTGTTTGGCTTTAGTGCCTGTTCATTTATTCATGGGGGTTGCGGTGGGACAGGATGATGTGATCGGAATGAGTGAGTGGTGGGCATTTCGTGTGCATTTGCTCATAACTCCGGTTGCTGGTTGCTTCAGTCCTCAGTCCTCATTGAATAGTTGCTCCTGCCAAGCACTGTGCCAAGTCCTCAGTCAGCAGGTGGTCTGTACACACTGGTGTCCCAGGACAGCCCTGGGGGGGGTCACACGCTCCCTTTCACCCTCACGGGTGTTCCATAACACCTTGAAGAGGCAGTATTTTCAGTGATAAAGCAGAGGTAGTCTTGGGGCATGCGGTGGGCACATCGCAGGAGTGCAGGTGTCAGGTGATGGAGGTGCCACCCTGACGGACGGTGCAGGTGTCATCCTGACGGATGGTGCAGGTGTCGGGTGGTGCAGATGTCACCCTGACGGACGGTGCAGGTGTCACCCTGACGGGTAGGTGGTCTGAGCCCTGGGCCCCATGCTCAGAGCTGAACCAAAGGAGCTGGTTCCAGAAACTTGACTGTAGAACTCAGAAGGCAGGCTGCCCAGTGTTCTTCCGGAAGGTGACATCCTGTCAGCAGGATGTAAGATCTCAAATGCACAGGGAGGTTACTCACGGGTGTTGGTGAGAAACGGCTGTGGCTCAGAGGCTGACTGACGGATGCAGTGAGTTGCCTTCTCCTTGTTGGGGGACTGGCTACCCTTAACAGGTGGAGAGGGACTCATTCGAGGAAATGTGAGTCGTAGTTTCTTCTCACAGACCGAGTGTGTGTGTGGTTTAATCTGTTGATTAAAGAAAAGCAAGTAATGGGGCTCTTTCAACTTCCAAGTAGGTTTTTGATGACTAAAAGTGGTTTATGTATCTCTGTGGGAGCAGGAGTTTTGGAGGGTGGTTTACGTGAGTAAAACAAAAAAATCTTCCTAAAAGATGTTCATTAGACTTGAGACATTAGTAATCAGAATCAGAGCTTGAGGAAGAGGGAAGCAGCACCCAGCAGTTCCTGGGGCTGAGGCTGCCTCTTGGAGGTGGTTGTGTGGGAACCTGGGGTCCTGGACTTGGCTCCCTGTGAGTTTCCTCCCATTCCTCATGCAGGTGTGGACAGATGTCCTCTGTATAAACTCTAGAGTGCTGTGAGAGGTGCTGAGGTTTGGACAAGCTCACGCAGAGGGTCCAGCAGACTGCATAGGACAGGGCGCTGGGTTAGGGTGGAGGCAGCAGGAAGAGGTGGGCTCACTGCACCCAAGAGCTCCCACTCAAGGCCACAAGAGCTGGTCCACCCGTGAAGCAATGTGGATGATCCTGAAAGAGCAGTTCTGGTCAAACGTTGATCAGTGAGCTCAAAATAAGATGATCTAGGAAGAGGTTTTCTAATTGTTTTGAAGGTGAAATCTATCCATCCATCCACCCATCCTGCTGAATATTCTTTTTTCTTTTATGCTATCTCATGAAAAATGTGCAGACTCACCCCACTGCATTGATCTCTCACCCTGCAGATGGGCCTTCCCTGAGATGCCTGTCTCCCTAAGAGAGGTGAGGACAGAAGACCTATAAGAGGACCTGATGCTTAAGGAGGTTTTGGGTGAAGTTTGGCGAGATGTTTCATGAGATGTTTGAGGAGAGCAGCGGGCAAGCTGACTATTGCTGAGTATACTTTGATGTTCTCACTGCTGTGAGCTGATACGCAGGGCTGGGAAGGAGGAGCAGGTGGGTGCTGCGCTCCCTTGGGGAGTGGGACAGGGCCCTGAGCGTCCTGGAGGACCATCAGGCCCACGGATGGCAGCCCTGCCACCTGCATGGGCTTGTATGGTCAGTTGCTCTGACATCTGTGTCTGGGATCACCAACAGCCCTTGGATTCTCTGGCCCAGCCAGGACTGGCTCCCCTGTGTGTATTATGGCATGGTTACTATTTACCCAACACTCAGGCTGCAACATTATGAAGTCCCAATATCTATCAAGGTTAGTTCTGCAGATAATTAGAGACCCTGGTGAAATGGGGCAGGTGGAAGCCACCCAGCTCTGACACTAAATGGTTAATGATAGAAATATAAATGGACTCTGCTTATGAAGGCTGCTCTTCCTTTTAGGGATGTGCATTTGATGAGATTGTTCATCTGGAATCATCAGAAACGAACCAGTGTTTATTCAGAGTCTGTGCTGTGCTCAGTGGGAGGTGCAGCAGAACTGTAAGCTGTGCCGAGCCCATGTCCACCGTGAAGAGCAGGGAGTGACCTGGAGGTGTGACCTGGAGGCTTGTTCTGTGCACCACTGATACCTGGGCGTGGGCAGCCCCTGCTCAGGCTCAGTCTCTTAGAGGCAGGGAGTAGGCATCAGCAGCCAAGGTTAAGAACCATTGTCCTAAACAGATCACCCCTTTGCTGCAGCCAAGCCTGCTTCCTGCATCTCTTATGATACTTGGTTATTTTTCCCTGCCATAGTCATTGACCCACTTATTTTCCACCCCAGGAGTTTGTAAGTTGAGGACACACTGTCAACAAAATTAGATCCCAGCCTTGAAGGATGGTGGTGAGGGGCAACTTCCACTTGGGCAGGGACAGCAGGGCGGGAGGCCCCAAGTGACCCAGGTTCACGCCCCCTTGTGGCCCCCTCCCCTGACCTGTGGGCCGGGGGGCTCGCCTTGAATTCTGCACAGGCATCAGCACACATCCTGCGCTCTGAAGTCTTGAAGCATAACCAGGCCCACCTGGGCATTTAGATGAAGAGCTATGTGGTGAGATGAGCTGGGGCAGCCTGTCTAGATCTTCCTGCTTCTCACATGGAGACCTGCCTCCACCGAGCCTCCTCCACGCCGTGTGGCCGCCCTGCTCACAGTGGCTGTTCATCTCTCTGAGCCTTCATTCTCTTGTGAAGGGAGGGAAATACACACCTACCACTTGTGCTGCTCACAGAGGCATCACTCGTGTGGACACTGACCCAGTGCAGCGTGTGTCTCTCGTTTCTCTTGATGCCCCCTGAAGGCCTCTAAGACTCCCAAGTCCTAGACCTTGCAGAGCCTGAGGAGAGGCAGAAGGATGCTGGCTCCCCATGTCCCCGTCCTGTCCTATCTTCCTGATGACTCATTTCTCCCCGGATGACCCCACCCCCAGCAGAGGTGCAGTGACGGGCATGGGGGCTCTCCTGTTCTCCACGGAGCTCCCATGGCCAGCACGGGGAGGTGGCCCAGTGAGTGCTCTCACTGCTAGAGAATCTTACTGCTTCTTGTGTGAAGGTGATGAGAGGCCTGTGAGTGCCCCCACTGGGTGTGGTCGAAGGGGGGCTGCTGGAGCAGCAAGAAAGGGAAGGCAGTGTTGAAACCAGGAGCTAGCTTTGCACGGGGCTGCGGAGAGTTCTGCCAGCCACCAGCTCTGGCCCAATTGTCCTAGGGTGTGGGTGTTGAAAATTCTGGCCCAAATGCCTCCACAGGCTGCTCGTGCTGTTGTTCACCTATGACATTTGATGTCTTTAGGAATCCAGTGAGGGTTACACCGTGAAACTTTGCTTCTTGGCTCCGAGGTCCAGTCTGGCCCTGATAGAAAGGATTTGATGACCAGTTAAATCATCTCTCGGAAGAGCAATCAAGAGCACCTCCCTGGGCACAAAATGGCAAGTGGGCGAGCTGTGCAGTTCACACGGGCTGGGTGGCCGGAAGGGGTGGAGGGCCCGGATCTCACGTGTTCTCCACGGAGCTCCCATGGCCAGCACGGGGAGGTGGCCCAGTGAGTGCTCTCACTGCTAGAGAATCTTACTGCTTCGTGTGTGAAGGTGATGAGAGGCCTGTGAGTGCCCCCACTGGGTGTGGTCGAAGGGGGGCTGCTGGAGCAGCAGGAAAGGGAAGGCAGTGTTGAGACCAGGAGCTAGCTTTGCACGGGGCTGCGGAGAGTTCTGCCAGCCACCAGCTCTGGCCCAATTGTCCTGGGGTGGGGGTGTTGAAAATTCTGGCCCAAATGCCTCCACAGGCTGCTCGTGCTGTTGTTCACCGATGACATTTGATGTCTTTAGGAATCCAGTGAGGGTTACACCGTGAAACTTTGCTTCTTGGCCCCGAGGTCCAGTCTGGCCCTGATAGAAAGGATTTGATGACCAGTTAAATCATCTCTCGGAAAAGCAATCAAAAGCACCTCCCTGGGCACAAAATGGCAAGTGGGCGAGCTGTGCAGTTCACAGGGGCTGGGTGGCCGGAAGGGGTGGAGGGCCCGGATCTCACCGGAGGGGGCTTCGGATGCAGCCGGAGAGGCTGTGGAGGCTGCAGGGCTGATGGATTGGTGGGAGCAGTGGGGAGGAGTCCCTGAGAAAGCACCTCCCTGGGCACAAAATGGCAAGTGGGCGAGCTGTGCAGTTCACAGGGGCTGGGTGGCCGGAAGGGGTGGAGGGCCCGGATCTCACGGGAGGGGGCTTCGGATGCAGCCGGAGAGGCTGTGGAGGCTGCAGGGCTGATGGATTGGTGGGAGCAGTGGGGAGGAGTCCCTGAGAGGGGTCAGTGTGTGAGACAGGAAGACAACCCACAGCAGCGAGGATGGGTGGAGGAGGGGCAGTTACCGGGGGAGCAGGTCGTGAGCCCTGAGAGTCCAGAGGCCCAGCACATTCATCTCACAGGTTTGTACCCTCTGGGTCTTTGGACGCGGTCGGTGTTCGTGTGCCAGGCTTGTTTCTGGCTCCTGCGGTGGGGTCGCTGGTGTGGAGCAGAGCTGTGTGTCGCGTGTGGTGCTGGGTGGTCGCCTTGTGGGCCGAGCGCCAGGGGACCCGTGTCCTCCCACCTGCACCCTCATGCTGGCAGCTGTTACACCCCGACTGAAGATAAACCGCGGTCTCGGGGGAGGGGCCCGGCCCCGCCCCTCCC
>SJYT01045310.1:237161-265614 GCA_006410635.1 Cephalophus harveyi
AAGTTAAATAAGCAGGGTGACAATATACAGCCTTGACGCACTCCTTTTCCTATTTGGAACCAGTCTGTTGTTCCATGTCCAGTCCTAACTGTTGCTTCCTGACCTGCATACAGATTTCTCAAGAGGCAGGTTAGGTGGTCTGGTATTCCCATCTCTTTCAGAATTTTCCACAGTTTATTGTGATCCACACAGTCAAAGGCTTTGGCATAGTCAATAAAGCAGAAGTAGATGTTTTTCTGGAACTCTCTTGCTTTTTCCATGATCCAGCGGATGTTGGCAATTTGATCTCTGGTTCCTCTGCCTTTTCTAAAGCCAGCTTGAACATCAGGGAGTTCACGGTTCACGTATTGCTGAAGCCTGGCTTGGAGGATTTTGAGCATTACTTTACTAGCATGTGAGATGAGTGCAATTGTGCGGTAGTTGGAGCATTCTTTTGCATTGCCTTTCTTTGGAATTGGAATGAAAACTGACCTTTTCCAGTCCTGTGGCCACTGCTGAGTTTTCCAAATTTGCTGGCAGATTGAGTGCAGCACTTTCACAGCATCATCTTTCAGGATTTGAAACAGTTCTTACTTGTGAAGAAATTTTCCAGGTGAACGGTCTGTTGGTGAAATTCAGGAAGGCATGTGATGTTAGTATATTGATGGACATTTTCCATATTATCACCTCTGCAAAGCAATTCTTTTTGAGTGGTAGTAAGGTGGAGGTAAGCCACTCCCGCTCCTCTCACTTAGCCAGAGGATGGGGAGTGGGTTCATGAGGCAGCGTGCCGACCTGGACACTGGTGGTGAGCTTGGGTCACCCCCATGGGCAGCGATCTCCCGAGCTGGTGGTCCTGGATCGGGTGGTGAGCTGGCCTGCTGAGGTGGAGTGTGCACCTGATCCGGGCTACATGTCTTCAGCTCACTTTCCAGTCTGGTCCAGAACCCAGGATTGTGCTCTGAGTCTCTGCGGACCGTGGTGTGGAGTTAATCACAGCAGTAAGAACGGGTCACCGGCTTCAATGTGCAGGCCAGCAGTTGATGAGGGGCGTTAGTTGCACGTAAGTGACCAGGCCTCCATCTGCTCACCTGCGACATTTGAATCATAAATATGGCCGGACTCCCCGTCGCAGAGTCCCAGCTTGACGGCGTAAAAGGAAGGACGCTCCGTGGCCATGTTTTCTCCCACCCGCCCGCAGCCTCCGTGTTGGCCCCCTTCTGTCCTGTGAGGAGCGTGTTCAGGTTGCTGTGACACAGTACTGCAGACCAGGTAAGCAGCACACAGTGGTTTCTTAGGGTTCCGGGGGCTGGAGGGCCAAGACCAGGCCCAGGGGCAGGGGATGGTTTCTGTGAGGTCCTCTTGCAGGATGCAGACTTCTGTGTTCTCACAGGGCAGAGGGGTTAGGGGTCCCTCCTCTATAAGGTCCCATTCACACTGGCTCCCCTCTCATGACGTGATCACCTCCCAAAGGCCCACCTCCCAGCATGCTCAGCGTTAGGCTTTCACCTGTGAATTTGGGAACCCCAGTGTGCAGACTGCGGCGGGCAGGCTGGACGTTCTCCTCTGCTGTCATTGCCTCCTGCCCTGTGCGCCCACCACCCCAGCCAGCAGGGCTTGGTCCAGATCTCACCTTCTCTGGGAGGACCTAGCTCTTGGCCCAGCCTGCCTTTTTTTTTTTTTTAAAGGTATTATGGAGGAGTTCAAATACACATAAGTAGACAGAATGGTATTATGAACCCCACACGCCCATTGCCCTACAGCAGTCTGTGGTCCATCCTGCCCCCGCCCTGGTCCCCTCCAAGCAGAGCCCAGAAATGTTTCCTTTTTCATCTGTAAATATTTTACTACATATCTCTCAAATATAAGGACTTTTAAGCAAACCTAATAAGGTGTGGATCATACCCCCAAATGAACAAATTGCTTAATAACATCAAATATTTAATTATTATTCACATTTCCAGTTAGTTCATAAATGTCATAAACTTATTTTATAGTTTTTCCTTAATTCAGAATTCAGATAGAGTCACTCTTTATTATTTAATTGTCTGTTTTTTTAAGTCACAGTTTCCTCTTTTATCTTTTCTGTGTTTTGATCTTATTTCTTGGTTTGTTTTTGTCATGCCTTTGTTCAGGGAGCTGGGCTTTGCCTACAGTTTTCCACAGTCTGAATTAGGCAAGTGCATCCCCAGGGTGGAGTTTAGCCAGTTCCTTGGTGCTCCTTTATGTCTGCAAATTGGAGGTTGGATATGAAGTACGGTTTTGGGTTTTATTCTTATTTTTGGAGAGGTGGGCTAGCCGCCCTCATGGGAGGAGTTTTGTTCTGCAGGCTGGAATCTCCAGTTGAGCAGCTGTTGGTATCTGTGCCTGCATCCCCTGATACCTGGGTTACAACACTCCATTCATCAGCTGCTTTTACTTCCTGGTTTGAAGACTTTTGGAAAGGACAGCTCTGCCTTGCCTGACTGTCTGTTCGCCTTGCGATTCTGTCCGTGTGGGAAAGATCACTCACTTCCGAGTTTTTTCTCTTTTATTTCTCAGTTTTCAGTCACTGGTGACCAAGCGGGAGTTGTATTTGCTTTGGATTTAGATCATTGCGAACTCAGGGATTTAAACGTTTGTGTTTTGGTGTATTGCTGTTACTTTTCTTATTAATGTTAAACTTGTCCCAGCTTTGGTCAGTGGAAGAGTATTTAGTGGCTCCTGGGTCCTTTTGGTGTGATCCTCCTGGCTTGCTAGCTCGCATGATAGGATTTCCAGGGTCACATTGTGTATGTCTTGCCCAGACCTAGAACTGGCCTTTTTCCCAGAGAGCCTGGTTCCTTCTGTTAGCAAGTGGTGTGTCTGGGTTTCCTCACTGTGCTCTCTGCCCTGGCTGAAACTTTTGGGTACTGTCGGTATAACCATGGCAACCTCTTACCCTCGTGTCCTTTCCTGAGACGTACGTGTCTGGACTCAGCATCAGGTTGGGTCCACCTTTGGGTTCTTGGCCATTTGGTGCCATCACACAGAACGTTGGAGCTTCTCCAGGCCTGCCCCCTAGCCTGTGTTCTATTGGGGTCTCCCCATCTCTTCCCACAGTCCCATCCACTGTCCTGGGAGCTGCTCATGAGCAGCCTGTGAGGCTGTTGGGTCTCAGCTCTCCTTGTGGATGCCTGCGCCCATATCGGGCCTGCCAGGACTCTTCCTGAGAAGGATGTGGTTCCTGCAGAGGGTGTGTCTCTGGAGCTGCCAGGCTGCAAATCCTCCTGGTGCCTGAGCCCCATCCATGTGTCTCCCTGAGTCATTGTTCTTTGGAATGTCAGGCCCCTCTGTGTGACCCCCCACATCTTTGCTGTGTGGTGCACTAGGTTCTGTGTTAAATGGAGCCTGTACACCTCTCCTCTCTGGCATCACCAGGCCAGCTGGACACACTGATTAGGCCCTTGTGGCTCAGAGCCAGACCCAGAGCTGCTCCTTCAGCCCTTCCCTCCACAGGACTCTGTGCTCAGCTTTCCTCCCTTCCTTTTTCTCTGGTGTATACTCGCACACCCTCCGGTGTGTTTCTTCACAGTGGCCATGCCCCTGATCATCACACATGATCAGACATGGTGAGGCTGTAGCGGCACATCTTTTTCACTATGGTTGAAATAGCATTTCCAGTTATTTCCTTACTTCTTGACAGGCTGAGTGCCTCATCAGCAAACCTTCATGTAGGCTCCAGGCTAGATGTTGATTAACCTTGGTTTACGATGTCTCACCTTTCTCCACATCTGTCAGAAGCTCCCTAGGATGGGTGCAGAGCAGGTGCCTCTCTGTGACACTGCGTTGTGCTGGCCACTCAGTCCCCATCCAGAGGCGACCTTAACAGCAGCTGCAACTGGTGTCCCATGAGATGGAGCTGCTCCCCTGTCCACCCCAGGATCTGAGCATCCACCCTGGCTCATCCCTTTTGTCTGCTGGGGCCGTGGTCCTCTGTGTGAGGATGTGAGGGGGACCAGATCCCCCTGGAGGAGAGCTATCTCTGCCCCAGCCGGGGAGGCACCCAGTGCTGGAAGAAGCACAGCAGGGCTTTCACACTTGGACAACTCTGTTTTGCTTTCTGTCCTCTCCTCTTCATTTTCCTGATTCTCCCTCCTGTTCTTCTGCTTCTGCTGCAAGCCAAACTTCACTCTCTAGTTCTTTCCTTCTTCTGTGCATCCGTTTTCCGATTGGCTGCATCGCTGACAAGGAGAGTTTTAGTGCTGTTCCTAAATCCTGAGGTAGGGGTTGAAGAAGAGAGGCTTAGACAGATGTGCGGTTAGGCGGTTTGTGAGGCATATGTGTGTGTGTTGCAGGGGGGTACCAGCGTTTGTCTTAGTTCTGGGCGGAGATCCTTCTGTTGATCCTCTCAGAAATGGGTGATCTGACCTTTGGAATCACTAGTGCTGTGTGTCTCCTGGGAGATGGGCCACGCTGCAGAGACTTGCAACATGATTATAAGAAAGATTAGCTGGCTGTATCCCAGCTGTTTCTTTTCTTGGAAAAGCAAGTGGCATAACCTTCCCTTGAGAAAATCCTCTGTCCATTAGATCCAGGTTTAGTGAATCTGAGACCCAAGCCTCGAAGCTCCCAAATCAGCGACTCCTCGCCACCCAGTGAAATCCACACGTCTTCATTTGAGAAGCATGTGTTCCAGGGAGGTCCTACATCAGTGTTTGTATTTTATCATATTTTTTAGTTGCACCTTTTTAATGCAAATTTTTTCTTCCAGTTGTAGAGAAACCAGAAAACCACAGCCAGTCAGTCATTGTGGAGGGATGTGAAAGGTGGAGTGGTGTGTGTTTCCCTTCAGAGGATTTTAAAGGTCTCAGCTATTATTAACACTGAATTTATTATCTATATTTAGGATAAACCCACTATAGATGATTGGGATGAGTTGTAAGTGTGTGCAGTGTGTGTATGTTTATCTGCCCCCTGCGTGGAAGGCACATTGTGCTTACGCTCACTGCTGGGGCTTAGCTGTACCCATGCGGTGCTGGGATCTCTGCAGGGCTGTGCTTCCCGGTTTGCATTTCCGATAAAGTGTGCAGTGTCCTCTCAGTAATAACAACTTGTTAGGGGCTGCATCGAGTTGGGGATGCACAGGAGTGATGAGTGATTATCATGAATGACTAAACTAGAGGGCTGGATTTCACAGACTCATCGGAATGTGTGTGTGCAGAGAAGGGGTGATCTTCCCAGATCCTGTTTGGGGCGGGGGCCCCCCTCATATCCCTGCGCAGAGCATGGTTGGAGGACTGCCCTCAGCATCACCACGGCAGCTGGGTTACAAGCCATCTGAGAATATGCGCTGGTTGTTTTCAGCCCACTGTGAGTTTCTGACCATGAATGAAATTACCAAGCTTAGTCACCCACCCTGTTCATGACTCTTGGCTTTGAGTGGTTGTTAGCTATTTCCAAAAAACAAATAAGCCTTAAAGGATGAAAATTATGCTGTGGGCTCTGAGGGCGCCATCCATGGGAGGAGTTCCAGAAATGTTTTGCGTCACAGCAGCATCGAGGATGTGCCCAGGGTCTGCCCCGGGACTGTGGGGGGGCCCAGGGTCCGCCCCAGGGCTGTTTGGGGGGCCCAGGGTCTGCCCCGGGGCTGTGTGGGGGCCCAGGTCTGCCCCGGGGCTGGGTGGGGGCCCAGGGTCTGCCCCGGGGCTGTGTGAGGTCTCAGGGTCTTCCCTGGGACTGTGTGGGGGGCCCAGGGTCTGATTGTTCTGCAGGCTGGAATCTCCAGTTGAGCAGCTGTTGGTATCTGTGCCTGCATCCCCTGATACCTGGGTTACAACACCCCATTCATCAGCTGCTTTTACTTCCTGGTTTGAAGACTTTTGGAAAGGACAGCTCTGCCTTGCCTGACTGTCTGTTCACCTTGCGATTCTGTCCGTGTGGGAAAGATCACTCACTTCCGAGTTCTTTCTCTTTTATTCCTCAGTTTTCAGTCACTGGTGACCAAGCGGGAGTTGTATTTGCTTTGGATTTAGATCATTGCGAACTCAGGGATTTAAACGTTTGTGTTTTGGTGTATTGCTGTTACTGTTCTTATTAATGTTAAACTTGTCCCAGCTTTGGTCAGTGGAAGAGTATTTAGTGGCTCCTGGGTCCTTTTGGTGTGATCCTCCTGGCTTGCTAGCTCGCATGATAGGATTTCCAGGGTCACATTGTGTATGTCCTGCCCAGACCTAGAACTGGCCTTTTTCCCAGAGAGCCTGGTTCCTTCTATTAGCAAGTGGTGTGTCTGGGTTTCCTCACTGTGCTCTCTGCCCCGGCTGAAACTTTTGGGTACTGTCGGTATAACCATGGCAACCTCTTACCCTCGTGTCCTTTCCTGAGACGTACGTGTCTGGACTCAGCATCAGGTTGGGTCCACCTTTGGGTTCTTGGCCATTTGGTGCCATCACACAGAACGTTGGAGCTTCTCCAGGCCTGCCCCCTAGCCTGTGTTCTACTGGGGTCTCCCCATCTCTTCCCACAGTCCCATCCACTGTCCTGGGAGCTGCTCATGAGCAGCCTGTGAGGTTGTTGGGTCTCAGCTCTCCTTGTGGACGCCTGCGCCCATATCAGGCCTGCCAGGACTCTTCCTGAGAAGGATGTGGTTCCTGCAGAGGGTGTGTCTCTGGAGCTGCCAGGCTGCAAATCCTCCTGGTGCCTGAGCCCCATCCATGTGTCTCCCTGAGTCTTTGTTCTTTGGAATGTCAGGCCCCTCTGTGTGACCCCCCACATCTTTGCTGTGTGGTGCACTAGGTTCTGTGTTAAATGGAGCCTGTACACCTCTCCTCTCTGGCATCACCAGGCCAGCTGGACACACCGATCAGGCCCTTGTGGCTCAGAGCCAGACCCAGAGCTGCTCCTTCAGCCCTTCCCTCCACAGGACTCTGTACTCCGCCTTCCTCCCTTCCTTTTTCTCTGGTACATACTCGCACACCCTCCAGTGTGTTTCTTTACAGTGGCCATGCCCCGATCATCACATCAGACATGGTGAGGCTGTAGCAGCAAATCTTTTTCACTATCGTTGAAATAACATTTCCAGTTATTTCCTTACTTCTTGACAGGCTGAGTGCCTCATCAGCAAACCTTCATGTAGGCTCCAGGCTAGATGTTGATTAACCTTGGTTTACGATGTCTCACCTTTCTCCACATCTATAAGAAGCTCCCTAGGATGGGTGCAGAGCAGGTGCCTCTCTGTGACACTGCGTTGTGCTGGCCACTCAGTCCCCATCCAGAGGCGACCTTACAGCGGCTGCAACTGGTGTCCCATGAGATGGAGCTGCTCCCCTGTCCACCCCAGGATCCGAGCATCCACCCTGGCTCATCCCTTTTGTCTGCTGGGGCCGTGGTCCTCGTGTGAGGATGTGAGGGGAACCAGATCCCCCTGGAGGAGAGCTGTCTCTGCCCCAGCCGGGGAGGCACCCAGTGCTGAAAGAAGCACAGCAGGGCTTTCACACTTGGACAACTCTGTTTTGCTTTCTGTCCTCTCCTCTTCATTTTCCTGATTCTCCCTCCTGTTCTTCTGCTTCTGCTGCAAGCCAAACTTCACTCTCTAGTTCTCTCCTTCTTCTGTGCATCCGTTTTCCGATTGGCTGCATCGCTGACAAGGAGAGTTTTAGTGCTGTTCCTAAATCCTGAGGTAGGGGTTGAAGAAGAGAGGCTTAGACAGATGTGCGGTTAGGCGGTTTGTGAGGCATATGTGTGTGTGTTGCAGGGGGGTACCTGTGTCTGTCTTAGTTCTGGGCAGAGATCCTCTTGTTGATCCTCTCAGAGATGGGTGATTTGACCTTTAGAATCACTAGTGCTGTGTGTCTCCTGGGAGATGGGCCACGCTGGAGAGACTTGCAACATGATTATAAGAAAGATTAGCTGGCTGTATCCCAGCTGTTTCTTTTCTTGGAAAAGCAAGTGGCATAACCTTCCCTTGAGACAATCCACTGTCCATTAGATCCAGGTTTAGCGAATCTGAGACCCAAGCCTCGAGGCTCCCAGATCACCTCGCCACTCGGTGAAATCCACACGTCTTCATGTTGAGAAGCATGTGTTCCAGGGAGGTCCTGCATCAGTGTTTGTGTTTGTATTTTATCGTGTTTTTTAGTGGCACCTTTTTAATGCAAATTGTTTCTTCTAATTGTAGAGAAACCAGAAAACCACAGCCCGTCAGTCATTGTGGAGGGATGTGAAAGGTGGAGTGGTGTGTGTTTCCCGTCAGAGGATTTTAAAGGTCTCAGCTATTATTAACACTGAATTTATTATCTATGTTTAGGATAAACCCACTAAAGATGATTGGGATGAGTTGTAAGTGTGTGCAGTGTGTGTATGCTTATCTGCCCCCTGCGTGGAATGCACATTGTGCTTACGCTCACTGCGGGGGCTTGGCTGTACCCATGCGGTGCTGGCATCTCTGCAGGGCTGTGCTTCCCGGTTTGCATTTCCGATAAAGTGTGCAGTGTCCTCTCAGTAATAACAACTTGTTAGGGGCTGCATCGAGTTGGGGATGCACAGGAGTGATGAGTGGTTATCATGAATGACTAAACCAGAGGGCTGGATTTCATAGACTCATCGGAATGTGTGTGTGCAGAGAAGGGGTGATCTTCCCAGATCCTGTTTGGGGCGGGGGCCCCCCTCATATCCCTGCACAGAGCACGGTTGGACGACTGCCCTCAACATCACCATGGCAGCTGGGTTACAAGCCATCTGAGAATATGCGCTGGTTGTTTTCAGCTCACTGTGAGTTTCTGACCATGAATGAAATTAACAAGTTTAGTCACCGACCCTATTCATGACTCTTGGCTTTGAGTAGTTGTTAGCTATTTCCAAAAAACAAATAAGCCTTAAAGGATGAAAATTATGCTGTGGGCTCTGAGGGCGCCATCCATGGGAGGAGTTCCAGAAATGTTTTGCGTCACAGCAGCATCGTGGATGTGCCCAGGGTCTGCCCTGGGACTGTGTGGGGGGCCCAGGGTCTGCCCCGGGGCTGTGGTGGGGGGCCCAGGGTCTGCCCCAGGGGGCCCAGGGTCTGCCCTGGGGCTGTGGGGGGGTGGCCCAGGGTCTGCCCCGGGGCTGTGTGGGGGCCCAGGGTCTGCCCTGGGGCTGTGTGGGGGGCCCAGGGTCTGCCCTGGGGCTCTGTGGGGGGGCCCAGGGTCTGCCCTGGGGCTGTGTAGGGGCAGCTCATGCCACAGGCATTAGAGTACCAGGATCCGAACACAGCCCAGCTGTGCGGACTCTGAGGCATGCGTGTGCTGCCCCCATAGGTAAAGTCAAGCCTGGCATCTCTCCAGCCCCTACAGGCTCCCCTGTCTAGTCTTTTTCACGCTGTGCCCATTTGGGAGCATCCTGTCTGGGACCATGTTGGGACAGATCTTTACCTCGTGTCTTGGAGGTCTTTTCTGCTTCCTTGCTTTCTGGTGACATGGAAGGTGGGGGATGTATACCATCTAGAAGGCAGCAAGTGTGCTTATGCCCTTCTCTGCTGTGAGAAATAGGATGCTCTCATTGCCTTCTTTTGTCTCCTTTAGCCCCCTGATTATAACCTTTGCTTGTTTCTCAGCATCTGCAGTTTTAAAACGACCTTAGCAAATGTGATACAGAAACCAAACCCTGAAACCTCCGTGCGAGCACTCTGAACATGTGAGAACATCACAGTGTTGGTTTCTTAGACTTCTGTTCCCTTGGTGAACTTTGGAGACCCCAAAGTGCAGCTTCTGCCATGTAATTAAAATGTGCAGAAGGTGGCTTATGGGTGATCTGAGAGGCTGGTCCTTGCCTTCCGGACTTCAGCAGCACTTGAACCAACCCTGTGCTCAGCTCAAATCTGAAAAGCAAGGAAGATGTTGTCATCAGATGTATCCAGGGTGAACAGTATTAGCCCGCATAGGTTAGATGGGATTAGTTTAAGCCTGTACTGACAGGTACTTTCTTGGAATTGATTTGACTATTTTCTTTTTAATTTTGCTGCAAACTTGGAGGGTGGGAGGGGGAACAACGCCAGCTCTGAAGAACACAGTGTGATGCTGTGCTGGTGGTCATTGCTGAAAGGACTGTTCCGCCACTGGAAGAGCCCTTCTGAGCCAAGCTGGCGTGTCCCCTTATCACCAGTGTTATTAAGTGTCATTAAAGAACAAAGACAATATAATTAGGAATTCTCCTCAAATCTGCCCACAGGATGAAAAACCTCCCTGGTTGCACTGTGTCCGGAAGTAGCTGAGGTGTCACATACGGGGGTTTAATTTCAGGTCTCTGGGTGCTTTGTGAGGGCAGGTGGCAGTTCTCATTAAAGAGACTGGAAGGTGCTTGTAGTATTCCTGAACACGCTGGATTCCTTCAGGTCCTTAGAGAAGTCAAACCCAGGGCCTTGGAACTTCTGCTTGCCTTTGGTTGGAGTCCTTCCCATGGATCCAGCAACAAAAATGGGGGCCACAGGCGAGACCTATGCTCATAGCCCTGCCCAGGTCCCCTCCTGGCGGGTGAGGGTCCGTTTGGCATGCAAATATGGTCTTTCCCTCCAGAGCCCACCTCTGTGGCTGTGAAGTCCAGGTCGCTGCACTCAGTGGTCTGATTCTGGTCTGTACCACCTTTGTCTCCTTCTTTACCAGGCAGACCACCTTCTCCCTTCAGATTTGGCTTTATTTGTTGAAGAATCTGAAAAAACTTGAGTCATCACATAATCTGATCTCTACCAAGTCCTTCCTTTCTTTTCTTGTCCAATGTGAAGGCTTCTTGAGCCTGGCTTAAAGTCAGTAGACGTCAAGAGAAGATAACCAAGCTTCTGGAAGGTGTGATGCCCCATTGCAGAATCACAGTGTAGGCTCCCTTCTCCAAGTTAGATGAACTGAGATGGGGCTAAGGAAGCTGTACAGGGTTGTTGAGGGGCACATAGAGGGAGAGAGAACAGCTGTGGGAAGGTCCCTGTGTTTTTCAGATCCTGCAGTTTGCTGGATGCCCCCAGACCCCACCCTGAGGAGTGTCACTCCAGATTGGGCTGGAGTTTGAGAGCATCATGTGTTTTAAATTAAAAGCAGATTGAATAATGGAAGATGAAAGATTGACTTACTGTGTTTGGATTATAAGCCTTTCAGCCAAGATTATGTCTTAAATTTTGTGTCTGTTGCACATATGGAAATATCAGTAGTACTGAAACTATCCTAAGTTGTGTAGCGCAGAGTGGGGGTCACAGATTTTGGTGGCAGGAGAGCTGTGCCTGAGGAGTTGGGCACTGAGAAATTATACTGGGGTGCAGAGGATAGCAGGCCAGTTTGTGTTAGGTGAGCAAGTTCTGAGGGTTTTCAACACTGATACTCCCGTTTCCTTTTCAGTGAAAAACTAAGCTCATTTTAAACCTTCTTGTCATGCTTCATGTCATCTTTTCTTTAGAACTGAAGTACACGTGCCCAGCCCTTCCAGAAAGGATTTTCATCAGAGTACTGATTTCCCCTCCTGTCTCCTCAATTCCATGTTTCCATGACCAGAACTTGTCAGACAGTGGGGAGGGTGGGCTTCCCCAAGGGCCCAGAGCCTGGTAGAGGCCGCACATAAACAAAGGGACTGATGGAGAGGCCTCTTGGAGAGGAAACTCCCCCGATGAGGTGCGTCACCCAGATGATGGGTGGAGACAAGATGGTCCTGGTCCATGGACAGCCCAGGTGAGACCCTGAGGTGGAGAACTTCCCTGGGCAAGGTGCCTGGGGCAGAGAGGGCGCCAGGGTCACAGTGAGAGCCAGATGGGGGAGGCAGGTACCCTGTGCTGTGCGTGGTGCACAGATGGACCTGGGGAAGAGTGTGGTCCAGAGGGGTCAGCTGTCCAGTGGCTTTGGGGCCCCCCGGGGCGCTGTGGGAACTGCATGACTGTTGGATGAAAAGGGGGCTGCAGTGGAAGATGAATAGAGCTGATGCTTTGAGAAGATCGGGGTGAGGATGAGACCCCCTCACCCCACCCCACGATAGGAAGAAATCTGGTCCCCCTGAGCGAGCACCCTCAGGTGGGCCACCCCGTCAGCTCACGGCCACAAGTAGCCTCTTGGTGTCCTCTGCTGAGGCCAGAAGGGGAGCTAAGGGGTGAGGACACCCTCGGCGTCAGAGGGAGACCTCCGCTCCCAGCCCTTCGTTCCTGTGGGTGCACAGCCTCCCGCTCCTGGGGCTCCCCTGTTCCTGGTGGCTGGCTGTGGGTGTGCCCAGAGTGTCTCCGGCTCTCAAGACGGATGTTGATGTTTGCACAGCACAAAACCCAGAAAAGGTACACCCCTCCCTGTGGGCGGGCAGCACCTCATTTGGGAAGAGGGCCAGGCAGAAGCTGCCCCAGAGTCCTCTCTGTGGCTCGCCCAGGCACCTGCTTTGGAGGCCTGTCTTAGTGCTTGATTTAAACTTCATTTTGAAAGTCGCGTGTGAAGAGAATGGGTCATGGTCTCCTTTGCTGTGGGCGCTCCTCACCGCAGCCGCCCGCACCATCTGACCGTCAGCGCCCCCAGCCGGCTGGAGGCGGGGTCCTCGTGGCCGCCGTGGGTGCTGCTCGTCAGCGTCCCCAGCCGGCTGCAATGGGGGTCCTTGTGGCCGCCATGGGTGCTGCCTCCGAGGCGTGCAGCGAGGTGCTGTCCCGGGGTCCTGCTCTGAAAGCGTCGCCATGACCTCAGTGCCCCTGTGGGGCCCCTGACCCGTGACAGCTTCTGCGCCTGTGCTGGGAGGGGGAGAACAAAGGGGACCCAGCATCCACCTCAGATACGATTTTTTCCACTTTCCCCAGAGTGTCTCATCTTTGCAGGGTTGGTCACCGAGTCCTCCAGGGCTGCGGGGATGGGGCTGTCACCCGTACTCATCACAGACTGGGTTCCATGTGCCACGTGGGGTCTCCATAGGGCCTTCCATCATTCCAGTGATAATGGGGCTCGGGGCTCCTCACTGGCCCCAGACACTGGAGGTCAGTGCCTCGCTGCTCAGAGGGTCCCTCCACTGAGGACGTGGAGCCCAGTGCCCCCGTGGGACTGGCCCCCAGTGCGCCCAGTTGGTTCTTGTGTCCTGGGGTTGGAACCACTGGGTTCCAGTTTGTCTCCAGAAAGTCACCATTTCTTGGGTGGGAGGATGGAGAGCAAAGCAGAAACTGGGAGCAGAGAAGGGAGTTTGCCAGGGATGTTTCTGGGTGTGTCTCCCTGACTGGTCAGAGTACCTGAGCTTTGGCCAGGAAGCCCCTTCCTTCCAGGATCCTCTGTGCTCAAGTCCCAGTGTCCCCTCCTCGGGACCCCCTTTGCCCTCCGCTGGAGTGCTCCCCCATGGGCCTCACTCAGGACAGCCTTCTGGAGGTGGTGCGGGGCGCCCCGTGCTCGCCCGTCTCCCTGAGCCCGTCAGGGTGGCTTAGCCCTGTCGTCCGGGGCCCGTGGGGCTCTGATTCGGGAGGAATTCTGCAGATGACAGCGCTACTTCTGCCCTCTTTCTCCTGGGCCCCAGGACACCAGCCCCTCGGTGGCCATGTGGCCCTGTTAGCAGCTCATAAGTGACGAGCGTATTTTGGGCACTCTTGTAATTTGTGATGAGTTTGCTATGCGTTTGTAGTCTGTTTTTAATCTGGCTCATCGGGAATTAGCTAACTTGTCTAGTGCTCAAAATAGATTATGTTACTAGGGTTTAAAGCCAAATTCTGACTGCAGATATGCTGTGAATTTTTCTATTTCTTAATTATTCTTTTCTCTCCTATAGCCTATGTGCTATTTGGGGAGAAAACCCACAAATCTAAGTCTTTCGGAGGGGACAGTGTCTCTCGAGTGTCTTTCAGGAGTGACCACACGCCTGGCTCCTTCCTCGGTATGTGTTCAGTCAGTGTCAGAGCATTAGCTCTGTAAGCTTCCACAGCTGGGCCCCAGTGCAGGTATTTCCCCTTGGGCCCCCGAGGTCTCTCCTCCTGGAACATTCTGAGTGGGCAGGACACAGCTGGTGTCATCCAGGTTGTGTGGAAGATCTGTGTGGCCTCGGTCTCCTTGCTGGAAACGTGCAGAGTTCGCTCGACAGCCCTGAAGCCCTTGGTGTCTCTGAAGCTCCTGGTTGGCTGCCACCCACCACTGTGCGACTTTCTGGTCTTGATGCCTTCTGCATGTGAAAGTCTCCTGAATATCTGAAAAGCACTCTCACACCACCTTCTCCTGCCATGCAGGTCTTCCTGCTGTACGCTGAGCCTCTAATCCCTCCACATCTTAGGGTTTTGAGTTCTTCAGCACCTGCTCCACAGCCCCCTGTGCATGCACTCCTTGCAGCTTCTGAGCTGGAGCCGTAGCCCTTTATATGTGAGCCGAGCATCCACGCACAGCTCAGGCACAACTGCCTTGCTTGTGGAGTAAATTCAGTGGCCTCAGAGAAGCACTCACCACAGGCTCTGGCAGCCAGAAAGCACTCATTAAATGCTTGTTTCTGGCTGCTACTGTGCATGAGCTGAGCGAAGGATGCGCTGTGCTGCAAGCCTGACTGGAACGGGTCTGGACACTATGTGTGAACTCCTGTGACTGGGGCGGGGGGTGGCCTTAAGGAGCACCCGTGGGACACAAGCCAGAAAGCTTGGGGTCTGCTGGGGAGGCAGCCAGCTTCAGGGTCTGGAGCAGACGGGCCTCCCTGGCCCTGGCTCCGTCCTCCTGCGGATGCTCCCATCTGCCTGTCCCTGGGGGACCTCTGCAGACGAACTGTCTGGAATTTCCACTTAGCTGGGTTTGGAGATCTGAGCTCTCTGTGTTTAGCTGAGCTTGGCTGACAGTGGCCGACCCACTTTGACAAGTTTGTGGGCCACCAGTGGAGCAGCACCCTGGGCCAGGATGGAAGCTGGCAGGATGGCTGCTAAAGCAGCGGAGGGGCTGGTCCCTCGCCCCCCCACCCCCCGACCCCTGCCACCTGATTGCTCTCTGTTTCTCAGGGGAGCAGAAAGCTAGAGGGTGAGTCCCAGAGAGATAAGGAGGGGCTTGGCTGGGCCAGGTGCAGATAGCCCCAAAGGGTAAGAAATGGGGGAGGCCAGGTCTTTCAACCCAAGAACCAGGGGCTTCTGGGGAAAGAACATACTGACTCCTTTCCCTCAAGGGGCCCAGTGGCCATCTCTCTGGCTGATACTGGGGTGGGCTCCCTGGTGTGCACTGAAGCTCCTGGAACCCAGGGGAAGACTCTCCAGCTCAGCCCTGGTGGACTGGAAAGTTGCCTGCCAGCTGACCCTGCCCCTGCCTCTGGTTTTGCTGCAAAGCTGGGTCTTGCTGATAAATGTGAAAATAGGACACTTAAAGAAGGAACTGGGCAAACCTGGTGACTTGCGAGTTGTTTCGGTGCTTACTTGGTGGTGGGGGGAAGAAGGAATGGATGGCAGTACTTTGATGAAAAGGGGTGATTTCTGCATTTCTTGACGCAGGTGGAGCCAGTGGTTGAAAGAATTAAAGCAGTGATATAAAAATGTTTTGGGAGAAGGCAGTGGCACCTCACTCCAGTACTCTTGCCTGGAAAATCCCATAGACAGAGGAGCCTGGTGGACTGCCGTCTATGGGGTCACACAGAGTTGGATACGACTGAACGACTTCACTTTCACTTTTCACTTTCATGCATTGGAGAAGGAAATGGCAACCCACTCCAGTGTTCTTGCCTGGAGAATCCCAGGGATGGGGCAGCCTGGTGGGCTGCCATCTATGGGGTCACACAGAGATGGACACGACTAAAGTGACTTAGCAGCAGCAGCAGCAGCAAAAAATGTTTTGAGTAGTTGGCTGCAGAATAAAGAACTACTGTTAGATTTTCTTTTCTTTCTGAATGTCACTAAAAATATTCTAGTGTCTGTTGTGATGGCTTCCTTTTGCCTTGAATGAGAGAGTAAGGGTAGTCACCTGTTACCTTCCCGCCTTATAGAACGAATGCATATTAAATATAAAAATATAGAAGAACATCATAGGAAGCAGAAAGAACTAATATATAATCCATACTTCAAAAGCAGCACTGCTGTGGTTCCTTCTAAACTTTATTTTCTTTATTTTTTAAATATCCTTGAGATAAAAACATGTACAATTTTTTTCCCTGCTTTGAAAATTTAAACACTGCGTCATAAGTAAATTTTCATGATCTGAAAGCTTTTAGTAACGACATGAAGTTGTGTCCCTATCTACCTAGCTGTTAATAATTCTCTGTCGGTCATTTAATTTACAATGAATATCTTTGTACACAAACTTTGGCTGCATTTTTTACCATTTCCCTAAGAATAAATTCCTAAGAGCAGAATTACAGGGTCAGAGAGTTTGAACATTTCTGAGATAGACGTTGTCACCTTCTTTTCAGAAAGGTTGTATCAGTTCATACTTGGACCAGAAGACTCTTTTGTGCCTTTGCCACAATAAACATTAATATTTGCAAATAAAATCTTTGTTCATTGTGTAGGTGGTAGTTGACATTGCCATTTTCAGTTCTTTAATTCTGCTGAAGGGAACAGCTTCCCACTTATATTAACTGTTTTTCTCATGACTTTGTATTTGCTGTTTACTAAATATTACAAATGACAATTGTCTGTCTATTTCTGGGGGGGTTAATAGTTCGGCAGAGTTTTTTTGTCTTTTCTCTTTTTTTCTTTTTAAGTTGAGACTTAAGTTTGTGTAGTTAAATTCTCATTTCTTCATTTGTGGTGTCTTCCATTGCTTTTAAGCTCAGAAATGCATTTCTCACCTAGAACTCAGATATAACTAATAGTTACTTACACAGTGTTCTGATGTTTGGTTTGTTTGCTTGGTTTCCACATTTAACTCTTCGTTCACCTGAATTTGTTTGATTCCATGGGAAGGGGAGCTCTAAGTCGACCCCCCTCCAATAGCTGCCTCGTTGTCCACACACAGCAGCCAGTTGCTCTATCTCAGGGCCTCTTTCTAGTCTTTTCTCCCCGATCCTCCCCTCCTGGTCTGGGGCCGGGTGGAGAGCATCCCAGGCTCAGTGGGGAGGACTCGTTTCCTTGACTCAGCCTCTTTTAAAGCCAGTGATGCTCTGTATTTACAGAGGTCTTCCCCCCGAGTCAGCTCATCTTGAGGCTTTGATCTTCAGACAGCGCCAAGTCGTGGAGCCCAGGGCAGGTGGGGCCAGGCCACCTGCATTTACCTGCTGCTTCTACCTGAACTTTAGGCTCCTCCCTGTGGGCCCAGCTTGAGAAGTTCCAGTCCATTGTTGGTGTTGCCACTTGTTTAAAAAATCCCCGACAGCGTGTCTCCTTTTCTCTTTTATTTAAGAACAGTGGGAATTTAAAACCCTATTTGACTTGCGTCAGAGACAGGTGAAGTTCCTATGAGACAGAATATTTGAGAGCATTTTGAACCATCTAGAAATGTTATATAATTTCAAAGCATTATAAAATATGAATTCCAGTCGGAGGTGTGAGGTGTGTAAGACGCACTGTCGTTTTGCTATCTCTTCAGAGAAAGACCAGGACAGGCTGTCCCACTGCCAGTCTTCAGGCTCGCCTCCGTCTCAGAGGGGTCCTGCATCCAGGACAGGTTCTGCTAAGAGAGCCCCGAGGAGATGCCGTCCCAGCTGCAGGCGTGGTGTGGGTGCTCGTGGAGGACTGCTGAGGAGGACGGTCCCGTGAACCCAGGCTTTAGTCTCCAACACAGAATCTTCATGTTTGTGCAGGTTCCTGAGGCTCCTTTCTCTTGGTGATTCTACTTGGTGACGCTTGTTTGAGAGAAGAATGCATTCTCCACTTTTCTTTACCTCACTGCCATTGTGCTGACAGAACCTGTGAATTCAGCCCAGGTGCCTTCCACCTTTCTTTCTTGGAATTGTCAGGCATAGACAGCCACATCAGACTGCCTTCCCCTGAGAGGTGGTGTCGGAAGGTGGTGTCTCGCAGTGGCCTCGGTGACTTAGCCTTCATCCCGCCCCCTGCAGAGAACGGGGTGGGGATGTGAGGAGCCTCTTGAGCCTGGTGAGCTTGGGTGTGAACGTGAAATCTATCTCTGCCATTTGTTGCTTGAGGGGTCTGAGACAAGTGCCGTTTCTGACCCTCAGTTTACTGTAAAATGAGGATAAAAGATTTCCTTGGGAGCCTTGTCAGCATAGGGAAGTGAGCTGAAGTGTGTGAAGCCCTGGGTGTGCTGTGGACACTAAGTACGCATCACTTTCCTTCTCACTGTCTCAAGCGTTTGGGGCGACACGGGGGAGAGCAGGAGATGTAAGTCCTGCTGTTTTGGTTGGGTATCAGGTAACTGCTGGTGACCCTGGATCAGAACGTGCCTGATACATCCGCTCCTTGTCTTACTGTCCAAGTGTGTCTGGCCATCCGCTGTCTGCAGGTGACCCTGCCACTGAGCTCTGAGGGAGGTGGGGTTCACACCTTGTTGGGGAGGTATGAAGTCACACTCTCCCCATTTAGCCCAGCATCTCAGACATGCTGTGTCCCTACGGCCTGTGTCCCAGGTGCCTGCCTGGTGTGATTTCCAGTGTAGAGTGTGGCCTCCTGACCGCCCCCTGGCCCAGAGCCACAGCTCCCCCTCCCTGGGGGAGTATGTCCACCCCGAAGAGGGGGCTTTGCGTCACAGACTTGGGGCCCTTCTCCTCCTGGAGGCCTGGGCACGGGAGTCCCTTGCAGATGACGGGCCAGTGTTCTGCACTGATGCTCTTCTTAGGCACCACTGGTGTGGATCCTCCCAGGGCTTGGCGTGGAGGAGTGCGAGGAGGTTCCTGGTCGTGTCCTTTACAGGAAGCGAGAATGTCAGTGTCTGGTCGAAGGTCATCCTGCAAGAACGTGTGGAAACCACCCCAAATCCCTTGCAGATGACGGGCCAGTGTTCTCCACTGATGCTCTTCTTAGGCACCACTGGTGTGGATCCTCCCAGGGCTTGGCATGGAGAAGTGGGAGGAGGTTCCTGGTCGTGTCCTTTACAGGAAGCGAGAATGTCAGTGTCTGGTCCAAGGTCATCCTGCAAGAACATGTGGAAACCACCCCAAGACCAAGCGCTTCTCCCACACTCAGTCGCCCCCCACCACCGCCTTCCCTGGCTTCTCACCGGTCCCCAGGGTGGCAGGAGCAGCAGCTGGGGGGCTGGGGGTCCTTCCTGAGCTGAGATTCTTTCCTCCAGGTGGAAGTCTGTGCTGCCACCAGGGCATCTGCTTCCCAACTTCCCTCCTAGAATACAGCTCCCCGGGATGCGGGCCGCCCCAGTGCTCCTACTGGGAGCAGTGAGGCCAAACGCTTGTACAGAGGAGCTGCTGTCTGTCTCGCTGCTCCGGGCCCGGCTGGAAGGCGGTGTAGCTGGGTCGCAGCTGTGCAGGGGTGGCCAGCATAGAAGAAGGATTTCTCTGGAGTCGGCCCAGTTCTGACTCATGCTGTGGTCAGGCGGGTGTCACCGCACACTGTCACCCAGAAGGTGCACTTAGATGCTGAGGCTGGGATGCGGGCCTTGCACCTCCTCACCTGCTGCTGCCGGAGGGGGTGCTTCCTGCTGACCCTCAGCTGGGCAGCCCACCGCCACCGTTCCAACAATCAGGAATGAATCGCTGCCTCTCCCAAGGCTGAGGGGTATATGTGAATTAATTTTTTGAAGAAAGGCCATTGCTTTCTAATTAAATTCTCCAGACTCTGGGGCTTTCCCTGGCCGGAGTGTCAGGAGCCCACTGCTTCAGACCCCGTGTCCTGACACAGCCAAGGGGATTTGCCAGCACTCCTTGAGGTGTGCAGCTTGGATTGCAGCCCGTTTAACTAAACACACTGAAAGGAGAGAGAAAAAAATAGGACTGACTCAGGATTAATGTTGTACAAGGTTCAACTTTTATTTTGTTTTCATGAATGAAAATGGAACACTATCTCCTTTGATTTCTGGTGATTTTATGGAGATGAATATTTCCTCCAAGCCTTTAAACACACCATCATTACTGTCCCCTGGTATTTTAATTGTGATTTGTTTTACTGGTGGTTGTACCTTATTCTAGTCCTTCACTCATCCCTTTTACCTTTTTTTCCTTGATCTTTGTTCAGCGATGGCTTGATTGAAATCCCTTGCTTGTCACTGCTGACACCTTTCCTAAGTCCTCTGGCTACAGCCCCCCGCCCCACCCTCATGGTTCCATCAGATGTCAGTGGTGGGGATCCTGAGGGATGTCTCCCGGCATCCTGTCTCCAGGGACTGTGGTCTAATGAGACCAGCCCGGAGCCTCAGCTTCTAATTTTCTCTCACCATGGACTGCTGACAATCATCTCACTTCCCTGGTCCCTTTCCTCACTGTGTGAGACGGGGATTCATCCCTGTCTCCATATATTTAAAGAAGGAAATTTAGGTGAGAACACTGAGGTCTCTGCTGCCCCTGAAGAATTGTGAGTTAGCATTGAAGCCCGAGCACTGAGTCCTGTGCATCTGACTCATGATGTGAGGTGTGTCTGTCTGTGTCCAGTGTGCTGGCCTCTGAGCTGTATGGCCCTACAGAGAGATGCCTGGTCTATGGAGAGCCTGCCCCGCCCCAGCAGTGCTCACCCTCCTGCCCTGTGAGGGGAGGATAGTGGATTCTGTACCCGGAGGAGACCCATGCCCTAGCCCCACTCTGGGTGGCCTGGAAGCAGGTGTGAAGATTCATTAGCATCTGAGAGAACTAGACAAACAAAGGGCCATGTGTACGGTGGGCTTCCCTTTTCAGCAAAACAAGAGGATTGGCAGCGTGTACTTTGGGCTGTGAGATGGTGTGGAGGGTGTGAGTGGCTGATCCTCCACCCCTGAATTGCTGGTGGGTGCCCTGCTGGGTTACACGGAGGGATCTCACCCCTTCCTCTGCAGTGTCTACAGGAAAGAGAGAAGAAGCCCTGCTCTTGGTGGATTGCCTGCAGAGGCTCCTCCCTTTCCTCCGAGGAAAGCAGTCATTGGTGCTGTGGAACAGGTGTGCTTCCCAGCTGCTCATCACTGCTGCTGTGAGACCGTGCTGCACACTGGTGGCATTGCTGCTGTGAGACAGGTGTGCTGCACACCTGCTGACATCATCGATACTGTGAGACAGGTGTGCTGCACACCTGCTGACATCATCGATACTGTGAGACAGGTGTGTGGTACACTTGCAGACCATTTTCCCTGCCGTGGCACAGGTGTGTGAACACCTGACCTCCAGGCAGTGGTTGTGCTGCCGAGTGGCTGATTCTACCTGCATGCTGTCCTTTTCTTTCTGATAAGCTGGGACCTCTCTAACCTACCAGTCAGCCCAAAGCTGGTAGGATCATGAGAAGATGGCCACCAACGAAAAGAGCAGGACAACAGGAGTTCTGCTTTTTTTTTTTTTTAAATACAATTCTGGGGAAGAAAAAGCAAAACACTGAGCTCAGTAATTTGCCAGTGCATGGACTAGGGGGTAAAGATGGGATTCCGTTTGCTGTTGAAGGAAATCTGGTATTGTTACTGCTTGTGAAGATTGCCCAGCTTCCTGGAGAATCATTTTGCTTTGGGGTTATAACTGGGAGTGGAGGTCCTTAAGCTGCAGGACGCCTTTCACTGTGCTGTGGGCTGGTCATTCAGGTTGTGTTCACAGACTCAGCGTTGCGCAGCACTGGGAGGGAGAGCAAAGGTGAATTGGTCCAGCCTTCTCAGAGAGACTCTGCTTGCCCAGATGTCTGTGTCCCTCCCCAGCCAGACTGGAGCCTGTGCCAGGGTGCCCTCCACACAGGGCCTTGCCCTGCTCTCCAGGCCTTCCTTCTCCCATTGCTAGAGCTGTGGGTTTGGGCACATGAAATAGTTTGTCCTTGCCTTGCCTGTGCCTCATATTTGGGAACAGCTAAAGAGTTAGCTGTACCATGGTCCCTGCCAGGGATGTTTGGCAGAGAACTTAAGTTCAGTTTCTGCCCCTGCAGCTCCCCGTCTTGGCCACCTAGGCCCAGTTTCCCTCCCCTCCACCATAGTTTGTGTCCTGCAGTGCCCGGGTGGACGTACTATGGTCTCTGGGAACCCACGGAGGGGCAGGGGTAGGAGGACACTGTGGCTTGTAAGGTTCCTTTGAAGCCTATTGCCTGTTGCTATAGAAATTCAGAATCCTAGCTGGGAGTGTTGCAGTGGTGCTAGGAAGCTTGTCATTTCTGCAGGCTGTGTTTTCTGGGCTGGCTCGCTCTCGGTCCTGCTGCAGGAGGCTTTTTTTGCAAATGTATTACGGATTCCTTCTTCCCCTCCTACACCTAATCCTGTCTGAGGTGTTTAGAATACCCTCTTGCTTAGGAACCTCCCCTCAGTGGCCCCCTGCCCTGTTTGTTCTTCCAGGAGAGGCTTGTGTACGCCTTGCAGTGAGTGAATCGTCTAAGTCATTTAGTGTAACGTATAGTGAATGAGGTGGCTCTCAGAGGTATGTGTCTTTGTACAACCCACTTACACAGTATTTAAATTTACCCAAAGGATCTCCTATCTGTTTACCAAATGGTGGTGTTAAAAGACAGAAAAATGAAGATACCCGTTTTCCTGGGTTGTAAACAAGCTGTGTCCTTATTTCTCTGGTTTTGTGTCATCCTGGAAAAATCTCAGCATTCATTCCTTGCAAACGTGTGTGTTTTGGAACAAACCACAAACTAAGCAGGAGTGTATAGCTATGTGAATACCAACATATGGTGGTAGAATGTCTTACCAACATATGGTGGTAGAATGTCTTACCAACATTATAGGTAATCTATTTTTTAAAGGGGTTGTTAGTGGTGTGAATTAGGTCTGACAAGAAGATAATAGGAGCTGATTGATTTTGGAAACAGTGTGTCATGGAGTCTTGATGTTACAGCTGAAAGAAAAGACCTACCCATCATTTAAGATAGCCTCTGCTCCGGGGCTACATACTAGGTTCAGCAGACCCTGGTTGTGCCCTTTATTTTCCTTTAAAACATTTTTTGTTTTGTTTTGATCAAATATCTATAACAAAATTTACCATCTTAACTTTTTCTAAGTGTACCATTGACATTAAAAACATTCATATTTTTGTCCAACCAGCACCACCATCCATCTCCAGAACATTTTCATCTTTCCAAATGATAACTTACTCTCCATTAAGCATTCCCCCTCCCTGCCAGCCCTGATGACCACCCTTCTACTTTCTGTCTATGAATTTGGCCAATTTGGTACCTCGTATTAATGGAATCATACAGTATTGGTACCTCATAAAAAGGGTATCTTATAATATCGGTCCTTTTGTGACTGCCTTGTTTCACTGATTGTCATGTCCACAAGTTTATGTGTGTTATAGCAGGTGTCAGAATTTCCTCCCGTTTTAAACGCTGAATAACATTTCATTGTGTGGCTATATCACATTTTGTTTTTTCATTCCTCCATCAGAGGACACTTGTTGCTTCTGTCTTTAGGATGTTGTGAATAATACTGCTGTGAACTTGAGTATGCAGATTTCTGCTTTCAGTTCTTTGTATATTCCAAGGAGCGGGGTTACTGGGTCATATGGCAATTCTGCTTTTAACTTTTGAGGAACATCCACACTGTTTTCCACAGCAGCTGCACCATTTATATTCCCACCAATGGTCTGCAGGGATCCCGATTTCTCCACATCATCACCAGCACTTGCTATTTTCTGGGGGTTTTGGTAGGCTTACTTTGCTTTTTGACCTTGGGTTGTGGAGGGAATTAAATGTCAACACATGTAAAGGGCTCAAAGCCTGGTCAACACTCCAAAGCCTTGCTGAGCAGTTTGTGTCAAGTTTCAGCCTGTGGCCAGGGATGCTGAGCAGAGACCCTGGCCACACCCGATGTACCTCCCTCGAGGCTGCCCACTGAGGGCCCATGGCTGCACTCCCGTCACTCCAGGGCCATGTCCTGATGGTGGGTGGAACACATCTTCTCTGTCTCACATTTCCCCATGGGCTGATGGGCTCTCTCTCCCTGTTTTTGTCAAGTGATTTCACAGAGTCTGTAAAGGGTTTTCACTTTTCTGTGAGTTACTTGTTTAGAACTTGGAGAATGATTGTACAGGGTGTTGGTGTCAATTGGGCCACCCAGAAAAGCCATACACTGCCTAATGAGAGATGGGACTGTGTTTTAGGACCAGGAAGCCTAGCAGAGACCAGAGCCTGGCAGGCAGAGGCCTGTGAGGTGAGGGGAGACTGCAGACAGGCCGGGCTGTGGCTGGGAGCCTTCCCCACTCTCTGCCAAGCAGCGTGGGGCCGGTCCGTCTCTTTCCCACACCTGTGGAAGTGCCAGGTGTTTCCAAAGGCAGCACCGAGCACCCCAGCAGTCTTGCAGGGGAGCCTCGTGGCCAGGGTTCACGGCCAGGGTCTGGAGCCAGAGGGGAGTTTACATTCCACCCCGGGCCAGGAGGTGTCACCTCTCTGTGCCTCTGTCTTGCTGAGTAAAAGGACTGACGCGTGGGTTGAGGCCCACCTGAATGGGTTTAGCACAGGGAGCACCACGTGAGCAGGGATCATGCTGTGGGTGAAGATGGTCTGACTTCTGGTGTGTCTGGGAGTCTGGAATTTAACTTCTTAAGCAAAGCATGGCCTAGTCTATTCACTTCCTGAATAAAATACATTCGCTTATTTGCTGAATGCTCTCCGGGTACTTACTGCTCAGCGATTTCACTCCCCTCTGCCTTACCTGGGGGCCTGTGTACACTGATTTTCATGAGTTTTCCTGAGTACTCACTTACCACTTACCTTTCAGCGTCCGCAGTGGGGTCAGCCTGAGCGTGCACCGAGGAGGAGCTGTGTCCTGGCAGAGGCGCCCTCCTCGCCGGAGGCGCAGGCTCACAGCTGTCTGTATGTAGTGGTTGCGTGGCTGCAGTGCTCCTGGAGCTGGGTCCGGAGGCAGGACCCCCAGGGCTCTCTGCGCAGTGGGCGCTGGGGGTCGGGGACTGGGAGAGGGGTGGCCAGGCCCCTCTGCTGTGTCACCAGGGCGCTTTGTCACCTGGGTAAGGTCCCCACTCCAGCTCTTGGTTTCTGCGGCTGAAAGCTCCAGGGGAGAGACCACCTGCAGGCTCTGTGCTTACCTCCTGGTTGGTGATGGATTTGAGGGTCCCCCTGCCCGGGGGTGGCAGTGGGGTGTGGGGAGTGAGGATGAAATGCACAGAATGGGGTTCAGGATGTGTGGGTACACGAGGAGAGTGGTCCCCATCCTTCAGGCGGCCCCCCCCGCCCCAGAAGCCCTGTGTGGGGCCCATGCACTGTTGCTTTGTCCAGGGTGTGACGGATGTGGGGGGACCCGGGAGGAAGCGTCATCCGGCGGCTGCGCCCGCTGTCTCCTGCCCCGCCCTTTGCCTGGCTGCAGCTCTGGTCCTCAGCCTCAGGTGCTCTCTCATCCTTCAGAGGGTGCCGCGCCTGCCTTCACCTGTGGCACTAGATGGAGGGTGCCCAAGGGACACGCAGGCTTTCCAGCTGTGACGACTGTTCGTGTCTGTCTGTCCAGGTGCTGCGTGCCTGGCACCGAGCTCGGCAGTGCCTAGCTCATTTTCTTTTTCCCAGGTGGTGGTGGTCTTCCTGTCATTTAGGCATTTGTCAGTTACTGAGAGTTTTGTTTTTAGTGGCTTTAATTGCTAACCTTTACATCTTCATCATATTAAAAGCAGCATCCTTCTGAACAGAGGTGGTGCTTTTTAAAACCTTCAGAAATCTGAGCGCTCCGAAAGCTGTCGCAATGTATTTAGTTTACAAAAGCATAACTTGACAGTGCTTTGCATCCTGACGCCTGTGGGGAGCCGTGTGTGAATGCAGACCTGGGCTGGCGTTTTAACCTGGATCACGATGTGGAGCAGGTCAGAGGTGAGGTGGTCACTGTACTGCTTGGGGCCACATTTCAAAAATGACCCTGGTTGTTCCCTGTCTGAGTGACCGTGATTCAGTGTCCGGCCAAGTGCTTCTGAATGTGGAGGCCAAGGGCTGATAATTACTTGAGAGCAGCTGGAGGCTGGGACGGTGGGGGTCACTGGCCTGTGACCAAATGACCACAGATCCAGTGGCCCCTATTCCCTGCCTAGTGTTACAATTATGATCGTAAGAAATACACAGACTCCTAGCATTTTATCTTAAAAAATTTTTTATTATGGAAAATCCATAGGCGTAGATGCTATAAACTCCTATATTCCTACCACCCCCACTTCAGTGGCCATCAGGATTTTTCTGTGCTTGGTTTGTCTTTTCTTGTATATGCTTTTACCCCTCTTTGGCTGGTATATTTTCTTTTTTTAATTATTAAATTTTTTAAAATATAAATTTAACCGTTTTTATTGGAGGCTAATTACTTTACAATATTGTATTGGTTTTGCCTTACATCAACATGAATCCACCACGGGTGTACACGTGTTCCCCCTCCTGAACCCCCCTCCCAACTCTCCCAGTTCCCTCCCCACCCCATCCCTCTGAGTCATCCCAGTGCACCAGCCCCGAGCATCCTGTATTATGCATCGAACCTGGACTGGCGATTCGTTTCACATATGATAGTATACATGTTTCAATGCCATTCTCCCAAATCATCCCACCCTCGCCCTCTCCCACAGAGTCCAAAAGACTGTTCTATACATCTGTGTCTCTTTTGCTGTCTCACATACAGGGTTATCCTTACCATCTTTCTAAATTCCATATATATACGTTAGTATACTGTATTGGTGTTTTTCTTTCTGGCTTACTTCACTCTGTATAATAGGCTCCAGTTTCATCCACCTCATTAGAACTGATTCAAATGTATTCTTTTTAATGGCTGAGTAATACTCCATTGTGTATATGTATCACAGCTTTCTTATCCATTTGTCTGCTGATGGGCGTCTAGGTTGCTTCCGTGTCCTGGCTACTGTAAACAGTGCTGCAATGAACATTGGGGTACACGTGTCTCTTTCAATTCTGGTTTCCTCGGTGTGTATGCCCAGCAGTGGGATTGCTGGGTCATAAGGCAGTTCTATTTCCAGTTTTTTAAGGAATCTCCACACTGTTCTCCATAGTGGCTGTACTAGTTTGCATTCCCACCAACAGTGTAAGAGGGTTCCCTTTTCTCCACCCCCTCCAGCATTTATTGCTTGTAGCCTTTTGGATCGCAGCCATTCTGACTGGTGTGAAATGGCTGGTATATTTTCAAGCAGATCCCAGGCATTGTTTTTCTTCTGTGATGCTCATGCATCACGAACCTGTGCCTGAGTCTTGTGTGGGACAAGAAGAGCAGAGGGATTAGTGAGAGGACAGAGCTCTGTTTGTAAGGTACAAGAAACCTGTGAGAAGAGGTGGCTGGTTTGGTGCAAAGGGTACGGTGAGCGTTTCTGACATGGTGGCTTCCAAACTGATTGTGGAGACGATGTGACTCCGAGTTAATCTTCCACAGTTTTCAGATACCTGCTGGCAGGCCTTTGGGAAAGACTTTGGAGTTAAGTCAGGCTCCTCTTGTTTGGTAACATGTGAAATCAAGGAGAAAAGGGGCTGAGATCCAGGGATCTCAGTGGCCTTGGCCTGCAGTGACTGGGAGCAGATTTTGGTTCCCGAGGTCAGGCCGCAGCAGTGAGAACGCTGAATCTTAGCTGCTAGACCAGTGGCTAGTGACAAGGTCCTGGCCCCTCAGCTGTGTAGAAGTAAATTTACACACAGAGATAGAAGGTAGTGAAACAAGTGTTTATTAGGAGAAAAAGGGTATGTGTGGAGAGATACACAGGTGGGCTCATGTGTGGGGATTTCGTCTGGCTTTCCTTCGGCCAGAAGGAGAGCCAGCGCCCTACCTGTTCTGCTCCCTCGGGCCACATTGCCAGCGCTGTGTGCCGCAGTTTGCTGTGGCCCTGACCTCTAGTGGGTCCTTTCTCCTCCTCGGCCCTTCACTGAGTCGTGGAGGCCTGGCTCAAACAGGCTCTCTTTTCCTTCCTTCTTCTGGGCTCGGAATGGAAAAGCTAGTCGTTGTGCTTCCGCTATCTGGAATGGGATAGGGGAAGCCTGGAAACTGAAGGCTGACCAGCGATTCCCCTTCCGTGCACTTGGGGGGCCCCCACTCCCTGGACAGGACTGGGAGTCCCGAGTTCCCTCTCCACCCCGCCAGGCCAGGGCCCTGAGCCACCACGCCTCCTTCTCCAGTACTTTTTGTTAATAACTAAATCATGTTTCTGATTCTTTACTTTTTCTGAGAAAACTTTTTCTTTGAAGTGTAGGTTGGGGCCCCTCCTTTCGTGCCAGGTTGGAGAGGAGCGGTCAGATTCCGGAGGAGGAAGGCCTCTGTGGGAGCACGTGTGTACATCTTTCATGTCACAGCTCTGCTGTGCTTGCCCTGCACACTGGTGCGGGGAGCCCACACTGCTGTCGGGGCTGATCTATTCAGAAGGAAAGGCAAGAAACCAAGTGATTACAGAGCAGCAGGACCAGGGCTAAGCCAGAGGGGTGGCCCGTTCCCTGGGAGGGGCAGGAGGGCAGGGGTCATGCATGTCTTTTGGCAAGTCACTTATAAGCTGGCAGATGCTGGAGGTGTGGGGGGTGGAGTGCTTGGAACCGGAACTGGTGGGAAGGTGGAGGTGAGAATGGTGGGGGCCTGAGTGTGGGTGCAGTGTTCCCCCTGATGCACTGGAGCGGGGTGTCAGGGAAGCCAGCCTGGGGGCAGAGATA
>SJYT01045310.1:265845-413478 GCA_006410635.1 Cephalophus harveyi
GGTGGTGAGGCTCGGGGTCTGGGCCTGGGGGTGGGTGGGGGCGTCACGGAGGAGGGAGTGCGGTAGAGGTGATCCCACTTGATGTGCTAAGATTTGACACCATCCTGTTTGGAGGATTGCTTTTGTGCTTTTTGTAGGATGTCACCGCTGCATGATTAATACAGCAATTAAAGCAAACACTCCCAAAACCTTTTCCTCTGGCATTTTGTTTCCTAGTTTAACTGACCATAAGTTATAATGATCTCATTTTATTAAACATTCATTATGGTGAAAACATTTCACCGGGCACCACCCACTTCAAGGTGAAGATGTGGTTTTGCCTGTGTGCTCACTTTGCGGGTCCTTGACTCCTGGCGGAAATGACTGGAGAGCTGGTCAAGTGGGGACGGCTGTGGTCTGAGGCTGGTGAGTGCCTCTCCCCCAAGGGAGGGAGAGATCACAGGCTGCTTCGGCAGTGTGTGTCTCCTTCCTTGGCTCTGCCAGACCACATCCCCTCTCTCCGCTCCCCACCTCCATTCCCTTTTAAAGCCTCAGGCGGATCTTGGGGATTGCTGACCTGGCTCCTGTTAGGGGGTTGGAGCTGCCGTCCTCTCCCTGCTCTGCTGCTTTCCTCCCGTCCTTGGTGGGCTTCTGTCTCCTGGCAGATGTCTCAATCTCATCTGCTGGGTGTGCACCTTTGGGGAGCTGACAGAGAGCCATGCGCTGAGGTTCCATTGCGCCTCACCGTGGCCCCCAAACAAGTGCTCAGGAGTCTTAGTGGCAAGCACCACCCCCTCCCCACCCCGCCCCAGTGCTCTTGAGTGTCTGCACTCACCGACCCCAGGATAAGGTTGACAGTAATAAATACAGGTACGACCTCTTAGACACCTGGATGATATGCCTAGCCCAGCAGACACAGGCCTCCCTCTCTCTCCGTTTTTTGACTTCAGCTCTTCTATTTGGCTGCTCTGTGTCTTCGTTGTGGCACAGGGGCTTCTCATTGCAGAGCACAGGCTCTTGAGCACAGGCTCAGTAGTTGGAGCACACAGGTTTAGTTGCCCCGAAGCCTTCAGGATCTTAGCTCCCTAACAGGACTGAACCTGCATACCCTGCATTGCAAGGTGTATGCGTAACCACTGGACCCCCAAGGAAGTCCATGGCTTCAAGCTTCAAAGACAGAGATGCTGCCCAACAGAGATGGGTTGTTGGACCGCATGAAGGCCACCCACCAGGAGAGAGATCACTGGAAGCTGGGTGCCCCGCATGCTCTGGGAGAGCCAGATGCTGTTAGGGGCCTTTCTTCTGGATGCCACAGGGGCGAGCCCGGGACATTTCAGCACAGTCTCTGTGAGTGTGGAATCCTCTTCTAAGTCTGTGAGCAGGGTAGCGGGTCCTGAGGCCCCACAGGACTGACCAGGCCCTTGTCTAGCAGGGTTTGCTGCCTACCCCCAGCCCTTGCTGCAGAGGCCTCATCCTGAAGATGCCCCCTCGTTCCAAGCCAGTGTTCAGTGCTCAGCCTCTTACAGGGGCTCCTATCTGATTCTCAGCCACCTGAATGCAAACGCTGCTGCTCTTTAACTAGACCTCATCTCTCCGGGGGGGAACAGTGAGGACCTCCTAGGGTATAGGAGCATCAGTCACGGTGGCCACCAAGTCACCAGCTTACAAGGTGCTATTTCATTGGCTGCCTGTAGCGTGTGCAGTTTGGGTCTCAGGGAGGGAGGTTCCCCCTCCTCCTGGTGGTCCTGGACTCTTTTGGTGCAGAAGGTTGAGGACCCTTGTATTAAGAGGAGTGAGAAAACCACTTGTGTATGTATGTGTGTGTGTGTGTGTGTGTGTGTGTGTGTCTTGCACAGTGCCCTGCCTGAGTCAGCTTAATGAGGTAGGCAGTGGGCTTTGTTATTGCTTGGTTGTTTTATGTCTCAGCCATATAAATATAAATAGACAGATACATTGAATAATTCTGTGTCCCGGGCAGGAAGTTGCAGCCACACACCCTTCACTCAGAATAGCACAGTGGGGTGGAGTCCCCCGGGACGCCGAGCGCGCTCCTGAGGACTTCCCTTCCGATCAGTGGCCGCTGGCACAAGCTCAGCAGAGCTTTTCTGGGGCCTTCGGGGCCGTTGACCCTGACGTGCTGGGGCCTGTTCGGGCCTCCCACCCTTGATTTACTCTGTAGAGACAATTTGTATCCCCCCAGTGTCCTCCCTGACTGTTCCCACGTGGAGTGTCAGTGCAGCCCCAGGTGAGGGTGGCGGCCCCCCAGACCCCTGCAGGCTGCTCCATCCTGGGCTCTGGAGTTTCGGAGCTGGCCGCGCATTTGGTTATTTGCCACATGGATAGCTGCCCACCTCTCTGTGCCTCCATTTTTCTTTCCTCTTGATCTCACATGGAGGCCCACGAGAGGACACCCAGACGTGACCTTGCAGGCATATTTCATACATCTCCCAGAGGGCAGGTTTGCTTCCAGAAATTTGCGTTTGGATAAAACAATCAGAAGTCCACCCCCCCCCCTTTTTTTTCTTAATTTTGAACCTATTTCTGAAAGCTGTTTTAAGAAGATACACAAAAACAGCCTCAGTTTTCTCTGTCCTGATGCTTTTTGTCAGCAGCCTTCTTAGAAGTGAATGTCTCTACTGGAGTTTGAATTTGGGGTTGGGAGGGGATGTGCATCTTATTTTATTTTGGAAGTAAAGTCTCCTCTCCTCTGTGGATGAATCTTCTTATAGATTCTCTTTTCCCTTACACTAGTTTCAAAGTTCTTCTGGAGTTTTCTCTTGTTTTGAGACTTTAAACTCCACTGACCGTCTTTCCAGGGTGCCTCTGTAGAGCAGCTGTGGTGTCTGGCCATACAAGAGAGGAGGTTCTGGGACATCAGCCCTCCGCTTGCCCTTTCTAGGTGGCAGGAGGCACAGAGCAGCCTCTCTCCCATCCAGGCGGTCAGCCTCCTGAACTGGGGCTCTGCAGCTCGCCTCTGACTGCCGCTTGGGATGGAAGCCCGCTCTCCCCTGAGCGCAGAGGAAACCATCTTTGCTTTTCCTTCCCTGGGGAATCTGTCCTCATGGCCTCAAAGGGACTCACAGAACCCCCAGGTGGGGCCACTGCTTGCATCTCTGAGTACAGGCTGATGCCGCGGCAGTGCTGCGTGCCTCTGTGTGCTGCTGCTCAGCTTTCCTCTGGTTAAGTTACACTCTCCGAGGTGCTTCTGGAAACAGTATATTGTTTCTCTTGTGCAAATATGTTCAGGATTTTGTGTAGCCTCCTGGCCTGGACTTTGCTCTCTGTCAGCATAATGATTACAGCACGGTATGTGACCACCCCTGCCTTCTCTCTCTGCTCCTCCCATCGCTGGAGCCCAGGGGGCTCCAGGATGTCCCCCTCACAGGAACGGGCACTGAGGGCTGTCAGTAGAACCTCATTCCTGCATCTCCTGTTCTGATGGCTGTTTTCATCCAAACACAGGGCTGCATATTAAGATCCAGGTTGTGTGTGTGTGCGTGTGTGTGCAGTTACTCATGTCTGACTCTTTGTGACCCCATGGACTGTAGCCCACCAGGTTTCTCTGTACATGGATTCTCCAGGCAAGAATATTGGAGTGGATTGCCATTTCCTTCTCTAGGGGATCTTCCTGACCCAGGGATTGAACCAACATCTCTTGTGTCTCCTGAATTGGCAGGTGAATTCTTTACCACCTGAGCCACTGGGGAGCCCAGATCCAGGTTAAAGAGAATAAAGGTGATAAACGGTCTGATCGTCCATCTAGGTACCTCCATGAAGCCAGGAACGATGGCCCTGCCAGAAATGTAAACTGCCTTCAGGGCACAGGATGCCATAGCGGAGGCAACTCGAGGTCCACGTTTCCTTAATGAAAGTACTAAGACGGTGACCCCTGTTCTCCGCAACACCCCCCAGGAGGAGGACTTCCTGTTCTCTGATTAGCTCAGACTTCCTCTCCTGGCACATCCTCTCTGCTCAGCCAGGGTCCTCGTGGGCAGACCCGAGGATGGGCTGCACGGCTCCTGGAGCTCATCAAAGGTCTCAGCTCCAGGGAGCAAAAAGACGATTCCCCACAGCTCAGACCAGTGACAGGTTCTGCCTCTTTTTGCCTCGGGTCTGAACTCCTGGTTTGTAAGTGGACAGGGTGGAACCTTGAACATGACTCTTCCAAAGACGAGGGCAAGTCTCCAGTTTTAAATCTCAGCCACTAAATACATAATGAAACTAATTTAAAAGTATTTTTAGAAAAGATGGAAAATACTAGCACATAACACATAGTGAATGTAGATAGTATTTTATGAAACTTTATGTGTGCGTATATGTATTGCTGCTGCTGCTGCTAAGTTACTTCAGTCGTGTCCGACTCTGTGCGACCCCATAGATGGCAGCCCGCCAGGCTCCCCCGTCCCTGGGATTCTCCAAGCAAGAACACTGGAGTGGGTTGCCATTTCCTTAAGGCATGAAAGTGAAAAGTGAAAGTGAAGTCTCTCAGTAGTGTCCTACTCCTAGCAACCCCATGGACTGCAGCCCCGCAGGCTCCTCTGTCCATGGGATTTTCCAGGGGAGAGTACTGGCGTGGGGCGCCATTGCCTTCTCCGACATATATGTATTATATGAATTGTGTGCTGCCTCTCTGCATTAAATTTATCTCTTACAGTGGGTTTTGGCAAAAATGTTTGACAGCCGCTGGGCTGCTGGCATGTGAAGGAACCAGCTCATCCTGTTGTTAGCTGCATGTGACGAGTGTCGTGCTCCTTCCCAGCCTCTGTCCACACACAGATGACCCCAAGACCTGCCTTTCTCCATGGGGCTGGGTCTGCTCTTGGTCCCTGGCTGCCAGGTGCACTTGGAGGAGGACCCCTCCCCATCTGCCTAAGGTCTCAGGCTCCGTTTCCTTCCTGTTACCTGTTCTGTTGCCTCTTCTGACTTCTGGCCTCTGGAAAATCACACCCGTCATCCCATGCCTTCAGGGTTTTTGTCTGTTGCTATCAGTAAAGCTTAAAACTTGACTAAATGTATTCAGTCCTTTTAAATATATTTAGATGAGATAAATTTAAAGGAACTGATTGAACCACATATGCCTGGTGCCATGCCTCAAACTGCAGATACTCACTGATGGTCTAGACTGTTTTTCTTACAGTCTTTCTGTAAAGAGTATTTCTGTATTCAGATTTGACAAATATCCTGAGACAGTAATTTATGAAGCTCATCCTTGAACAACTTAGAGATTTTTCTGCCTGTGTTTTTTTACATCACGGCCAGTACACTTTAATTCTCTGTTAGGGAAAGAAATACCCATAATACTTTCTACATAGAAATAAGCATTACAATGACCTTGGTGTAATTTACCCAGTCCTTTCAAAAAATAATTCGTAGAGAATGTCCAATTTTGTCTGAGGACACCTCTAAGCCTTCTAATTCACCAGTCAGCAGCCCCTCCCGCACCCTCCCGGCTCCCACCCCCGCTGTCTTTTCAAAATTGTAGCCCAAAGGTCTCTGTTGTGAAAAGTGTCTTTTGTCAGACACAGTGAGCTCGGCTGTCTGCTGCGCCCTGCTCCTCACTCTGTGAGATGGATTGCAGCCTTTGTCCTGGGCCCAGCCTTCCTGTGAGGCCAGCAGCAGCGAGGGGGGCAGCAGGGCTGGGGCCTCCTATCATTCACTCACTTCCCTTCATCAGGGGCTGGTGGAATTGATACTCTCATAAAAACTACTGGTGCCCAGCCCTCTCACCAACTTTTATGCAGACTGATTGTGCAGGCCTGTCTGCCTGGGGGTCGGTCTCATAAAGACAAAGCAATGGTTTCTTTTTTCACCCATTATTTGGAGAGAATAATAAGTCTCTGTCAGATTAGCTTCTTGGAAGCTGGAAGCTTTCTGAAAAGAGCTTGCATAATCAGAGTGTCTGCTGAGCTGCTACCCAGAACTTATCCCTGTCATGCAATAAAAATGTGTATTTTACGTGTTTTAAGTTTTTGACTGTTCCTTCCCGTTAGAAATCACACAGTTGCACATCCCGTGCTTGGTACTAAGCTGCGGCCCAAGTCACAGAGCCAGGTGATGAAGTTTTCCTCCAGATGGGATGCTTCCTTAATAGAGAGGGACCACAAGCCCATGCACACACTGGCCACTCCCACTTCCCCGGGAGGTTCAGAGCCCGTGACATCTTTTTAAGGAACAGTCTTGGGTCAGATGGTCCTTGAACAAACGGCCCAGGTCAGTGCTGAAGCCAAGCGTTGAGTGCGAGGGGAATAGCCCCTCTTTCACATGCTCTGCTCCTGTGAACTGTCTTGGAGACAGTATTATGTGTCCCCCGATAAAAACAAAGATACAGGGTCCTAGCCCCAGGACCTCAGAATGTGACTTTTTGTAGGGGGGTCTTTACAGAGATAATCAAGTTACAGTGAGGTCATTAGGGAGGACCCTGCTCGATTAGGACTGGTGTCTTTATAAAAGGGGGACATACAGAAACACGGAGGGAAGACCACGTGAAGACGCAGAGAGGAGACGACCATCGGCATGCCAGGGGGTGAGGCCCGCATCAGCCCTCTCCATGGCCTTCAGAGGGAGCAGGGCCCGGCCCACACCTTGACTTCGCACTTGTCACTTCCAGAACTGAGATAATAAATTTCTGTGTTTAAGTCCCCCGGTGTGTGGTACGTTGTTATGGCAGCCCCAGCAAACTCATTCAGGTAGCGTTTGTCAGTTTATCATAAATCAGCTTTATAGAAGGTTTTCCCATTGGGCATGCCAGTCCAAGACCCCTTGCAGTACAGTATTTCAACACTAGTGCTGAAAAGGCTTTCTGTGACCCGCAGGATCTTTGCCAGGAAGGGCCTTGATTTGGGGCATGGCGCCCCACACATCAGGGCCCTCAGGTAGGGCTGACCCTCTTCTCAGCCCTGAGTGCCTCTGCTGTCCTTCATTTGGCTTTCTGCAGAAGCATTTCCCCTTCTCCCTGAGTTCCGGCCTAAGAGTGTCGCCACATGTACAGAGCAGGAAGCAGAGGGCACTGCCCCCAGAGCTCAGCCTGAGGCTTGGGGGAGCTGTGGTGAGAAGTCAGGCTCTCCTGCCACCTCTGACCTCCAGGAGAGCGGCCACTGCCACAGCTCACCTCTGGCTCCCAAACAGTGCTCCGGCCAGGCTGTCCATGGACCAGTAATTGGATGCACCACCACCAGGAGCTTTGTTTAGGGCAGCCACTAACTCAGAAATCTAAAATAAAATTTAATTTATTCTGGGACCTTCAAAAACAGATCAGGAGTTGGGATATGTTGGGAGAGATCATTTAGTTCCTTCCCTCCAAGCCTTAGGATGGGTGAAGGGGCTGATGACCAAACAGGGTCTCAACCCTGGGGCTGGGGGTGCAGCATAGGACCCTCAACATAGCACCCCAACACACACACACACACACACACAGAGCCAGGCTGTGGGGGCCGCAGCACACGGCATCTAAAGACTGTTCCTGAGACAGCGTGGTTGTAAACCGAAACTGGGCTTCCGAAGTGAGCAGTCAGATAAAGGAACTCAAAGATGAGGAATCCCCCGGCCTGATCAGAGGAGAGAGATTAGAGATGGGGCCTGGTCAGGAGAAAGCCCCGAAGGTTACAGACAAAGGATGCCTCAGTGTGAGGAAGTTTGGTTGTAGGGTCCAAGCAGGGGTGAGAATGTTCCTTCGAAGGGTCGGGTTCCCTAGTGGCTCTCTAGAGGGAGGAGTAAACAATTGAGACCAGTCAGGACTGCAGGGCATTGGCCTGTGGGGGTAGCCAGAGGGCCATGGGAGAGCCCGTGGTGGCCCCTGTGACACAGAGGGGAGGGTGGAGGTAAGGGAGACGGGGGTCTTCATGGGTGATGATGGGCAGAAAGGAGGAGGCTTTTGTTTCTTTCAGCTGTGGGGTGGGGCATGTGTTTGGGGTCCCTGCTCTCAAATGCCGATGGGAACGGCTTTGCTTTGGAGAGGTGACAGCATGGGGCTGGGCTTGGAGAAGGTGAGAGGCAGAGTCTAGAGAAGGGGATGTGGAGCACAGCCCTGTGTCCTGCATCCTGGGGGAGGAGTGACCTGTGAGGACAGCACGTGAGGAGTCACTGCCTGCACGACAGGGCTCCCGGTGGGGCTGCTTTCCAGATCTCCAGGGACGAGGCCGAGGTCAGCTGTGTGGTCAGCACTGGTTCTGGCTTTAGCCTTGCTTTCCACTGTCACCTTGGGACGTCTCCTCATCCCTGGGAGGATGGTGATTGATTCGTTAACTCTTAAGAGGCTTATGTGTCTTTTGAGTTTAATATTAGTTTCTAAAACTCTTGATTCTTTCCATGTGTTGCCAACAGCTGTTTTACCCTGCTTCCTAGACACTGGATATTTTATTACCATTTGTCATGAATCAGTTTATGAGGTTTCTGATGGGTGGGCCAGGGCTTTACGTTGACCCCAAACCTACCACCTTTTCTGCAGCTCAACTACCCTAGCTGCCTGATGCCCCTGGCAGGGCGGATGAGCCTGTAGGTTGTGGGGCCCTGGGGTGCAAATAGGTGGCGTTCCCTAGAGCACACCTTCGCCCCTGGTTTCCACACACCTACATATTGTGATGCATTTCTGTCCGTGCCTGAAATGCACAAGGTGGAAAGGTAATGGTGGAGAGAGAGAGAGAGGGGCTCTGGCCCCAAGAAGAAGCATCTTGCTTGGGAGATAAGAAGCATGAGCTATTTTGAGAATACTTTGATTCTCTCTCTGGAGATCAATAAAATAGTTAAGGAACTGATGAAGTGCAAGAAAGGCAAGCCTGGGCTGTATTATGTTACGATTTGGAGAAACTATTACACAGGAGGTCACATATGAGCCAGGGCCTGAAGGAACATGGAGACCCCATGAAGGGGTAAGAAAAGTCTTCGTGGGAGAGATCTGATTGGAAGCCATGGATTTTGTAGTCTTTTGACCCTGGATCAAGGTTACTTCAGTGTCCTCATTTGAAAGCACTGATGGTGTAGAGCTGAAGTCAGCCTTAACTGAGGAGTGTGTGAGCCGTCAAGCATGGTCCCTAGTGTGTACTGAGCATACTTACAGCAGATAAGGAAACGGCATTATGGTGCATACACCTGTTAGGATGACGTAATAAAACCCCGGTAACAGCACTACGGTGAGGACGCAGAGTGACCAGAGCTCACACCTGGTGTGGGAATGCAAACCAGCACAGGGTTTGGAGGACAGCTGGCAGTTCTTAGAGTTAGACATGCTCGCAGCCACCCAGTAACCCCTTACATATTTATCTGAGGGAAATGGAAATCTGTGTGCTCACAGAATTCAGAACCTTTCATTTGTGTTTGCCCCAAACTGGAAACTCCTTCACTGGCCCTCTTCTGGGGAGTGGATGACCTAGCCGTGGACGCCTGTATGTGCGATGTGGCAGCTGGCAGTGTACACAGCTCCCCTGCATGAGGGAGCAGTACACACAGTGGACCCCAGGCAGTCGTTAGAGAGGAGGAAGCGGAGTCAGCCCATAAGACCTTCTAGAAAAGGCAGCGTTGCAGACAGAACACAGATCGGGGTTCCCTGGGAGTGGGGGTAAAGGTGCATGGGGGAGTTTTCTGGGTGATGAGCTGCTGTGTCTTGCTTGTGTTGATGGTTGCATGGCTGTGAACAATTGTCGGAACTCAGAGCTGTAGACTGGAGTGAATTTTATTGTTATCTATTTTATACCTTACTTTAAAAATGAAAAAAAAAATCTTGAGCCCAGCCGAGGAAGTGAGAATGATCACTGTGTGTATGGAAACCTGAGGGAGCAGACCTGAATGAGCGCTGAGGGTTCAGGAAGAGATCAGCTTGAGTGTGTGGGGTGGGGTCTAGCTGCAGTGGCATTGAAGGCGTTGCCTGCCTGATGGGCTGGGAAACGGTGAGCCCTCGGGACTGCCTGGGCAATGGCGGGCAGGATAAGGGTGGCATTTTGTGTTGTGAGAGGATAAATAAGGGCCAGCACATTTCCCCAGCACGTGGACGAGGCCCGAACCCAGTGTATGTAGGAGGGAACCGAAGGGAGGCTTGACATTGTCGCTGATGTACGCTCCCTTCCTTAAAGACACCAAAGAGCAGAAGTGATCAGCTGGGGCCGCAGAGCCTTAACTCCTAATGGGCGGGCAGCCTGGCCTCCTGCAGAGGTTCCTATCACTCCTCCCTTTGCGTACATCACGTCAGATTGCGAGTGGACAGACTTGTGGTGCCCGTTCGCTTCTCTTTCTCAGGAGCTCTTGTGTTTTCTGTCATCTTCGCAGGTGAAGGTCTTGGACTATTAGCCTCCAAGTTAGTTGGACAAATGCTGTCTGGAGGGCTTGTCCATATGTCTGCACGATGCTGTGAGCCCCTGGTGTCAGAGTGTTTCTGAACAGCATCCCAGCCCCAGCTGTTCACGACTGCACAGCCAGACGGGGGTTTGTTTGTTCTGACGTCAGATGTTTGAAGTGGGTGAAGGGGCAGCCTTTGTATCTGGTGAGGCTCCGACACTGCTTTTAGCAGAGCCGAGGAGGAACAGTTGAAATAGAGCTCCACGTGAAGCACCCCTCCTGACCCGCAGTCAGTCACCTCTGGTTTGCGGCGGCCCAGCCCTGGGAGCGCACCGTCCGCCCTGCAGTTGATCACTATGGATGTGCTCTGTTATCTGCCACAGGAACCTTCTTTTCTCTTACTTCCTCTGCAGGAACGTGTGTCACGTAATGAAAGTTGCTCAGTCGTGTCTGACTCTTTGCAATCCCATGGACTGTAGTCCATGGAATTTTCCAAGTCAGAATACTGGGCTAGGGGAGCCTTTCCTTTCTCCAGGGGATCTTCCTAACCCAGGGATCGAAGCCAGGTCTCCAGCATTGCAGGCAGATTCTTTACCTGCATGATGTCGCATAAGTTTCCTTAAATGTGCCCATGATGCTAAGTCCCTTGATTGCTTTTCTCTCAAAATGTTGTGTTCCCTTCAGTTTAAAAGGGTCTCAAAACCCTCAATGTGAGGTCAATCGGAGAATTTCACCTAACTCCCAGTCTTTATTTGGATCCCTGCTTTGCATTTCGCCCTGGTCTGAAGAAGACACTGAAACTCGTCTCGGTGGGCAGCAGGTGTGCCCGACTTTTCTCGGTGGGGAGGGAAAGGTTCTTCGCTCATGTTTGGCCCCAGGGCTGCACGCCGCCCAGAACCCCCCATGGAGTCTGCAGGGACCCTTGGGTGTTTCTGGGCTCCGGGTGCCAAGTAGCATACACCCTCTTGGTTGTGACTGGGTGGGCGGCCCCCCTGACCTGTGGTGAGGCCTGGGTAGGGGGAAGGCTGTCTGTCGCAGATGGGCCAGCTGAGCTCCCGTCAGTGCAGAGGGACACAGCCCACCCCGCTCCTCGAGACTGCCGCCTCTAGCCACAGTGGCCCTGCTGGTTCTCAGTCCTTCTCCCACTGGGGACCTGCAGGACGGAGGCCCTGCTGGGGAACTGCAGTCCTGGGGCCCCACCAGCTTTCCCAGGGCCCTGGCCCTGCTTGCCAGAGTGTGCTCCCAGCCTGGAGGTCTTGGTGGGTGGGCTTACCATCCTTGTCTTTTGACCTGAAATGATGCTGGGAGTTTTGAGAGGGCAGGTGGGCAAGGAGGCTGTGTTCTCAATCCAGGAGCTGTCCCACCCAGCTGCTCCCTGTCTAGCTCATGGGCCAGGTCTGGTCTCTGCGCCCTCATCAGACCTTCCCCTCTGCCTCCCCAGGAGGAGCACAGTCCTCCCCTAACAGTCCCGTCTCACACTCCCTCTCCCCTGTCCTCCCTGCTACGACTTCTCCAGCCCACCTTTCAGCCACAGCACAGTGATAACACCATTAGTGTCGAGATTGTACTTGATCCTAATGGTGGCATCAGTGCTAGTGTTAATGATCTTGTAGCATGTGTCAGGCCCCGTACCAGGAGCCCACAGAGATTCCATGCAGTGACCATTAACCACTGACCCCAGGGAGGGCACAGACGTGCCAGGGATCACACAGCATGTGTCCAACACTGTTGAGGGTGGGACCTGATGGTGTACAATTATCTCTTCAGCTCTACCTCCTGGGAAAGGACCTGGCCTAAAAGTAAACATTCAACCAAATACCTGTTAAATGAGTAAATCCGTTATATCAGGAATGGCTTCTAAAACTCAAAAGGTCTCTCACTTTTTTCTTTCTCTCTCTCTCTTTTTTTTTGTACAGGCTCCTTCAGACCCTTTTATTCTTGCTGAGGGAATATAATGTTCACAGTGCAGGCTGTTGCTCCAGCTGTGTGGCTGACACTGGTTTTGCCTCCTTTGGAGCCTTTGCCTGAATTGTCCTTGCATATCTTACCCCAGGGTGTTGTGGGCATGCCATACAGCAGCAGCTTCCTGAGGCCTTGGAGCTGTTGTTGCAAATTTCTAGTGGGGGTCCGTTCTGCATCCGTGTTTCCCTTATCTGCTGCTGCCGAGCCCACCACGCTGGAACGGGTGGTTTCTCACTTCTTGCAGTCCTCGGTCGACTGGGCTCTCTGTGGGTTGTGTGTATTCATTCAGTCAAGTGACAGCTGGGTTGCCGGCTGGCGAAGCTGGCCCCACCTGCCCGCCCCTGGCCTTGATGGTTGCTTTCTGGGGCGCCTTGGCTTTCCAGTACCCGGACCTGCTTCCTTACGCGTGCGGGCCATAGGGCTTAGTTCAGGGGTGGGGAGCAGCCAGAGAACAGGATGACGAGCCTATCTTGGACTCTGGGTTGCTGCCGCCCAGGGAGCTACAGTAAGTCCCAGGGCCAGGGTCCAGGCGGCTTGGGCCCGCGCACTCCAGCACCCTGGAGAGGAGCAGCAGAGAAAAGCAGACACTTTAATCCACCACCACCCGTGACTCCAAATCCATTCCTTTCATGACAAATTTTAGGATTTGCCACCAGAAATGCAGTCTGTGTTAAGGTACTTAGGGCTTCACGAGGGATAGGAGTCTCTGATCTGAATGGGTTCTTCACCTGATCATGTCCTGTTCACCTTGGGCAGGTTCCTCACCTTTGACCACTTCTCATCACATCATAATTCTTCTTTATGTTACTTTGTTTACTTTTGTCTTTGGAAAGCTCAAGATGAGAATTCAAATGTGCTTCCTCATTTCCATCAGTCTTGAAGTTCCATTTCTTTGGTGTTTCTGTTTAGAGCTTTTATTTTAAGCCACCCACTCCCTTTTGTAAGATATGAGGTATAAACTTTTGGAGATGCTCACCAGCAGAATTTCTTTAAAAACAGACCCTGGCGCTCCCCAGTCATGGGTTTTGCTGGCGGGATCCGGGATTACAGGGCTGTTTCCTAGGCCTCTGTGCACATGAGTCAGAGTGTATCTGCATGTTCTGCTTGAGTTGCTTCAAGTTAACTCCTCTGTGTTTCACACCCCTGTAAGGCCCACTGACTTCTAATGAGTTCTTTCTGGTGCTTAATTCATCTGGCCCAACGCATCCTCATTGGAGAAGGCAATGGCACCCCACTCCAGTACTCTTGCTTGGAAAATCCCATGGATGGAGGAGCTTGGTGGGCTGCAGTCGATGGAATCGCTGAGTCAGACACAACTGAGCGACTTCACTTTCACTTTTCACTTTCATGCATTGGAGAAGGAAATGGCAACCCACTCCAGTGTTCTTGCCTGGAGAGTCCCAGGGACGGGGGAGCCTGGCGGGTTGCTGTCTGTGGGATCGCACAGTGTTGGACACGACTGAAGCGACTTAGCAGTAGTAGCAGCAGCAGCAGCAACACATCCTCAAGGTGTTAGCTCTACTGTATTCAAAGTATTTCACATTTACTCTCTTTAAACCTCTCAACGTCCAGCATTCTGGATATATGCTACTGAGAATTAGAAAGATTGATAATTTGTAAAGTTCTGGAACATGGATTTGAATCTAGTTTTTCTAGTTTCAAAGCCAATGGATACATGAATCTTTGGGCTGTAGAGAGTAAATTAAGAGATAAACTGGCTCTTTGAAACTCAACATTAAATTAAAATCTTAATTAGAAATAAGTCTATCAGAAGAGGTGGTTAAATTCTCAGACTTTAACACATTAGTGATGAGAGGCAAGCATTGCTTAAACAAATTCCATGCGGTTGGCATATCCTGGTGGTGATTCTTGAATTCTATAGACTCTGTGGGTCTGCAATGGATAAAAGTCTCATGACTTTTTAAACTGTGAGATCTTAGATAATTTTTGTGTGTGTGTGCTTCACTTTCCTCTGCTGTAAAATGAAGTGCCTTAAACGTCTAGGCCTGTGATGTGGGATGGGGGCTTACGTATTGAGAGCCTGCAGTATGTCAGGCTTTAGCATCCACTGCACGTGTCTCACTTCATTCCTACAGTGTCCCCTTGGGTAGCAGTCATGATTCCTACTGAGTGAACTCCACAGCAGAAATCTGAATTTGCCTGTGAAGCCTGAGTTCCATGCAGCAAATCACCTTCATACCGTAATCTTTCTCCTTATAATTAAGCAAGATAAAATGTGTGGGCATGAAAAGCAGCCTTGGGAAAAAAAAAATATTAGTGTAAAATGATAATTTTTTTGAAGTTGAATAAGGGAAGACAAGGGTGGGTTGCCCCGAGTTATTGTGGATCCCGTCTCAGGCCAGGCCAGTCAGTCAGGATGCTGAACCAGGCCTGCCCCAGAAGGGCAGAGGATGGTCAGACCACCCACGGCTGGCCTGGCCTTGTGGACAGAATGTGAACCCTGGTGCCCTCGCTGCCCATTGGCTCCGTGCTCTTGATTCAGTCTGTTTGGTTCTCAGGTTTCTTGCTTTTCACTGTGGACCTTAACCCTGCTCCTCAGGGGCGTGTGAAGAGTGTCTGGGACCCATGCACACAGCTGCCCTAGGACCTGTGAACCGGGATCTCGCAGTGAGCATCAGCTCTGTGGGGGCGGCGTCCCTCTCATCCTGATTCCCACCCCCGGGTCCTCTGTGAGGACAGTCAGTGACGGGCCTGGAAGAACAATGGGCTGTGGTCTCTGCATGTAGTTGCCAGGGAACTCATGAGAACGTCCAGCTACCCCTTTGTTTGACAGATCAGTGCCAGCTGTGGCTGCAAGCACACAGGATCAGTTCAATCTTTTGTTGACCAGTTTCTTGGGAAAAAACACTCAGAGGGAGAGGGCTGGACCCAGAGGGGCTGGGCCCTCAGCAGGCCTGCAGGAGCAGCACTAAGCCCTGCCCAGGCCAGCGTGCCCTCTCAGTCCTCCCCACCTCCAGGGCAGGGGCGGGCTGCGTGGGCTCTGGAGTAGTGCCTCAACCACACACCGTGAACGCAGGGCCAGGCACACACCTGTTTCTGGAAGCAGCTTCTGTGCTAACTTGGGCAGCTTTTGTAGCCTCAGGCCAGGTGTGGGCCTGATGTGTTATTGACATGAAATATTGGGTAGGTTTCAAGTTCCAACCTAAACATGCCTGTGTTAAAATTTATTATTCATGAAAGTAATTTAATAATATGACAGAAAGTTTAAGACATGGAGACAACACTCATCATTCTCCACTCTCAACACAACCATGTTTATTTTAGTGCATTTCATTCCAGGCTTATCTATATGGATACTTTTTTTTTATAGTTTGTTTCATTGTATACGTAAAATTTTGTCTCCTGAATTTTCATTTAATGTATTATATGCATTTTGCATATACCTGGGTGGTCTTTATAATTCTTAATGGTTGCCTAATATTCTTCTGAGGGGCTGTGACATAATTTAACCTGTCAGTGAATATTTTAAGTTTCTTTTTTTTTTTCTTTTATGAACAGTGCTGCAACATCCATGTATAAAATTTATTCCTTATTTTGGGTTAGTTCATGAGAATAAATTCACAGAAATGAGATTTCTCAGCTTAACAGTTCTGTGTCTTTCCAGTTCTTGATATATGGCGCCAAATTACTTTCCAGTCGAGTTCAACTAACCCAATCCTTTTCCTTTTAAATAAGATAGTGAGACATTTGTAGCCCATGTTGTAATACTGGAATCGTGCGGAAGACCTCCCAGGCAGAAAATGGACGTGTAAATAAGTGTGCCAGAGATAAAGAATCCAGCTCCCTGGCCCTGGCAGGGGCTGTGCACCTTGCCCCATGCAGAACATAAGCGGGAGAGGCACACAGCAGGCACCCCTGGAACCTGCCCAGTAGGCTGGCTTCCCTGTTCCTCTTGGGGGTGGGTCTCTCTGTGCGGAGTCCTGCTACAGCTTATTCACATTAGGGGTGCTCCATCTGGATTCTGTAATATGGTCTAAATCATCTTGTAGAAAAAGAACTTGGAGCTGTGGCAAAACCAACATTTTACAACGGGTTCAAATGGAATCCAGACTCCAGAGTACCACATGAACCCCTGTTTCTCAGGGGTCACTTGTCTGTGAAGTGGGCTAACGAGGCATGAGTGTGCTGTTGGCACAAATTCATTGTGAAAGAGGAATTTGAAATGAATAAAGACCTTTTGAGAAAAATAGATTTAGGACAACCCTTCTGGAGTTTTTGGGTAATCAGTTCAGTTGCTCAGTCGTGTCCAACTCTTGGGGTGATACTCACGTGGCAATTAGCCATTGAACTATAAATCAAGAGAAGGTTAATGAGAACATGTAAATTTTAAATTAATAAAAATGCTGTACAGTTCCCATTTACTGTTGCTCATTTGCTAGAAACTTTAGCAAATGTCTCCCCACATCTCACGAGTTTATTTCTTGGTTGCATATGACATGCATCTTTTGAGATGTGCCTCCTACATAGTATTTCTGGTCCTCTAGCCACATTCACTAATTTAATTTTTTAAAAAATCCATGTGGTCACCTTCAGTTTACCTGCCGACCTTGATATGAATTTTCAAATATTCTTCAAACACCTCCTCCTCCCGCCTTCAGGTTGCTGGAGCTGGCCTGGCCATGGGCGTGTGTTGGGCGCCCCCGCCTTTCTCTCCCAGGGCAGCTCTGAAAAGGCTCCCTCTCCTCCCCCGACTGTCCCACACTTGCCTTTTCCCCCACGTCTAGGTCTCTGATTCTCATTGTCACGGAGAGAAGTGGACCAACATCCACGTTGTCCTTGAACTAGGACTCTCCCCCAAGTCCCTGTATCCACCTTGGTGGGCATTTGTGTGTTCCTGTGGGGTGGTCGTCCATGAATGATACCCAGAGAGTCGGTGCCCGCATGCTCACTGCCAGGAATTCCTGACTCCGTGATGATTTGTGATTATAGAAGGGGGAAAGATTAATTACAAATTTTCCATTTAAGTTTCTAATCCTGGGTTCCTTTGGAGTCCTTCACATAACATTTTCCCCTGCAGACGCTCTTCAAAACAGACCCAAGATTTGGAGTCCATGGAGGGTCTCACTCATCCCTCCCTGGAGCCAGTTCTGACTCTCAGGTGGTTCCCTGGAACTGAGCGGACCGGGACCCCTGGGGTGAGGACCAGTGTTGGGGATGAAGTGCGGGCTGGCGACACCTACTGGTTACAAGGTGGTGTTGCAGCCAGTTCTATGCGCTCTCATCCACCCGGGAGCCCAAGCAAGTGGGGAAGCAGCTTTGCCTCTAGAGCGTTGAGCCTGAGGTTGGGTGCCCCAAGTGGGGGAGGTGTCCTGGAGGCGGTGAGCTTGCAGAAGGGTGGTGGCATGGTGTGGCTCCTGGAGGTGGAGGGGAGCGTGCAGTGATCTGAGGCCGCTGAGGGTGTCCCCGCTTCTCACTGCAAGGCCGCTCGGTGCTGGCCGGGCAGTTGCTTGTGTAGTTTCTCTCCTGCCACTTTTTTCCTCATCTGTTGGGAGTTATTTTCTAACATTAAAAAAAATTGACTTATACGTAAGTCACGGGGGAAAATCTTTTTAAAACCCATTTTTTTTTTTTTTTTTTTTTGTAAAAAGACATGTTTGAGTCAAGTTTGCTGCTTCAGCTAATGTTAAGAATACCAGAACAGAAAGAGAAACAGCAGTTAAGGAGGGGCTGTGTGCAGACTCCTAACAGGAGAAGCCGTTTGTTTCTCTGCTTACAGAAGAGGTGGATTCAGCCCACGTGATAAAGAATGAGGCCGTAAATGGCAGGCACTCAGCTCACTTGTAGGCTCTGCTCCACCATCCACTCCGTGGATGTTTAGGACCTGGCCCAGGAGCTGTCTTGCATCATAAACTCCTTCGAGGTATAAGGAATATTAATAGTCCTGCTTGTGCTCCCTCTGCCCTGGGCCACCTGCTGCTTTGGTTGGGGGAAGGGGATTGATTGCGCTTGGAAGAGGATTGTGATGTAAAATAGATCGCTCCTAGGTGTGTGTCGTTACAAAATTGGCTTTAAAATCAGGAAATGCTGACTCACACCTTAGTTTCCTGAAGGATGTGGAGAGGGCTTAACATTGCCACTTAAAATGGACAGATGCCGTAGAAATTCATGATTGATAAATACAGGAGTGTTTAATGTGATTATTTTCCTTTTGTGTAGGTGTAAGATCTATGCCCACACTTTAGAGCAATTTTAGATTTACAGAAAAAATGGGAACATAGTACAGAGTTCCCATGCCAACTATAGCCAGTTTCCCTTATTATTAAAGAACCAGTATTGATAATGTTATTATTAACTACTTTATTCAGATTTCCTGAGTTTCTCCTTAATGTCCTCTTTCTGTTTCAACAGCCTGTCCAGGTACCAGTTTCATTTAGTCATTGTATCTCCTTAGGCTCCTCTGGGCTGTAATGGTTTCCTGCCTACCTTGTTTTGATGACTTTGATAGTTTTAAGGAGGCCTGGTCAGAGATTTTGTAGAATATCCCTCATTTGTGGTTTGTCTGATGTTTTTCTCATGATTAAGCTGAAGTTACATGTTTAAGGGGGGTTCCCTGGTGGCTCAGTGATAAAGAATCCACCTGCCAATGCAGGAAACGAGGGTTCAATCCCTGGGTCAGGAAGATTCCCCTGGAGGAGGAAATGGCAACCCTCTCCAGTGTTCTTGCCTGGGAAATCCCATGAGATAGAGGAGCCTGGTGGGCTATATAGTTCGTGGGGTCGCAAAAGAATCGGACATGACTTAGCGACTAAACAACATCAGCCACAGGTTTGGGAGTATAACATACGAGATAACATATGAATAACATACGGATATATTTTGACAAGTCCGAGAATGAGCTCGTTATGGGCAGAAAGGAGGAAGCTTAGTGGTTGGAGTAGGATAATTAAAAGAGGAGTAAAGACTGGGTCTTCATAGTGGAAGAAGGAGGTTAAATGTTGTCAGTGAACATGGACTCAGAGTTTAAATGATGTAACAGTTCGCTGGGGCCCTGCCAGTTATGTCATTTCAGGGGCTTGGATAGAAGTGTTTCCATGTTGTATATTGGGTCTGAGGTAGAAAGTGTAAATACATTTCCTTGTATCAGCGCCTTCCTCATCCTCTGGTGAGAGGGCCTGACTGTTCCCTGCACCACCTGGTGGGCCGCCACCTGAACAGTTAGAGGACTCTGCAGTTACTCTGTGATCACTGGAGGGAGAGTTCTGGGGGTAGGGATCTAGGTCTTCAACAGAAAACTACATCCACTCTTTAAAATTTGCTTTCAAGCAAACTGCTTAGCAGTTTTCTGTTCTTAGCTTGGCAGTGTGCTCTTAAGAAATGGGCTGTGGAAATAGAACATCTTTTTAACACATCTGGTAACCTGGCTTTTTTTTTCCCCCAAACTAGAATGTTGTTCCTGGTGGTGGCAATTACTGAACAGTCATTAAATAACAATGAAAAGTAGACATTTGATGAGAAAAGATTCAAGAAGTCCTTCAGATGGTATTTTTGGTAACTTGATCTGCCTCTGAGCATACGGTCTAGTCAGCTAAAGGAATTTAATGGTGACAAAATGTATTTCAGTAAGCAGGGAGTGGAAACAACCTGTTTATTTTCTTTTTTTCCTCCCCAGTGATATTTTTACCTTTGCTAGCAATATTGCATTAGGCATTTAAACTTTACGAAGGCAGCCTTTGATGGTTTAGCCATATACGTTTATTCTTTGTTATCTGGTCTTATGTGTGTAGGCATGTTTGTTTTGGTGGTGGTTCCTAATTCACACATGTTGCCATGGGGGAAGAGTCTCTGTGTTGGGTGGTGGTGAGGAGGTCAGTGTGCGGTGGAGTGGCCGTTCGCTGCACAGTCTTGCACATGCGGGTGGCAGCTGGGGTGCTTCAGTGTTGGGTCAGTCTGGGGGACGTGGCCTCGTCTGTGCCTGCCTCTGCTTAGTAGGGGTCTGGGCCCCCCTCTTGCGTGTGGATTGAACTGCTGACTCAGCTGTCCTGGATGACCAGGAGCTGCGACTGCATGCGGTTCCCCGGGCTGGGCCCGGGGTCCCCTCTCCCCAGCCCCCCTCTCCCGCCCCTCTCCCCGCCCAGCTCACTCACTGGAAGCAGCCCTGGGCCCCACAGCCCCGGCTGCCGTGTTGGTGTTGCCGTGATGGTTCGTGAGAGACTGGGCCAGAAGCAGAGATCCTTGGCCTTCTGATGGTGTGTGAGGTATTAAGTGTTTTTTTCCCCAAGGTACTAAGTTTTGAGGGGATCTGTTTGGCAGCGACTGGTAACAACGAGAAGTCACCCAACCCTTCTGGCTGTCCCCTCACCTGGGACATGAGGCCTGACCTGGTGCCCTGAGCGAGGTGGTGGCTGTCTGCTGAGCCTCAGGGGTCACCTGACAGGCTGTGCCCCGACACTGAAGGTTGTTGCTTCCCACCTCTCTCCAAGCCCCCCTCCCCGCTCCCTCTTGGCCCAGACTCCCCAGCTCCCCTCTCCCGCCCCTCTCCCCGCCCAGCTCACTCACTGGAAGCAGCCCTGGGCCCCACAGCCCCGGCTGCCGTGTTGGTGTTGCCGTGATGGTTCGTGAGAGACTGGGCCAGAAGCAGAGATCCTTGGCCTTCTGATGGTGTGTGAGGTATTAAGTGTTTTTTTCCCCAAGGTACTAAGTTTTGAGGGGATCTGTTTGGCAGCGACTGGTAACAACGAGAAGTCACCCAACCCTTCTGGCTGTCCCCTCACCTGGGACATGAGGCCTGACCTGGTGCCCTGAGCGAGGTGGTGGCTGTCTGCTGAGCCTCAGGGGTCACCTGACAGGCTGTGCCCCGACACTGAAGGTTGTTGCTTCCCACCTCTCTCCAAGCCCCCCTCCCCGCTCCCTCTTGGCCCAGCCCCCCACCACCAAGACTGCCGATTTGTCTCAGGCAAACACCAAGCCCACGTTTTATTTCCTCTTATTTTGAAACAGAGACAGATCACATTGGAAATATAGTGCAGAAAGTTATTTTAGCAGCTAAGCCTATTTACCCTTAATTTTCATAACTATTCTACAAACCAACCTATTGGATTTACTGTTTCTGAAACTAATGTCATTTTGTTAAAAGTCGTTGCTCCTTTATCTACTTAGAAATAGGATGGATATTGGCTGCCATGCTCTTTAATTATGGTAGATAAATAGACGTTTTTCAGTTGTTTATTTTCATTTGATCTCACCCATGGCCTGATTTAATTCCACTTGTGTTTCAGGCAATAGACTGCTTCTGCTGTATGCATTTGTAAGAGTAATGCATACCTTGAGCTTTTGGACTGAAAACTAACCAAATTCAAGTATCTAATAGTAATAACTACCTGCCAGGTAAGTCAGTGAGGAGGGCAGGAGTTAGTGTATGCAGTATCTGGCCAAATGCCATCTGAAAAGGGAGAGCGTCTCAGTGCCCTGGGTCAGTGCTTCTGCATCTTTCTGGGGCTGCATGTGAGTGTATCCAAGGTTTCATCCAAGCGATGAAGTCATGCGGGGCCAGTGGCAGCCCCTCAATCTGGTCAGCAGAGAATCCTAGTCCTTGGGTCTCATTTCCTGACAGAATGTGGCTTTCATTTAGAACCACCAAGCCCACCTGGTGTGCGTGTATCTGCAGCATCTTCCGTGTGTGGGTGAGTCATTACGCAGTCAGTATCAGCATCCCACTTGGGGCAGGAGGAGCACAGCAGAGATGGAGCTGCATCCTGGGAAATAAAAGCAGACTTATGGGTTGGATCACAGGCTTTGAATTCTTGCAACTTTTGACCGAGCCAGCATCAAACCACATCATTACTCCACTAACCTGAACAGTTTATGCTTGCACTGAAAAGAGGATCTGTCTATCCGTGCGTCATTTTCTCTTAACACAGAGAAAAAAGATCACCAGTGGCGCATCCTGGATACCGACAGATACTCGGAGAAGGAGCTACTCTGTATGATTATATTCCGTGCATTTCCGCTTTTAAATAGAGCCTCCACTGATGTGTGTATGTCTTATGATATGTGTGAATGTATGAGGGGGATGCTTGTAATGAAAAGTTTCCTCTGCAAAGTGAGCAAAGCCAGTAAAATTAATCTGAGTAAATAGAGTGAGGATTTTTTTCAATTGCATTTATTATTGAGCGGTTACCTTAAGACCACCACCTTGCTGGGTGCTATGGGTACAAAAGAAATGTGCCGGAGACCATCCCCATCCTCTGCCTTGAAAGGACCTGTGTTGCTTTTAGATATTGACCGTTAGTGGATTATAGGCAGGACATGTGATCAAGTGCTCATACCTGGGTCTGTTTCCTAGGACTCCCAGGGGCCATCCAGTGCCTTAGCCCCACATCCCCATCTTCGAGAAGGCAGGCCTGTTACTCAGACCCCACCATCAGCAAAGCAAAGCAGTGGCCAGCACCCGGGGCTCCGGCTCCCAGCCAGGCCCCATCTCAGCACGCCATGTGTCTGGCCTGTTCCTGGCACGTGAGCCTCTCCTGCCACCCCAGACCGTGTCCTCACTGTGGTCGCCTTCCTCCCATCTTTTTTCCACTTGTGGTGTCTCGGGGTAACACGGCATCTCCAGGACAGACTCCTCTTCCTTCCTAGCGCCACCCCTGCCCTACCCTGATGACTTCCCTGTGTGTCTTGTGGATGACTGTCCCCTGTGCCACTTCCCTCCCACCTGCAGCCCCCCAGCAGTGCCCCTACCCCAGCCGCCTCACCTTCCGGCCTCCTGGCCCGTCTCCTGCCCCCTCCAATTCCTCCCTCTCCACAGCCAGAGTGACATTTCCGCAACACCGGTCTCAAATCTCCTCCCTGTCATTCTGTTTCCTCGCTTTTCTTGTGGGGTCTGGTCTGGACTCTGCTGAGGGGCAGCGGCCCCAGGCACGGGTCACGACGTCCCAGGGTGGGTGTCCCCTGCACCCACGTGCTGTGTGTGCTAAGTCGCTTCAGCCATGTCCGACTCTTAGCGAGCCCATAGACTGTAGCCCACCAGGCTTCTCTGTCCATGGGATTCTCCAGGCAAGAGTACTGGAATGGGTTGCCCTCAGCCCTTCCCAAATGTCCAGCAACAACATGGGGTGGACATGCTGACAAGCCACGAATGGGCAGACCTGCGGGAGACAGTTGTGTGGGCATCATCTCAGCCAGTGGGTCTGATGGGCCAGCCCAGCCTAGAGGAATTTACAGTGCCCTGTCATGTCCTGAGGGGAATAGGAGATGCACGGTTTTTCTCTAGTTTTGATTGTTGTGGTGGTAGAGGGGAGCTGTCTTCTCTAAGGGTGGGGCACGGGGAGGTCTGAGACTCTGAGCTCTGGGCTAGACTCCAGCCTTGCAATGTGCTCTGATTCCGTGATTGGTGCCTCAACCTTCTCATCAGTAGAATGAGACAGCACTAGCATTATAAGGAGGATGGACATGTGGGCAGGGTCTAGGATGGGGTTCAGCCCCTAGCAAGTGTCCTGTGAGTGTTAGTGGCTGAAGTGCTCCTCCTCCCTTCCCCTCTCCCTCCTCTTTGTCCCCTCCTCCCCCTCCCCACCCTCCTCTAGGAGCAGGTAGTCAATGTGGTGATTTGAGGGCAGGACTAAACTGGAGAAGGTGATGGCACCCCACTCCAGTACTCTTGCCTGGAAAATCCCATGGATGGAGGAGCCTGGGAGGCTGCAGTCTATGGGGTCGCGAAGAGTTGGACACGACTGAGCGACTTCACTTTCACTTTGATGCACTGGAGAAGGAAATGGCAACCCACTCCAGTGTTCTTGCCTGGAGAATCCCAGGGACGGGGCAGCCTGGTAGGCCGCCGTCTGTGGGGTCGCACAGAGTTGGACACGACTGAAGTGACTCAGCAGCAGCAGGACTGAACAGTTCTTTGTGGATGACTCCCTAGAAACGTGTTCTTGGATTTTTGTGATACTGTGAGAATCAGGCTCTTGTAACTTGGTTCCAACTGGGCCCTGGCTGGCCATCCCCATTCTGCTTTCTAAAGGGCCAACTTGAGCTGCTTGCCCACTGTGTAACCTGGACAGTTTGCTTAACCTCTCTGATCTTCTTTGTCCCTGTTGTTGGATAGGACTAATAAAATGGCAGGCTAGTTGGCAGGATGAAAAAGTATCCTCGTGCAGTGTCTAGTATGTGGGTGTTCATCAGTGGTGCTTAGCATCCCGTCACCTGCTGGGACTTGGCGGTGCCCTCATTATGTAGTTGGCCCTCATCTTTGACCTCAGTCCTGTGGTGGGCTCGGTTCGTTGCCACATGGCCCGGGTGGGGCGGGGAAGCGTAGAGACAAGTCGGGGAGTTTTACATACGGACTGGTCAATCTTGTTTGTGCGAAGAAGATGACGTTTATTCTCTAAGAAAACATTGATGGTTGACTTACAAATGTTGATTTGGTGCACATTACAGCATGGTGGCCCCACCAGCAGCAATTCGCTTTTTGTTGTTGTTTACTTTTGATTTTATTCAAGTACAAGGTTAAATGGTGTGATTGGTTAGCCAGTGTGTGTAGTAGGCGAGATGCCTGTGGGAAAAAGTTATTAGCCACAAAATGTTACCAGCAAGCTACAAAACAAAAATTAATAAAGCTTAATTAATTAAAAGTCTACACAGTATGATTCTGGTAGCTCCATTACTTGCTGGATTTAGTATTCACATGTCTCCTTATATTGTGAAGGCAGAGAGAGGTCAGATTCTCTCTCTCCCTGGCAGTTGCCAAGATTGTCTTGAAATCTTTGCCAATAGTAAATTTAAAGTTTATTTATAACCAGGTAATCTCAAAAGTCAAATTATAAATATCCTTCAAAAATTTTTTTGCAGCAAAAAGTATTTAAATGGAGTACATGCTGTGTGTGCTAAATTGCTTCAGTCGTGTCCAACTCTTTGCAACCCTATGGACTGTAGCCTGCCAGGCTCCTCTGTCACATGGGATTCCCCAGGCAAGAGCATTGGAGTGGATTGCCATGCCCTCCTCCAGGGGATCTTCCTGACCTGAGGATCAGTCCCCTATCTCTTAGTCTCTTACATCTCCTGAGTTGGTAGGCACAGTCTTTACCACTAGCGCCACCTGGGAAGCCCAGATGGGGTCCAGATGTATTTTAATTCATTCGTTACAATGTGGGCTGAAGTGAAGTGAAGTGAAGTGAGTCACTCAGCTATGTCCGACTCTTTGAGACCCCACGGACTATACAGTCTTTGTAACTCTCCAGGCCAGAATACTGGAGTGCTTAGCCTTTCCCTTCTCCAGGGGATCTTCCCAACCCAGGGATCGAACCGAGCTTTCCCGCATTGCAGGCGGATTCTTTACCAGCTGAGCCACAAAGGAAGCTAGGATCTTCAAAAGTCATAGCACTTGGAGGCCTGAGAAGGCCTGTGATAAGTTGGTGGGACATTCCTCCCACGATCCCTCCCTTGCTGGGATAAACCAGCTTCATTTCACCTCAAAAGCAACTGAAGGGACAAGCTGGCCTCCAGAGGAGGAGGCTTAGGCCCAATTACTCTAACTATTCTACCTCTTGAGTAAAAATGCAGCTTACTGGCAGAGCCAGTTGCATTTAGGGAAACATGTCTGATTTGGCCCAGCCCCTGAGAATTACTCTTTCTGCAGATCTCACTTTACATTGTTTAGAGCCAAAATGTGTCTAGCGGTCACACAGCCCTTGCTGGCTGGAGGAATGCTGGCTGAACAAATCCAAGCAAGACTGGCTGGGTTTCCCCTGAGGGAGACTGCGTCCTCATAGCATCTGCTGGGGAAATGGCCAGTTGATGATGCCTGGCCCACAGACGTCTGTCTGTGTGGGAGGATTACGAGCCATGGGGTATTGCTGATTTGGGGGTGTATATATCTTATGGTAGTCACAGAAATCAGGTCCCAAGTGGTTGAAAAATATATTTAGCTCTGTGGTCATGAGGTTGCTATTTAGTTTGATTAATATTGATAGATTAAATTGTTTGTGCAGATGAGTTGAATAAATTCTGCCAGAGCTTCTATCGTCTGGTTTTACATTAAGCCCTTAATTTGTAGCCCTGTTAGAAAGTGAAAAGAAAGTGAAGTAGCTCAGTCGTGTCCGACTCTTTGCAACCCCTTTGACTGTAACCTACCAGGCTCCTGTCTCCATGGGGTTCTCCAGGCAAGAATACTGGAGTGGGTTGCCATTTCCTTCTCCAGGGGATCTTCCCGACCCAGGGATTGAACCTGGGTCTCCCACATTGCAGGCAGACGCTTTAACCTCTGAGCCACCAGGGTAGCCCTGTTAGCCAGAAGGAAAGCTCCACCATCCTTTTCCCTCCCTCCACTATTACTCAGTAGAATTACAGAAATCATTTAACAACCTCTGAGCCTGGTTCAGTTGCCCGAGGGAGACTCTGGTCCTATGTACCCTTAAGCTGTAGAAGGCATCTTGAGAGGGACCCTGATTTTAATGGCTTTGATTTAGCCACTATTGAATTCTCTTATTTAATCTAGTTTCCCTGTCTCCCTTCTCCACCCTCCCCAAGTCTTCAGAGTATTTCTTTTCATACATAAGTGTTATACATAGAAAATGGAGAAAGAAAAGCAGGTCCCACACTTCTGTCCTTGGGTCTCCACCACTGAGCAGGTCTGGGGTGCAATCCTATAGATGGGAGGTGTCACCTTGCTGTGTCCCCAGCGTCCACTTGCCTAGAAAGATTCACTGTTTATTGACCTGATGAATGGAAGTGTGCTCCAGGAGCCTGTCAACTCATTTGCTATCTTTTCTCTCCCAGGAGGACTGGAATGACATTGACCCAGTTAAAAAGAAAGACCTGCATCACAGCAACGGGGATGAGAAAGCACACAGCATGGAGACCCTCCCTCCAGGTACTGCAGCTGCCTCCAGGGCCAGGCCAGCCTTGGGCTGCTGGTGGGGGCGGGGCGGCGGGGGGGGGCGCGGACCTAGAGCTGGATGTGGCATTTGGAGCAAGTCCCCTGTCGAGTGGAGAATGGATTTCACGAGGCAGTGGAGACACTACCCTAGAACAGCATTTTCCTGCCTTCCTTCAAGCCCCAAGTGCCTTGTGAAATGACTTTACTGGGAGGTGACCAAAATTTCTTGAAAGAAAAAATAGAATTAAAAAAAAATACAGGATGGTATGTATCAGTTCACTGATTTTTTTTTTTTTTAACAAACTTTATTTTTTTTAGAGCAGTTTAAGTTCTCAGCAAAACTGAGCAGAGTGTACAGAGGTTTCCATATACTCCTCGCCCCCATACACTTCCACTGTCAACATCCCCCACCCCCCAGATGGGACATTTGTTACAATCAATGAACCAACAGTGATACATCAGAATCACCCAAAGTCCATAGTTTATGTTAGGACTTACTCATGGTATTCTGTATTCAGTGACATGCATGCACCACTACAGGATCATATAGGGTAGTTTCACCTAACAATCCTCCCTGCTCTGCCTAGTCATCCTTCCTTCCCCCAACCCCTGGCAACCACTGATCCTTTTACTGTCTCCATGATTTTTGCCTTTTCCAGAATGTCTTAGTTGGAATCGAATAGTATGTAGCCTTTTCACATTGCCTTCTTTCACTTAATAACATGCATTGAGCATTTATCTATGTCTTTTCAAGGCTTGATAACCCTTCTGTTTTTATTGTGAATAGTATTCTATTGTCTGGATGTATCAATTTATTTATCCATTCAGCTAGCCAGGACATTCAGAAGAACATCGTGGTTGCTTCCAAGGTTGGCAGTTATGAATAAAGCTGCTATAAACATCTGTGTTCAATTTTTTTGTGTGTGGACGTAAGTTTTCAATTCGTTTGGGTAAATACAAGGATCATATGGCAGGAATACACTTATAAGAAACTGCCAAACTATCTTCCAAAGTGTCTGTACCATTTTGCACTCCCACCAGCAGTGAATGAGAGTTCCTGTTACTCCACATCCTCACCGGCAATTGGTATTGTCCCCGGTTTTCAGTCTGGCCCTTCTAATAGGTGGAAGTGATAGCTTATTGGCAGGTGGGTTCTTTAGCACTAGAGCTACCGTATGTTTATTGCGGTAGAGAATGGATTTCAGTGTACAGCTTCATTGCGGAAATGTCTGTTTAGGTCTTCTTCCCACACTGTAACTGGGCTGTTCATTTTCTTATTGTTAACTTTTAAGAGTTCTCTGTGTATTTTGGATAATTGTCCTCTGTTGGATATATAATATGCAAACACTTTCTCTGTCTGTGGCTTGTCTTCTTATTCTCTTGACACTGTCTTTCTCAGAGCAGAAAGTTTTAAGTTAATGAAGTTTAGCTTTATCGGTTCCTTTATAGAGTATCAAGTGAAGTCACTCAGTTGTGTCCGACTCTTTGCGACCCCGTGGACTGTAGCCCACCAAGCTCCTCTGTCCATGGGATTCTCCAGGCAAGAATACTGGAGTGGGTTGCCATTTCCTTCTCCAGGGGATCTTCCCGACCCAGGGGTCGAACCCAGGGATCGAACCCAGGTCTCCTTCACTGCAGGCAGACACTTTAACCTCTGAGCCACCAGGGAAGCCCGTTATAGAGTATACCTTCAATATAACTAAAGGTCATTGCCATATTCAAGGTAACCTAGATGATTTTTCCTGTGTTATCTTCTAGGATTTTTATTATTTTGTGTTCCATATTTAGGCCTGTGATCCATTTTGAGTTAATTTTTGAGAAGGGTTTAAGGTTGTAGGGTCTGTGCCTAGATTTTTATTCCTTTCATATGGATATCCAGTTGTTCCAGTATTAGTTATTGAATAGGCCATCATTGTTTTGTTGTTGCCTTTATTCCTTTGTCAAAAATCAGTTGACTGTATTTATGTGGGTCTCTTTCTGGGCTGTCTTCTCTGTTCCAAAGATCTATCTGTTTATTCTTTCCAAAACTACTTTCCCTTTAGATTTAATCTTGAAGTTGGGTAATGTTAGTCTTCCAATTTTGTTCTTTCCCTTTAATCTTGTGTTGAGCTTTCTGGTTTTTTGTTTTGCCTTTTCATATAAATTTTAGAATTAGCTTGTTTGTTCTCACAAAATAACTTGCTGGCATTTTGATTTGGTTTGTGTTGAGTCTACAGATCAAGTTAGTAAGAATTGACATTTTGACAGTATTGAGTCTTCCAATCCATGAACATGGAGTATCTATCCATTTATTTAGTTCGTTTTAAATTTTTTTCATTAGAGTTTTTTGGTTTTGGTCGTATAAATTTTTGTGTCTATTTTGTTAAACTTGTATCAAAGTATCTCTATTTTGAGGGTGCTAATGTAAATGGTATTGTGCTTTTAATTTTAAATTCTGCTTGTTCATTTACTATAGGAAAACAATTGACTTTTGTGTATTTATTGTATATCCTGCAATTATAGCAAGGATTGTTGTAATTACTTAACAGTTTCAGGGATTTTTTTGGTAGATTCTTTCGGTTTTCTACATAGACAATCATGTCACCTGCAAACAAAGACAGTTTTATTTCTTCCTTCTCAATCTGTATTATATCCTTTGTTCTGTTTTCTTGTCTTACTGCATTAGCTGGGACTTCTAGTATGATATTAAAAGGGAGTGATGAGAGAAGACATTCTTGCCCTGTTGCTGATCTTAGAAGGAAAGCTTTTAGTTTCTCACTGTTAAATATGATGTTAGATGAAGATTTTTTTAGATGTTCTTTATCAAGTTGAGGAAGTTTCCCCTCTGTTCTTAGTTTGCTGAAAATTTTTATCATGAACAAGTGTTGAATTTGATCATATGCTTTTTCTGCATTTGTAACTATGATCATGGGATTTTCCTTCTTTAACTTCTTAATGTGGTAGATTACATTAACTGATTTTCATATATTGAACTAGACTTGCGTACCTCAGATAAATCATATTTGGTCATTGTGTACAGTTCTTTTTTACACATTGTTGGATTCAACTTGCCAGTATTTTGTTGGGGATTTTGGCATTTATATTCACAAGACGTATTGGTTTCAATTTTTTTTCCTTGTAATGTCTTTGTCTGGTTTTGTTATTAGGGTTAACACTGGCCTCATAAAATAAAGTAGGAAGTATTCACTCTGCTTCTGTTTTTGGAAGAGACTATAGAGAATTAGTATAATTTCTTCCTTAAATGTTTGGCAGAATTCACCAATGAATGCATTGGGTCTAGTGCCATTTGTTATAGGAGGTTAGTAACTATTGATACAATTTTTAAGATAGATATAGGCCTGTTGAAATTGCCTATTTTTTCTTGTCTTAGTTTTGGAGATTGTGTCTTTCAAGAAATTGGCCCATTCATCTAGGTTATCAAATTTGCAGGCATAGAGGTATTCATAGTATTCCTTTATTCTTCTTTTTAATGTCCACAGGATCCGTGTACTGATGTACCCTCTTTCATTTCTGACATTCTAATTTGTGTCTTCTCTCATTTGTTCAAGGCAATGGCAACCCACTCCAGTACTCTTGCCTGGAAAATCCCATGGACAGAGGAGCCTGGTAGGCTGCAGTCCATGGGGTCGCTAAGGGTCGGACACGACTGAGCAACTTCACTTTCACTTTTCACTTTCCTGCATTGGAGAAGGAAATGGCAACCCACTTCAGTGTTCTTGCCTGGAGAATCCCAGGGACCAGGGAGCCTGGTGGGCTGCTGTCTATGGGGTCGCACAGAGTCAGACACGACTGAAGCGACTTAGCAGCCTGACTACAGGATTATTGATTTTATTGCTCTTTTCAAAGAACCAGTTTTTAGAATTCTTTCCCATTTCTTAGCTTTGTAATTTTTATTAGTTATTTTCTTTTGTTTACTTAGGATTTATTCTACTTTTCTAGTTTTCTGAGGTAGAAGCTTAGATGATTAGTTTCAAATTTTTCTTCTTTTCCATATTGTATTCAATGCTATCATTTTCTTGGCATGCACTGATTTCACTGCATTACACAAATTTTGGTAACTTGTATTTTCATTCTTATTTGATTCAGAATATTTTTTAATTTCACTAAGATTTGTTCTGTGACCCATGTATTCTGTTCCTCCTTGCAGGTTTCTAGCTTTTGCCTCATGTGTTTTAATGCTCTTGTTAGGCACATACACATTAAGGATTATTATGTCATCTTGGCAAGTTGACGCCTTTATCGTTATGTATTTCTCTTTTTTATTCCTGGTAACTTTTCTTGGTGTGAAGTTTGTTCTGTTTAAGCTAATATAGCTCCTCCTGCCATCTTTTGATTAGTAATGGAACGGTATCTTTTTTTCCATCCCTTTACTTTTCATCTATATGTGTCTTTATATTTAAAGTAGATTTCTTGTACACAGCATGTAGGTAGTTGGGGCTTGTTTTTTTTTAATCCATCCTGACAGTGTGTCTTTTAATTGGTGTATTTGGATCATGACAGTGTAAGGTAATTATTATAGAGCTGCATCAGTGTCTTCCATGTTTGTTATTCTTGTCTGTTCCTTGCTCTTGTTCTTTGTTCTGTGTCCTTTTGTCTTCTACTCTTTGTCTGCCTTTTGTAGTTTTAATTAAACATTTTATGATTATACTTTCTCCCTTTTTTACATTTTATTACAGATAATCCAAGTTTAATTTCAGACAACAATATCCTGCTTCATAGCACAGGTATCTAACAGCAAACTGTTATGAATCTCTCCCCCCATTCTTTGTATCATTACTGTCATTCATTTCACACATGTCAGTCGTATACATAAATGCATATATAAGCATACAGAATCAAATATATGATAGCTATTATTATTTTAGAGCAAATATATCTGTCAGATCAATTAAGAAGAAGAGAAGAAAAATTAAAGTTGTAATTTTACCTTCAATTATTCTTTCTCTGATGCTCTTCCTTTCTTTATGGTGATCTGCATTTCTGACATAAATCATTTTCCTTCTCTCTGAAGAGCTCCTTCTAACACTTCATGCAAGGCAGGTCTACTGGGAACATATTCCCTCAGTTTTTGTGATTTGAGAAAGACTTTATTTCCTCTTCACTTTTGGAGATTTCACAGGGTTCAGAATTCTAGGTTGCTGATTTTTTTTCTCCCAACCCTTTAAATAGTTCATTGCACTCTCTTGTTGCTTGCATGGTTTCTCAGGAGAGTTCAGTCAGTTTAGTCGCTCTGTCGTGTCCGACTCTTTGTGACCCCATGAATTGCAGCACGCCAGGCCTCCCTGTCCATCACCAACTCCCGGAGTTCACTCAGAGTCATTTTTCGAGTCACGTCCATCGAGTCATTTTTCTGAGGTATTCATTTTTTCTGAGGAGAAGTTGGATGTAATTCATATCTTTGTTTCTGTAAAGCTATTTTCCCCCCTCTGTCTTCTTTCAAGGTTTTTTCTTTATGATTAATTTTCTACAGTTTGAGTATGCTTGGGTGTAGTTTTTTTGTATTTATCCTGTATGGTGTTCTCTGAGCTTGCTGAATCTGTGGTTTGCTGTTGTAGTTAACATGAGGAAATTTTCAGTCATTATTGCTTCAAATATTTCTTATATTCCTTTCTCTCTTTTTTCTGTAAGTGGAACCACTTACACCTCTTACACCTTTTGTAGTTATCCAACAGTTCTTAGGTATTCTGTTTTGCTTTGGGTTTTTTTTTTTTTTTTCCTAGTCTTGTTCTTTATCTTTGATTTTTATTTTGGAAGTTTCTGTCATGTCCAGTCCCCTCAAATTAATTCTTCATTTCTGTTAGTATTTTTTATCTCTACCATTATTTTATAATTCTTTCTTAGAATTTTTATCTCTTTGCCTATGGTATTCACTTTTTCTTTCATTTCGTCTACTTTTTTTTGTTAGAGCTCTTAACATATTGATTATAGATGCTTTAAATTCCTGGCCTGATAATTCCAACATCCTGCCATATGTGAGTCTGATTTTGGTGCTTGCTTTGTCTCTTCAAGCATTCCTTTTCCTTTGCAGTGTGTCTTATAATTTTTTTCTTAAAAGCCAGATACGATGTCCTGGGTAAAAGGAACTCCCATGACCCAGCCTTTGGTGCCATAGTGGGCAGGTCTCAGTCTCCTGGTGAGCCTGCACCCCTGGCGTCTGCTTCACAAATGCATCTCAGCTTTCCTCCCACTCAGGTAGGACAAGATAGTCGAGTCCCTGGCGTTGGGTATTTCCCTTCCTTCAGATTGATTAGGCTCTGATAACAGCCCAATTGGTCGGGTTCTCGAGGGCAAGCCTTAGTAACAACAGATGGTGGTTTAGTTAAGTCATGTCCAACTCTTCCAGCCCAAATGGATTGAAGCCCATCTGGCTCCTCTGTCCATGGATTTTCCTGGCAGGAATACTGGAGTGGGTTGCCATTTCCCACTCCAGGGGATCTTCCTGACTTAAGGAATGAACCCACATCTTCTGCATTGCCGGCGGATTCTTTCCTGCTGAGCCCCCAGAGTGCACCAGAACAGCTCCTTCCCCCCCTCCACTGGAGGCATGAGGGGTTCTGTCTCCAGTAGTCACTCTGGGAAACCTGGTTAAGCTCCTGGAGGTAAAACTCACGGGAGTGTGGGAGCCCCAACCTTAGCACTCAGGCTCATCCACAGCGAGCCTCCAGTCCTTCATCCTGCAGCTCAGGCTTCCTCTCAGGCTCTGCCTCCCGCAGGTTGCTGCTCTGGGAAGTTGTGATTCTCTGTATTCACCAGCTGGTCTCCCCCGTTTTGGGAGCAGCAGTTTGCCCTGTAACCTCACTTCTCTGAGCAGTCTGAGAGGACTTGTTGGCTTTTCAGCTTGTTTATCTGTTGGGCTGGAGTAATAACTTACAAACTCCTGAAAACAGGAAGTTAGTGCATGCAATTTTGTTTAATGGTGACAGAGAGTTTGATGATTAGTGTTTCTTTCTGGGACACTGCCAGTCCAGGGAGTCCTGGCCTGTGTAACACCCAGCACAGGTTCCAGCTGCACTCAACTTGGGAGTGTGTGTGTGCATTAGACATCTGCATTAGATCTGCCCCCTCTCTGCCCTCTGACTCGGAAGCCCCAAACCACAGCTCCTTCCTATGTGAGACAGGCATTACCTGTGTAGTGGGGAGCATCTGAACGGAACAGTTAGCCTAATAAGTGTTTCTTTATTATAATAATAGGATGTACTTCTGCTGTGTGGATTAATGAGAGATGTCCTGTGGGTTGTCTTATATTAATAAAACCAAGTGTTCTCTTGGACTTTAAGGCATACTGGAGAGAGAGGGAGAAGCTGTCTTCAGGACATGTCCTACATGTAGCTACTTGCTACAGTCAGACCCAGTAGTTAAAATCGATGTGGCACTGACCCGGGCTTTCGTGTTCTTAACTGTTATACGGTTGATTTCTTTATCTTTAAAGAGATAGAAATGTACTGATTTTCCTCTTTTTTGAAATATTACTAATAACTTTTGATGGATACACCAAATCCTTTTACTTTGTCTTTAAAGGACTTTATCTTCTTTTCTTGTTTAAAACATTTTTTCTTACTCATCCATCATGCGTGATTTTTTCCTTTAGAAACTATTTTGTTATGGTTAAGAAGTATATTTTCTCCAAGAATGATGGGCATGGACAGAATTCTGTGGTCCGCAAGGAACCACTGGTCACAGCACTTTGCACTCTGTGAGCAGGTTGTTTGGGAATGCCGCAGCTTCCTGTGTTCTAGGTGTTGGATGTCTGGCAGGGGGAGGAAGGAGGTGGCACACAGCCTGGTGACTGAGCCTGGCCCACTGAGAGATGCAGGAGCCAGATGTAAGATAGTAGTGATGCCCCGAGGCAATGGCCTCCAGTGTGCTTTAACCACACACCCTGCAAGCAAAAGCATTTCAGGTCCAGGATGGAGGACTTTTGCCCTTAGATTCTGTGACCATCGTTTCTACTTCATCATCATGTTTTCCAGCTGGAAGCACTGAATTTCTTTTTTTCAAATACTGATTTTCAAAGTGTTTCAAATAGAGTATTTATTCATCAGTTTTTCGTTTTTTGAAAATCTGTCTCATGGAGATAAGTTTTATCTTTTTTCCCTGGGTGCAGAAAAAGCTTTTGGGTTTGAAAAATCAGTTTCTCTTTGTAATTCTCCCTCCTGTATCTCCTTCTCTTGTCTCCTCGGCATCTCTGATCTGATTGATGAGACTGGTTGGCAGGGTAGCAGGTGACACAGAAGGAACAGGCCAGTTGCATTTGAAGGGCCAGCATCTGGCTTCGAGGATGGCTTTTGGTGGAGGGTCTTGCCCAGGAGCTCCCGTCCTTAGAAGACGTGCCCTCTGAGAGCAGATTTTCTTCTTGCTTTTACAAGACCTCAGTGTTACTCTTGTGTTCATTGGAAACCTCGTGTGAGGAGGTGAACCTTGGAGAGTGGGTATGGAGAGAGTGAGGAAAGGAGAGTCCTGGTTAGGTCTTGGAGTATCTAGGAGGTCTTTCCAATCCTTTGCTGGATCTTCACCTCACCCCTCTGGTTCATCACCGGAGACACTTGAGGTCAAAAAGCAGAAATTATGTTCCTGTAAAGATGAATGAAATGGGAATGGTGAAGTGTGTAGCAGGTCTTCAATCCTGGGTATGAGTTGCCACTGATGCTCACAGTGTTAAGCAGTTCTGCCTCCCAGGGAAGAGCAGTGAGGTGAACCAAATGTGTGTGTATTTGGCACATACGATAAAGTCGACTTCAACTGTGATTTTTCAGATTGGTTAGATGACCTTGAATAGAATTGGCCGGAATGTCCTGTGTACATTTTCTCAAACAGCTTTTGCAGTGCTATGTTTCAGGGTCAGGAGGACTGCTCCCCTGACCTCTCCCCCTCCTGAGGGATTTCATGGGTTCCAGCATTGTGCCTTTTTTAAAAAAATCATGTTAAAATATATATAACATAAAGTTTACCATTTTAACCATTTTGAAGTACAGAGGTCAGTGGCAATTAAGTACATTCACTTTGTCTGTCACGGTCACTTCCATCCACCTCCAGAGCTTTCTCATCTCAGATGGAGCCTCTGACCCCATTAAACAGTGACTCCCCATCCCCTCTCCAGCCCCTGGCACCCACCCCTCTCTTCCAGGCACCTCATACATGGAGTCACGTGGTATTTTTTCTCCTGTGACAGGCTTGTTTCCCTTGCTGCAGCGTCCCTGTGGCAGATAGCGTGTGTCAGCGTCTCCCTCCTTCTCGAGGTTGGACACTCCTCCACTGCGCCTCTGCACCTGGACGCCATGAGCCACGTCCTCTGGTAGCATGTCCAGCAGCCAGGGGACAGCTAACATCACGCGCCTCCTGCAACCCAGGCTTGAGGCCCCAGGGTCTGCCCAGTGTCCTCGTCAGGAAAGGAAGTAGCTCTGAGTATCCCTAGAGAAACATTTTAAAAGCAAATAACCTCAGTGGCTCAACGGTAAATAATCTGCCTGTAATGCAGGAGATGCGAGTTCGATCTCTGGGTCAGGAAGATTCCCTGGAGATGGAAATGCCACCCCACTCCAGTATTCTTGTCCGGAAAATTCCATGGACAGAGGAGCCTGACAGGCTGCCAGGAGCATGGGGTCACAGAGTTAGTTGGACATGACTTAGCAACTAAGCAACAATGATGTTTGCTTTTAGAAATTTTAAGAAATACAGAGAAAATTTAAGAAATTCAGAGAAGCAAAAATAAGAGCATTGTATTCACATATAATCCCACCACCTCTTAATGACTGCGACTTTCCCGCTGCATGTTCCCCAGTCTTGCACTGGGCGGACGCCTGGGCGCACTCACCCCCGTGGCTGCGGTGAGCGGTCTCTGTAGCCTCTCAGGTGCGTGAAGCCCAGCACGGAGGCCTGAGCCCAGACACCTCCATCTCTGAGTCCGACACTATCTCCTGGGCCTTTGGGCCCCTGTGTCCACACAACCCCATTGTGCCACATTCCAAGTCATCTACTAGATGGATAACACTGCCCAAGATCTTGGGGATTAACTGGGCAGTCTACCCACACATACCCCTCTTTCCCAGCAACAGCACCTTGAGGTTCTCGCCAGGTCTCCGAGAGGGGCCCCCTCATCCACCTTCCTCTTGAAATAGCTCAGGATGGGTGACAGGCAGCCCCTACTGTCTGCTTACATCCAGATTATTACAGATATGGTACTACACTATTCTTGCCTATTTCTTACTAAAGTAGTATGTCATAAATACCTTCTCATGTCCTTAAATAACTCCTGTGTTTTAAATGACAACGTGCATCCATTACTATAAGCTTATTGAGTTTTTCCTGTATTATAGGACACACAAGGTTTCCAGCCAGTATCTTTATGTGTAAGTCTTATAAATCTGTGTGTCCCTAGTTATTTTCTTGAAATGAATTCCCTAAAGTGAAATTGCAGGATCAGTAGCAACACATGCGTTTAAACATTTTTTTTTTTTTTTAATATTAATGGCAAAGGGCAGAAATGGTATGGACCTAACAGAAGCAGAAGATATTAAGAAGAGGTGGCAAGAATACACAGAAGAACTGTACAAAAAAGGTCTTTATGACCCAGATAATCATGATGATGTGATCACTAATCTAGAGCCAGACATCTTGGAATGTGAAGTCAAGTGGGTCTTAGAAAGCATCACTACGAACAAAGCTAGTGGAGGTGATGGAATTCCAGTGGAGCTGTTTCAAATCCTGAAAGATGATGCTGTGAAAGTGCTGCACTCAATCTGCCAGCAAATTTGGAAAACTCAGCAGTGGCCACAGGACTGGAAAAGGTCAGTTTTCATTCCAATTCCAAAGAAAGGCAATGCAAAAGAATGCTCCAATTACCGCACAATTGCACTCATCTCACATGCTAGTAAAGTAATGCTCAAAATCCTCCAAGCCAGGCTTCAGCAATAAACTGCAAGGAGATCCAACCAGTCCATTCTGAAGGAGATCAACCCTGGGATTTCTTTGGAAGGAATGATGCTGAAGCTGAAACTCCAGTACTTTGGCCACCTCATGCGAAGAGTTGACTCATTGGAAAAGACTCTGATGCTGGGAGGGATTGGGGGCAGGAGGAGAAGGGGACGACCGAGGATGAGATGGCTGGATGGCATCACTGACTTGATGGGTGTGAGTCTGAGTGAACTCTGGGAGATGGTGATGAACAGGGAGGCCTGGCCTGTTGCGATTCATGGGGTCGCAAAGAGTCGGGCACGACTGAGCGACTGAACTGAACTGAACTGAATGGCCAAATTGTTTTCTAGAGGGTGCCTATACCTTGCCCCCTAGCCAACATTAAAAACAAATCTTCTGTTGTTCCTCACTTCCAATGAGTAAGAAAACAGAACAAAGGACTTAGGTCAGGTCAGTAGCCAGAATAGGGGTGGAGCTCTTAAAGCAACATGACTCTGAGCTGTGTTAGTAGAAACGTAACGCCCCAAACAATTCCAACAGTGCCCAGTGTCCTCTGTGCTGTCGCCCACCCCTCAAATATTTCATTCTGTTCTGGGCACAGGGTGTTCAGAGATGCTTATAAATTCAAGTAGGTCTAGATGATGATGACTCAGATGGGGAGGAGGCTGGAAACAACATCTGATGAAGAGCACTTAAATGGATGTTTTTACAAAGGGGTGAGAAGGGCAAAATGGGATCATGATGCCCAAATATTTGAAAAGGTGCTACAGAGAAGAGGCTGAGGCTAATTTTTTTTCTTTTTATTTGAGACTCCAGAGAGTGGAAGTTGCAGGGAAGCAGTGTTGTTGTAGAAGGAAGTGCAGGCTGGCAGCTCCGGCTGGCTGCATGTTGGGGATTTAACGAAGAGCTCTTCACATCCACATCCCTGGTGCCTTCTGACTTCAACACATGACTTCAGCCTTCAGGAGAGGCCCCACCTCCTCCAGTCAGACTCCAGTGTGCCAGGACGGGGCGGGGGACGCTGGTGCCCTCTGGAAGGAAGGAATGGGACCTGCACTGCAGGGATGCTTTTTCATGCTTAGTTACAATTCCACCCACTTCCAAGTGAGTTGTCAGCCACAGTGGGAGTTGTGGTTCCATTTTATAGTTTAGCTTCCACATCTCAGTTGCCCTGTTAGCACAGTGGAAACTGTGGTGACGTCCCTGGTGGCTCAGGGGTAAAGAATATGCCTGTGGTGCAGGAGACTTGCAGGAGACAGAGTTCAGTCCCTGGATTAAGAAGATCCCCTGGAGGAGAGAATGGCAACCTGCTCCAATCATCTTGCCTGGAAATCCGCATGGACAGAGGAGCTTGGCGGTCTACAGTTCGTGGGATTGCAAAGAGCTGGACACGACTGAGCAACTCAACAGCAAACAAACTATACTGGCGGCACATGCTTTGCAGGCTCCTGTGTGCTGGGCAGGGTCTGTGCGGAGCTGCTGTCCTGTGGGTGCTGGCTGGTGAGCCCTTCTTTCTCTCCTCCTGTCTTTCAAGTACCAGCCCCAATTCTGAGTAGGAGGCTCACTTTGATACTTTTACTAATATTCAGGAGGAAAAACCATATACAGCGAACTAAATTTATTGTGTTTAGACACTATTACTCATAGAGGGAGAAGGAGGAGTTTCTGTTTACAGTTTGGAGAAGAAATATGTATATGAAGATTCCTTGATTTCAAGCCAGGTATAGACCTCGAAATGCAAATCATAGTGTTTCACGGTGGGTTTTAGTTATTTTGGCAGTACAAAGAATTGTAAATAAATTTAGAGTATTTACCCTATAGCATCTGATTTTTTTTTTTCTTATATTGTCTTCTAACTAGCTTTTAATCACTCTGAATTTTCAATTTATTCATCCTTAAAAATGAATTGTGTAGGATCCCTTATTTCAGAAGACAGTGTCTCATAGGTGGAAAAGCCTGTCACACAAATAATAAAGACAAATAATAATATTATTTACATGTCTTTATCATTTAAATGGACACATTTGTTTGTAATTCTGGGCTTGCCCTGGTCTTCTCTTTCTTGGCGCAACATTATGACCTTCTAGAGGAAGAATATGAGGAATTTTTTCCTTTTAAGCATAGTAAAATTACATTCAATCTGAGATCAACTGAGAGGTTAAAATAAATTGGAGAGCTTTGTCCTTTGATTTAAAATTCATTCTATTTCCTTTCTTGGCTGCTTTCCCAGAAGAGGCTCGCTGTTTCACACAGGCAGGCTTTCAGTTTGTTTAAGCTGTCCTTCCCGGGGAGAATTGAGTGAAGATTTGCCGTGTGGCTGTGTTGCCAGAGCAGAGTCCAGACATCTCCTGCCACCCCTGCCCCCTGACGGGCAGGGCTGCGCCAACAGGGCCTGTCACCTCCCCTCTTGTATCTGCTGACGCAGATGGTGAGGCTGCCCTGGGTGTGTGTCAGAGGGTCCTGATCTACCACAGGACTGACCCACCTGAGAGGACTCTCATCTGAAGCCCATGGATGTTTTGGTGTTGCCAGATGTTTTGTGGTGTTAATCCTTTGAGCGCTCATTTTCATAGATTTCATCATTGTTTCTTTAAATATGAGGTTTAGTAAAAATAAAAATTTTAAGAAAAAAAATGACAGTGTTTGGAAGTGTAGTAATATTTTAAAGTTAATCGAACACATCATCCAAAGGCAAGCAGTTTCCTGAATATAAAAGTGTCTTTTCTAAACGATAATTTGAGGATTGGTTATTTGGAGCCTAGAATATGCATTCCCGTGACAGTGATGTCCTGAGAGGCACTTGGGACCGTGTGTGAGCCAGCCTTGCCCAGACCCCACAGGGCACAGACCTGGGACCCCCCCGACCTCTGCATCCCATGCGGGCACCGTGGACCATGCATGTTACGATCCCCAGCTAGCCTCTGCTCCAAAGATGCTGTGCTGTTCTCCAGTCCAGATAAGATGGATAGGGGGGTAAATCCCAAAACTCAACTAGGAAGAAAAAGATTCTGGAAGGACAATGTAATTGAAGGCCTGATGGGTGGATAAGGGGAAGAGAGAAGAAACTCTGGATTCCAGGATGTATCAACTGCAAAGCCTTGTGAGGGACAGCAGGTGTGACAGGAAGAATGTCAGTGGCAGGTTTGCCTAGTAAGTAGAGATGGGAAACAATGGCATCCCACTCCAGCACTCTTGCCTGGATAATCCCATGGACGGAGGAGCCTGGTAGGCTGCAGTCCATGGGGTTGCTAAGAGTCGGACATGACTGAGCGACTTCCCTTTCACTTTTCACTTTCATGCATTGGAGAAGGAAATGGCAACCCACTCCAGGGTTCTTGCCTGGAGAATCCCAGGGATGGCGGAGCCAAATGGGCTGCCATCTGTGGGGTCGCACAGAGTCGGACACGACTGAAGCGACTTAGCAGCAGCAGCAGAGATGGGAAAGGAAGAAGAGAAGGAATTGCTGGGCCAGGGGGCAGTGTGTGGTAACGACAGGGCGGCCAGTGGATGGTGTGTCTGGCAGAGTGGCCCAGTGGTAGGAGTGGCAGGAGGTCCTCACCTTAGGACCACTTACTCCTGCCTTCTCCATCTGGACCTTGACGTCCAGACTGGAAAGAGGTACAAAGATGCTGTTAGGAGGATATTGAATGCTTAAATGAGTGTGTCTCCGAGTCCAGACCATATAGAGACAGGGCACAGGGTTCCTGGGGACCCCTGAGCCAGCAGCGTGCCAGCAGAGCAGGGCAAACAGCAGTTAGAGGTGGGCAGACTTGAGTTGTGCCTTGGCACAATTTTGAGTTAGTTTTTAGATGAAGGAGTGGTAAAAACTGTGAGGCCCTCTGACAGTAGGTGTGTGAGAAAACCCTTTTCAGGATGGAGCTGTGAGTGAGGAAGGCCCTGGGGAGGAACTGCAGCTGAAGATACCAGAGAGGCTTCCTGGAGGAGGTGGCCACCCTGGGAGGCAGCTAGGCAGCCGGCAGGCTGGAGTAAATAAATTAGAACAGCCCTGCCTTCCAGTATCACAGTTTCTTGTGTGTGAGCATACTCGGCTTGGGCTCTGTGTGGCCAGTGGGGGGTGGTCTGTGGTTCAGTAAGAGTTTGCAGGTCACCGTGGAGGGCCTTGGAACAAGGCTGACCAGAGTGGGGTCTGGTAATTAATGCTGGCAGAGGCAGAGATGCTGCCCCTGAAGCCAGGCTTCTGTGACTCCTTGTTGAGGGCATGGAAATATGGCTTGAGAGGGCGCCATTTAGAAAATGCCTGCAAGCCAGTGGAAAGAGGTCTCAAGCCAGTGTCCAGCGTGTATGAGAGCAGTCCTCAGGCCCGGGGTCAGTGGGAGACTGCCTGCGAGGTCAGGCCTTCTTCTGAGTGACTCAGGTCTTGCTTGGCGCTTCTCCACTGCCATCCTGGGCTGGGGTCAAGGTAGAGGGCTGGTCTGTTCCCCCCAGGAGCCTGTTCACCCTGGGAGAAATGGTGTACCAGGGACCCAGGAGACAAGCTTGGCCTTGAAGGGTGGGCAGGACTTGAGTGGCTGCGTGTGTCCACAGAAGGGGGCTGGGGGGCTGCTCGAGGGCTGGGAGTGGGGGAAACCTGGCAGAACCATCGGGAAGCCTCACCTTGTGTGGAACCAGAGGTGTCAATGCTTGGGGTCACACCATTCCTCCTTTAGCTTTGAAGGTCTGTCTGCTAGGAATGAATCTCCTCATCGAGATCTTTAGAACCCCATGTAACAAGCGAGCAGTTTCCACGGCCCTTCTCAGGGTGAGGGTCCTTTCTCCCCTCCTGCTGTTTCAGTGCCTGTTCTGTTTTCCTGTTGTCTCGGTGATGAAGCTGGCGTGTTCTGCTTCTTCATGAAAAGTTTCGTATCTGTGGGGTATTTTCCATCCACTGCTTCTGCTTAGCCAGGTCCGTTTCACTAAATTGTCGTGTAATTTTTTGAAACTCTTATTCTAAAGCTCTTCCTAAGATTTTAAAATGTGATAAAAATACAAGGTGATTTATAAGTGTAGTTTTTTTTCTGTCAGTATATTCAGACACGGTGTCTGTAGTTTTGACTCTCTCCAGCCTCTGCCTCAGCCGCCCAGTCCCAGGTTACCTCCACATCTGCTTCTTGCCTTACTGCCTGAGCTTGCACCCGGGCATGTGTTCCCTCTGAGAACGCTGCTTTCACTGCCTTTTCCTGCTCCAGCCCTGGGAACTCTGTAATGCACAAATCACTGGTCCTGTAACCCACATTCTTAGAGGGTGGAGCCGTGTGTGCTTCATTGCTTTGCGGCCCCCTGGACTGTAGCCCACCAGGCTCCTCCGCTGTGGGATTCTCCAGGCAGGAATACTGGAGCGGGTTGCCATTCTCTTCTCCAGGGGATCTTCCCAGCTCTGGGGTCAAACCCACGTCTCCTGTGTCTCATGCATTGCAGGTGGATTCTTTACCCACTGACTCATCAGGAAAGACCCCGATGCTGGGAAAGATTGAAGGCAAAAGGAGAAGGGGGTGGCAGAGGATAAGATGATTAGATAGCATCACTGACTCAATGGACATGAATCTGAGCAAATTCTGGAACATAGTGAAGGACAGGGAAGCCTGGCATGCTGCAGTCTATGGGGTTGTGAAGAGTTAGACATGACTTAGCAACTGAACAAAAATAGCAAGAGTGTGGAGCCAGTTTTGGGAGTCACACCCACGTGAAACAATAGAATGTATGTGTTCACAGGTAGCAAGGAAGGAAACCTTCATGTCACCTCTGTGTGTTTACAGCATGATGTCCAGGCCATGATGTGAGCTGTGTGTCATAGTCAAATGCATTTGAAAGTCTCTGCAGTACTCTAATATATTGCTAAGCTTTTATGAAAGAAAGGTCATTTATCACCTGTCTCCAGTAAAAGGGTGTGTGCCTTGGGAAATTAGCTGTACTCTTGCCTAGAAAATCCCATGGATGGAGGAGCCTGGTAGGCTGCAGTCCATGGGGTCGCTAGGAGTCGGTAGCGAGTGAGCGACTTCACTTTCACTTTTCGCTTTCACACAATGGAGAAGGAAATGGCAACCCACTCCAGTGTTCTTGCCTGGAGAATCCCAGGGACGGGGGAGCCTGTTGGGCTGCCGTCTATGGGGTCGCACAGAGTCGGACACGACTGAAGCGACTTAGCAGCAGCAGCAGGCCAGCCAGGGCCCCCAGGAGTGCTGTAAAGGCTGTCGTGTCAGAGGGCAGGGGTCACTGAGGAGAGCGTCTGAGTGGGTCATACCATCTTTGGAGGCTAAAGAATGGTAGGATTTTGTGACAGCTTCTCTTCTACTGCTCTGTGGCCCCTCAGATCTCAGCTCAGGTGCTCCTTCCCCAGGGGCCCCCCCGGCCCCTCTTCACCTCTAGACCAGGCTCCTCTGTTAGACGCCTCCATAGAACTACAGTCCTCCCTCTCAGTACTTAGCTCAGGTTTCAATGCTACAGTTGCTAACATGGTCATTATCTTCTTGTCTGTACCCACCACCTGCCACCAGTCTCCCAGAGCATGACTTTCACAGGCAGGCATCAGCTCTGTCTTTGTTGATCTACCTGCAGGAGCCAAGGAGATCCCTAGCACATAGTCAACATCTGGTACACATCGATGGCGTGAGGCCAAGACAGGGACACCCCCAGCCCCAGAGCTGATCCACGTGAGTCATCCATAAAGCCCTCTGCTGCCTTATTGCAGAAAGGGTTCAGGAGTCTCATGGCACAGGAGGACTGAAGGACCAGGAACTCAGCAGGGGCCTTGATCCCAACCCCCATACACAGGACACCCCCTTCCACCCCCCACCAACCAGGCCACTTCCTGCTGAGCCTAGTTCTCCAGGCAAGAAGCAGAACTAGAGATAGCGTCTCGTGGGTGATGGTCCTTTCTCTGGCTTGAGATGGGGCACAATACTTCCAAGTTCCTTGTTGCAGTGAAGAGTTTTCAGGCCATTAAACAAGTTAGTTTAATGGGAACCAGCCTATTTGCATTCTGGGTCAGTGCTGTTGGGGTAGATTTTGGCAGGGCTTCTGATTCGTGTAGCTGGGGAGGGGTGAGCTCATGTGATGAGGAGGAGGGGCTGGAGTGCTGGAGCCCAGGGTGAAGGCAGAAAGGGGGAGAGTGGAGGATCCATAGGTACTTTTGGGCTGTCAGCAGGAAAAGGTGTGCTAGAAACGTTGTATTTTAGGCAGAAGGGAATGCAGGCAGGTGGGCTGGCTCCTGTAACCCAGTGTTTATCAGAGACAGAATTGCTCACGGTCTGGGATCTCATGGGTTTTGGAATTGCTTTCCCATTTGAGAAGCCAGACCTCTGTGACCCCCCCAGCATCATTTCCATGGCAACCAGCTGAGATGAGATGGGGCTTTTGACCTTGCAGGACAATTGTAACAGGAAGCGGATGGGCTTTTATATAGAAAATTTACTCTACAACTTGGAACAAATCACATATAACTGCATCTCAGTTTCCTCAACTCTGCAGCAGAGAAAGGAACACGGCATTCTTTTGATGGTGTCTGGAGGACACCTGATGTCAAATGATGGGATACCTTACTTTCATTTGTTCAAAAACTTTGTCACCATGTCTGAGGTGCTTTTGGTGTTACCGTAATCCCTGGGAAGGTGGGAAAAGCATAGTATTTCTTTTTGTATGAAGTGTAAATGGTGCCATTCTCCTGGATATTTGGGCATAGAATTCTGTTCACTGGACAAATGCTTGAAATCTGGGTTTTAACTTTCACAATGCAAACTATAACAGTTCAGTTACTGCTGCTTGTTCAGGCCATTCTGGGGTAGCCCGTTGGTTCAAATTGCCATCAGCTGCCGCCCTGGCACTGCTCCTTGAAGTCACGCTGATGCGCGGCCCATGTGCCAAGCTCTCTGGTCCCTCATGCCCACATCCCACACTCTCTGCTCTGCTCCTTGCAGGGAAAGTGCGATGGCGGGACTTTAACCAGGAGGCTTACGTTGGCGGGACAATGGTCCGCTCCGGGCAGGACCCCTATGCACGCAACAAGTTCAACCAAGTGGAGAGCGATAAGCTGCGGATGGACAGAGCAGTTCCCGACACTAGGCATGACCAGTAAGTGTCAGTCCACGGCTGGGCGCCGCCTTGACCACTTCCTGTCTGACAGTGAGTAACTTCCATTGGGATGCTCGTTTCTTCTGTTAACTCTTCAAAACAGTGTGTGCCGTGTCTTCACAGGGTCGGAAAACTAGGAAAAGTTTGAGACATGTTGCAGTGAACTTCACCTGCGAGGAGTGAAAGCGCTGCTTGAGGTCACGTTCCAGCCCTGCTGACCCCCTGGCGTGTTCAGGCCGCTGGTCAGAGCCTGGGAGCCACCAATGTGACTGCCCTCGTGTGCACTGGTCACTCATGTTTAAAATCCACTCACAAAACAATTTTCTGTTGTTCACAACCTTACTGGGAAAAAAGAGTCTTGCTTACTGGGAAGCTTAAAGTGGGGAATGTTCTAGAGACCAGTAAAGAGAACGAAACAGCGCCTCAGGGTTGAAGTTAAATTGAGAATAAACTTGGAATAAACAGGGTCCTGGGGCTGTCCTCCCACAGCTGGGGCACAGGCTGTGGGCTGCATCCGTCCCTCGGTTCTTGGGGACCGAGGGGTTCTCAGGCACAGCATGGGAGGCCTCCAGATCCCTGAACGTGCGTTTTTCACACTGACCGCAGAGGTGATAACATGACCCTCACGGCTACTCTGTGCCTTTGAGCCTTGCTGGCAACTGTCTCTCATTGGAACGCTGTTCACACTGGGGGCCTTAGATGGTTAATCTGGTTTTATTATAAAATAAGGAGCTGCTTTTGGAGGGTAGTTGTTTCCCTGCATGGTGCCAGGCCTCCCTGCTCACCAGGTTTCTTTTAGAGCTGTCCATCCATTATGTAAAGGTACGTGGCTGCCACATCCACTGTGATGCAGACGCCGTGCTTGGATCCTCAGAAAAACCTCTCCTGCTCTGCCTGGTGGAGAGGACAGGAGGTAGGGGGCAGGAGGAGGTGCGTGGCAGTGTGCCCTTGGCCAGTCTGCTCCAGACCAGTGCATTTGGGACACTCAGGCAGTGAATGTCTAGGAGAGTCTTGAACTGTGGGCATCCAGGCAGGAGACCAGTGACCAGCTCTGACAGGTAGCTCTGGGCCTGCAGAGTGCCAGCTGGGGTTCCATGCCTCTGGCTGCCAGTTCTGGGTACCGAAGGGCCAGTGAGCTGGAGAGAAACAAGAGCCACCAGGTTCCACGTGAACACATGTTAACGCTTTTCCTCTTTCCTGATTTCAGGGGAGTTTTGTAACTGTGTGCGCACCAGTTAGCCACACAGATGCACTCTGCCTGCTCTTACAAGCTGGTCTTTTTTGCGGGGGTGGGGCTGTAGTCAACTCTGTAAACCCAGAGCAGCTCACAGTGCGTACAGTTAACAGTTCTTTCAGACTCAGGAAGTTGTGTGTGTGTTTTGTGTGTGTGAGAAAGATAATATATGAAACATATGATCAGTATAGAAACATATGATCAGTATATACACATATATATTGTATATGATACTAAGAATCTCATCACTTTTCTAAATTTGGCCTGGAAGATTGTCTTTGCTTAGTATTTGTTCTAACCTATTAATTTATGTTTAAGGCAGCTTTACTAAGCCCCTGTGGTGGGCTGCTGGTTGCAGTCAGCATGGGTAACTGGTAAGCACCCTGTCTAGAGTATAAGTTCCTGAGCTAGGATTCAAGGACCCGTGGGCTCTGGGTGCAAGGCCCCGAAGCTGGTGCACAACCATACGTGGTGCTGCCTGCATGTCTGGGGAGGGTCGCGGGGCCTGCGTCCCCACCACTCTCACCCCTCGGCTCACCGAGCCCTCTGGACCCGTCCTGTGCCAGTCACTCCCGTAGCTCATGGCTCGGGATGTGAAGGTTGTCCTCACTGTAGAGAGAGCAATGTTTATAACGTGCCCTGTGCTGGGAGCAGTGGCTGAGGCCAGAAGGACTTAGCATGGCTTTTACTTAGGAGACAGTCTGGGATTTGGCCTAAACTCAGGAGAAAGGTTCAAGTTCTAGCAGAATCTAGCTCAAAAATTGTTTCTGGTGACTGGAATCCACCACTTAGAATGACATCTCTGTGAGATGGTGTGAGTTTTCTTTTGCTTTTTGGTTTAAGAGCTGTTTTCCTGTGTGACCTTTCCTCACAGCTGAGAGAAAATGGTGTTCTTTCCGATGCTCAACAGTGCGCAGACTGGAGTTCTGTCTCCACCCCAAGTCCCTTAAATATTCACAAAACTATATATATTTTTTCAGTTTTTGAAATATGAGTTTGTCCAAACAGATGTTTGAATATTCATCCTGCAGTGGGCTGTGTTTTAGGTGCTTTAATTTTAGTTCCAGCTACTGTGTTGTGTTCATCTGCATGTGTGAAAGGAGCAGCTGGGATGCCTGCCACGTTTGTTGGATTTGGGCTAAATTAAAATCTCCCCAAAGTCAATTTGATGCCTGGAATTGAGCCAACGTCCTGTCTGCAAAGACTCAGCTTTAGAACAGCCAGTATTATTGAATATCAGGCTAAAGAGATTAAGTTACTGATTTGAATCCCACCCCTAACCCATATCTACTAGAGGGCTGTTAAAGCATTTGACATTCCTGTATAAATACCATATATTTGGCTCTGCAGCATCTCCCTTTGTGTAGACTGATGGAAATGGTTGCCTGTGGGATTCAGTCTTTACTTATGATGAATCTGAAAGCAGTGCAGGTAGAGATTAAGAACAAAGGTTTGGGAATCTTAGAGACCTTGTTTGAAATCCTATTTCTCCAATTCCTAATCCTGTGGCCTTTGTCATTTATGAAATACTGTGACATTATGATGTTATGATCTGGTTACTGTGAGGGTTAAAGGAAATATTCCCAAAGGCTGGCTCCTCCTCCCCTAAGATTTTGTTCCAGACCTGCCTCCTTTGACCTCCTGCCCTGGGAGTGAGGTCCCAGCCTCTCCCTGCAGCATCCCCACCCACTTCTCTGGTTGATCCTTCTCCATGATCTTCATCACCACCTACACACCTTGTGTCTCACCTATTTATGTGTTGATCTGAATGTACTCATTAAGGTAGTGGGCTATTCAGTTTAATTCAGTTCACTCAGTCATGTCCATCTCTTTGCGACCCCATAAACTGCAGCACGCCAGGCTTCCCTGTCCATCACCAACTCCTGGAGTTTGCTCAAACTCATGTCCATGGAGTCAGTGATGCCATCCAACCATCTCATCTTCTGTTGTCCCCTTCTCCTTCTGCCTTCAGTCTTTCCCAGCATCAGGGTCTTTTCCAATGAGTCAGTTCTTCACATCAAGTGACCAAAGTATTGGAGTTTCAGCATCAGTCCTTCTAGTGAATATTCAGGACTGATTTCCTTTAGGATTGACTGGTTGGATCTCCTTGCAGTCCAAGGGACTCTCAAGAGTCTTCTCCAACACCACAGCTCAAAAGCATCAGTTCTTTGGCACTCAGCTTTGTTTATAGTCCAACTCTCACATCCATACGTGACTACTGGAAAAACCATAGCTTTGACTAGATGGATCTTTGTTGGCAAAGTAATGTCTCTGCTTTTTAATATGCTGTCCAGGTTGGTCATAGCTTTTCTTCCAAGGAGTAAGCATCTTTTAATTTCATGGCTGCAGTCACCATCTGCAGTGATTTGGGAGCCCAAGAAAATAAAGTTTCCATTGTTTCCCCATCTATTTGCCATAAAGTGATGGGACCAGAAGCCATGATCTTTGTTTTCTGAATGTTGAGCTTTAAGCCAACTTTTTCACTCTCCTCTTTCACTTTCATCAAGAGGCTCTTTAGTTCTTCGCTTTCTGCCATAAGGGTGGTGTCATCAGTGTATCTGAGATTGTTGATATTTCTGCCAGCAATCTTGATTCCAGCTTGTGCTTCATCCAGCCTGGCATTTCAGATGATATACTCTGCATATAAGTTAAATAAGCAGAGTGACAATATACAACTTTGGCATACTCCTTTCCCTATTTGGAACCAGTCCATTGTTTCATGTCCTGTTCTAACTGTTGCTTCTTGACCTGCACACAGATTTCTCAGGAGGCAGATCAGGTGATGTGGTATTCCCATCTCTTTAAGAAGAAGGAGGTGTTTTTCTGGAACTTTCTTGCTTTTTATATGATCCAACAGATGTTGGCAATTTGATCTCTGGTTCCTCTGCCTTTTCTAAAACCAGCTTGAGCATATGGAAGTTCACAGTTCATGTACTGTTAAAGCCTGGCTTGGAGAATTTTGAGCATTACTTCGCTAGCATATGAGATGAGGCAATTGTGCAGTAGTCTGAATATTCTTTGGCATTGATCTTCATTGGGATTGGAATGAAAACTGAACTTTTCCAGTCCTGTGGCCACTGCCGAGTTTTCCAAATTTGCTGGCGTACTGAGTGCAGCACTTTAACAGCATTGTCTTTTAGGGTTTGAAATAGCTCAACTGGAATTCCATCACCTCCACTAGATTTGTTCATAGTGATGCTTCCTAAGGCCCACTTGACTGTGTCTGGGGTTATTATTCAGACATCTCATGGCACTCGTTAAACTTAGTATTCGTTGAGTGAGTGAATTGCCTGGCTCAGTGGCAGGCATATGGTGAGTACCCAGTAAATTTAATATGAAGAGTCATAAAAGAACAAAGGTAGATGAAAGGGAGATTTTTAAGCAGTAAGGAAGAGCTGCTGAACTGCTGATGACTCTTGTGTGGTAGGTTCTCAGAGGACTGGAAAGTGATGCACTTACAACCTACCCCTTATTCACTGTGTTCTGGGGTAGAGTCAAGAAATCAAGTTCAGAACCTTGCAAACAAGCAAAAAGCCTATACTTTGAGGTTATGTTTTATTTACCTTTTTAAGTGTGTAACAAATACTGTGCCAAGAAAAAATATTTATATGAAGGAGGAAGTGTAGAAAAGCCTGCTCTGAGTGAAATACTAGATATGACATCCTGGAACTCTTAAACTCGCTTAGAAATTAGAAAGGTGGTACCCCATTCCAGTCTTGAAAGTTCAGTTTCTCAGTTGAAAATAAAGATTTTCTACCTCAATTAATGTTATTTGAAATTTCAAATAAATTATGAAGACTTAGCAAATTAAAACAATGGGAATTTTTTAGATGCCTTTTCAGATGACTTGTTTCTTCCCCCCTCACCTTTGGAGGCTGTTTTTCCTCTCTTGACAAAAGAGTTATGGGAAGCAGCATTGAAGATGGTGAGAGACAGTCAGATTTGGGCATATTCTGAAGGCAGAGTCAACAGGATGGGCCGATGGATGGACAGATGAATGGACAAGGTGGCTCAGGCTGAAGCCCCTCATGAGATGGAAGAACTGTGAGTGGTACAGGTCTAGGGGACACGTCAGAGGGTAAAATTCAGACAGGTTAAGTCCAAGATGCATTGAGCATCTAAGGTAGACAGACTTGTTCTCTCAGTGTTTGGAAATGTGTAGGAGAAAGGTCTTAGCGGGAATGTCGGTTTGGGAATGTTGAGTGCACAGATGATATTTTAAACCATGAGCTGGGGCGTCATCCCCCAGACAGTGAACATGCACAAGGAGGAGAGAGGCCCAGGACCCTCTCTGGATGATCTAACACTGAGAGCAAATTTAAAACCCAGGCTGACCGGAGTCCAGTCCAGGCGCTGTAGGGGCTCAAACCTCACGCAGTGCCAAGACCCCAGCAGAGATGCTCTGCTACCTTCTTTAAAACAGAGCTGTTGTGAGGACAGGGTTGTCCCTGCGAAAGCCTTTCCAGAATCTGGCTCAGAAAGGCTTGGTGTTGTGTTCTCTTTTCTGGTGTTTGTCCAGAGCTGCATATGACGGGGAAGTGAGGTATAGAAGTGGACTGGAGCCTGGGACGTGTATGGAACATCATTCTGTCTGCAGGGGAGAGCTCTAGATGGTTTACTTTAAAATTGTTTATATAAGTGAAATCAAATAAACCCTTTGGGGAGAAACATTATCTTGTTTTCTTCTCTCCCACATCAGCCAGTACTGTGCCTTTTATTTATTTATGTAGGACACGACTGAAGCGACTTAGCAGCAGCAGCAGGAAGGCTCTTAAAAGGGAAAACCACTTAGTCAAGGAACAGATTCCTTCAGGTTTCAAAAGTTTAAATCATTAGAGACTTCTTCTGTGTTGACACCTTTCCCTTTTATCATTAAATTAAAAATGAAGGGTTTTAAGGCATTTTTTAAAATCTAAAACTGAAGTATTGCTCCTGAGACTAGAGCAGCCCAACCGTGACCCCATGAGGATCCTTCTCTGGGAGAGAATTTCATCCACTTCACACACCTGATGGGTTTTCTGGCAGCCTTTGCATCAAGGACAAAGTGTGTTGACTCAATTTATAAATTACAGTTGTAAGCTTTTGCTTTGTTTAAGAACCACTAAAGGACTTTGTTTTTCTGTTTTTAAATAACTCTGTTTTGACCACTCTTAAAATGTCTGGCTTTAATGCAGCCCAAATTACTTTGCCAACAAAAGTCCGTCTAGTCAAGGCTCTGGTTTTTCCACTGGTCATGTATGGATGTGAGAGTTGGACTGTGAAGAAAGCTGAGCACCGAAGAATTGATGCTTTTGAACTGTGGGGCTGGAGAAGACTCTTGAGAGTCCCTTGAACTGCAAGGAGATCCAACCAGTCCATTCTGAAGGAGATCAGCCCTGGGTGTTCTTTGGAAGGAATGATGCTAAAGCGGAAACTCCAGTACTTTGGCCACCTCATGAGAAGAGTTGACTCATTGGAAAAGACTGTGATGCTGGGAGGGATTGGGGGCAGGAGGAGAAGGGGACGACTGAGGATGAGATGGCTGGATGGCATCACGGACTCGATGGACGTGAGTCTGAGTGAACTCCGGGAGATGGTGATGGATAGGGAGGCCTGGCGTGCTACGATTCATGGGGTCGCAAAGAGTCGGACACGACTGAGTGACTGAACTGAACTGAACTGAAACAGAGATCAGAGCTCCTGAGAGGCTTTTTTTTTTTTTTAAGAAAATTTAAATCAGCGGGCTAGCACTACAGTGATGGACTATGTTCATTGCTCTGGTGGCATGTCAGGGTTGAGGTCAGTTGTCTTAGGAGAGCGGCTAATCAGGATTAAGGGCTGTGGGAGGGATACCCTCCAGACTTCTCATTGTTACTTGGAAAGAGTAAACATTGCTGAAGCCAAGGAAGGGTTCTCAGGGTAAACTCAGCAGCTTGGCATGAAGCTCTGAAGGCAGTTATTGTAAGATTCAGTCTCATTTTTAGGAGGCAAGAGATCTGGAGAAACAAGAGGAAGCCCAGCTCTGAAGGGCATTTCTGCTCCTTGTCAGTGGGTGTGGGAGAGTCTCTCATTTCCGGGGCCCAAGGCTTTGTTTCATATCACATTTTTCTTCTGAAAGTGACATTTTATAAGCATACACAACCAAGCCTCTGGCATAGTTGCTGCCCCAGCTGCTCTCCATTCAAAGGTCAGCCAGAGACCTGGTGGACCCCTCTGACCCTGTGGGTCCCTGTGGGCAGGGTCCTGGTGGATAGGACTGGCTTCTCAGAGCTGGGCCCATTGCATGCTCTGGGTTTCAGCGGCCTCATCGGCATTTGTGACTGGTAGGGCTGGGTATGGTGTGACAGTGAGACTTAAAAGCCTGTCCGACAGTAACCACAACGCATTGCTGGGCATTGTGAGGGTGTCCTGGCCTGTGCCCAGCCTTTTACATGCTTCATCTTCGTCTGAGTCAGCAAATGTCACCTTCTCCAGGTGACATCATATGCAAGTCCCTGAGACCTCTGTCCAGGCACCCCCTGTCTAGAGCCCTTCCCCCACAGTCCTAGATACTACAATTATTGTGTTGTGTGGTTTATCCCAGTCCATGCAGCAGATGGGAGAGCTGGCCACTGCTGTGGAACAGGATCACCTGCCTGACATCACACATGGTGGGCAAGGGGCAGGCAGTGAGGGGAAGGGATAGAGCTCTGGGTGCCCAGGTTCCTGCACACAGTCCCGTGTTCTAGACTTGGTGCCTCACCATCTGCCCTACACAGTTATCTTTTCCGCTGCCAGTTTTCAGGTGTAAGTCTTTCGCATGAGGGCTGAATGCACCCAAAAAGCAGGAAGAGCTGGGTGTTGGTAGCTTGAGACATTGTGTTCCTAGCTGGACACATACTGACAGAATCCTGAGAAATTGAGAAAAACCAAGGTTTTTGTCCCCTTTGTCCAGCCTCGGGTTCTCGTAATTGCAGAACGCACTGTTTCCGTTCCCCTGAAATGTTTTGCACACTGGCCGTGGTGAGGCCACTGCCTGTGTGCCGTCAGTGTGATCCCCCTGCCCCAGCATGGGAAGTGGGCAGCGGGAGGAGGCCAGCTGCAAGGTGCTTTGCTTTAGCCCCCACCCCCAGCTCCTCGTGTGGCCTGACTTGCACCTTGAATGCCAAATTCAGACCAAAGCCATGCCATTGCTCCTCACCTGTCCCTTTGCTTTCTGTTCGCTTGTTTTTATTTTTAGTGTTTTCATAAAACCAACTCCAAGTTTTTAGCACCAGGACCACTCTCTCTTGCCCTTTATATGTTCTTCCTTTTGGATCATTTCAGGCCTTAGGTGTATCTCAATTAAAGAATACTCTGCGCCTGAGGAAACATTTCTCAACATAATAAAAGCCATTTATGACAAACATGCCACAGCCAATATAATATTCACCTATGAAAAGTTGAGAAAGCCTATCAGTTCAGTTCAGTTCAGTTCAGTCGCTCAGTCGTGTCCGACTCTTTGCGACCCCATGAATTGCAGCACGTCAGGCCTCCCTGTTCATCATCATCTCTCGGAGATCACTCAGACTCACATCCATCGAGTCAGTGATGCCATCCAGCCATCTCATCCTCGGTCGTCCCCTTCTCCTCCCTTATTTCTTTTTCTTGTCTGATTGCTGTGGCTAGGACTTGTTGTGTACTATAGTACACAACAAGTCCTAGCCACAGCAATCAGACAAGAAAAAGAAATAAAAGCTATCCAAATTGGAAGGGAAGAGGTAAAATTGTCATTTATTTTCAGATGACATGGTACTATATACAGAAAATCCTAAAGGCTCCACACAAAAACTACTGGAACTGATAAATAAATGCAACAAAGCAGCAGGATACAAGGTTAACATCTAGAAGTCAGCTGCATTTCTGTACACTGCTGCGGCTGCTAAGTCACTGCAGTCGTGTCTGACTCTGTGTGACCCATAGACGGCAGCCCACCAGGCTCCCCTGTCCCTGGGATTCTCCAGGCAAGAACACTGGAGTGGGTTGCCATTTCCTTCTCCAATGCATGAAAGTGAACTCTTTACACTAACAGTGTTCTATCAGAAAGGAAATGTTTAAAAAAAAAAAAAGAAATCCCCTTTAAAATCACATCCAAAAAATTAAAATACCTAGCAATAAACCTGACCTAAAAGACATATGCTGAGAAATACAAAACATTATTAAAGGAAATGGGATTCAAAGAAATGGGAAGGTATCCCATGTTCTTTGATTGAAAGAATCATAATTGTTACTAATAAAATGACTTTCCTAAACAAAGCAATCTACAGATTTAATGTTCTCCAAACCAAATTACCTATGACATTTTTCATAAAACAAGAACAAGTAATTCTAAAATGTGTATGGAACCATAAAAGACCCAGAATTGCCAAAGCAATCCTAGAAAAACCAAAGCAGGAGGCCGAACCCTCCCAGACCTCAGGCAAAACTATAAAGCCACAGGAATCAAAACAATGTGGTATTGGCACAAAAACAAACATGGATCAGTGGAACAGAATAGAGACCCCAGAAATAAACCATGCACCTGTAGTCAATCAATCTTTGGCAAGAGGAGGTAAGACTATACAGTGGGAAAATGCATTCTCTTCAGCAAGTGGTATTGGGAAAGCTGGACAGCCACATGTAGATCAATGAAGTTTTAACACACCCTCACACCATACACAAGAAGAAACTCAAAATGCCTTAAGACACGACACCGTAACACTCCTAGATGAAGACGCAGCGAAAACATTCTCTGACATAAATCGTACCAGTGTTTTCTTAGGTCAGTTTCCCAAGGCAATAGAAACAAAAGCAAAAATAAACAAATGGGACCTAATCAAACTTAGAAGCTTCTGTACAGTAAAGGAAACCAAACAAAAAGATAGCCAGAGTAGGAGAAAAATATTTGCAAATAAGGTGACCAACAAAGGCTTAATTTCCAAAATATGCAAACAGTGCATACAGCTCAACAACAAAAAAACAAAGGACCCAATCAAAAAATGGGCAGAAAACCTGAATAGACAGACCCTTTCTTCAGAAAAGACAGACAGATGGCCAACAGATACATGAAAATAAACTGAGTGTCACTAATTATTAGAGAAATGCAAATCAAAACTACAATGAAGTACCACCTCACACTGGTCAAACTGGCCATCATAAAAAGTCCACAGATAACAAATGCTGGAGAGGGTGTGGAGAAAAGGGAACCCTCCTACACTGTTGGTGGGAATGTGAATTTGTGTGGCCCCTATGGAAAATAGTACAGAATTTTCTCAAGAAACTAAAATACAGTTGCCATATGATCCAGCAGTCCCACTCATGGGCATATATCTGGACAAAACTATAACTTGAAAAAAAACAACAGCAACACTATCGTCTCACCGTCTGGTTCTGTTCTTCTGGTGGGTTCTATTCTTCCCACCCATTTCGTGTTTCTTCTCCTCTCCTTTCATGCTTCCTTTGGACTAAGTATTTCCCGCACCATTAACTTGGCAATTAGAATCTAATATAAATGAATACTCTCATTTCCTCCTGGAAAAGGCACGGACCACTTCCCCTCCACTCCCTTTGATGCGTTATTGTCATTTGGTTTAATTCCTTATTTACGTGCAAACCCTACTGGATATCTTATATTATCCTTTAGATTGATCTGCATATTGATATTTCCATTTTCCCTCATTTTTTATCTTTTCATTTTCCCACCTGGTACGGTTTCCTCAGTTCTCATAGCTTCTGTATTTCTTTCTGTGCCAATTTGCTGGCAATGAAATCTGTCCTTTCATTTTATCTGAAAAAATCTTTATTTCATTTTCATTTTTGAAGAGTGTTTCACTGAATAGAGATGCCCAGGTTGACAGTTACTTTCTGAACTTTTACATCACCATTTACTTGTCTTCTGGCCTCCATGCTTCCTGGTGAAGTATCAGCTGTTAGTCTTCTTGTTGCTTTTCGAAGGGATGTTGGCTGTGTTCTCTAGCCGCCTTGAGGATGTTTACCTTTGGCTTCAGCGGTGTCATTAGACTGCGCTGTTGTCATTTTGGACGTGGCTGGAGTCTCTGCTCGTTCCTGAATCTTACAGCTTTGTACTGTGTCAGTGTTTCTTGTACCACATCTTCTCTCCCCACTCCCTCTGGGCCCTAACTGCATCTTTGTTAGATATTTCCACATGTCCTGTGTCCCTCTTATGCTATTTTCTATAGTTTTTTATTCTTTTTCATTCCTTGAGCTTCAGTCTGGACATAATTCTATTGGCCTGCCTTCCAGCCCCCTAATTCTTTTCCCTGCTTTGGAACTCTATTCTGCTTTCAAACCCACCTATTTAATTTTAATTTCAGTTATTATACTTTGCTGTGTATGAACAGATATGGAGATATTTGCAGTCTGTAGCTGATGTTTTCTTCCTCTGAAGAGGATCTAGTTTTGCTCGCTGGCAGGCACTTAGAATAGGGCAGATTGCCTTGAGTCTGGAATTGAGCTGAAACAGAGCTGGAGTTCAGTCTTTTGTGGGAGAGCTGGTGAGCATCCAGATCTCTGTGCTCCTGGGCAGCAGCCCACTGGGATTCTCCCTGGGAGTCTGGGCTGTGTGTCAGAGGCCCTCTTCCTTGTTGACTTGACTCCCAGTCTGGCTCCCCAGCCCCATGCCACCTGCAGCCACCATCGCTCCTCCTGGCTCGTTCAGCCTCTTGGCTCCACACTGCCTGGGGGAGGAGGATCAGAGAGTGTTGGACTTACTCCCAGGACTCCTCTTCCTTCTGAGAACCTGGCCCTACAGCACCTGGCTAGATCGAGAACCCAGATACCTTTTTGATCTCCAGTACCTTCAAATCAATGTTTTTGATGTGCTTCATCCAGAATTTCTAGTTGCTTTCAGTGGGTAGGTTGATCTACAACAAGTAACTTTTTACTATCACTGAGAGCAAGAAAAAGCTGAGTGTTCTATTTGGAACTAAATTCAGTGGGAAGTTCACAGTTCATAAATTTTGTTTTAAGCTGCAATGTCTGTCCCAAGAGTACATAAAAATAGAGTCGACTTGAAGTTGGGAGGTGTAGCTTCTGTTAGTGGCTGTACCACTTACTGTCAGACTAAGGTTGAAATAATTTCTTTAAACCCTGGATTTCTTAGCTACAAAACCATAACACCTGCCCTGCCCATCGTACACATTTTCCTTAGGCTCAGATGTCTATGAAAGAATTTCATAAACTGCAAACAGCAGTACAAATACAGGATATTATGTTGTTGTTGCCCGTGCCTAGTGGCGTGTGAGTGTGTGAAGCTGGCTTCGAGTGCTCCCTACGTGAATGTGGCATGGAGGGCAGATGTCCAGCTTCCCACATGTGACACTGAGGGGCACCTGGGTCTTCTCACTGCAGCACGACATTGGAGTGTTTCCTTATTGACCAAAAGCAGTTGGAGAAACCACTTTGAAACAGCAATCCCACCTGTTTCAGAAGAAATCAGGGCAATTAAAATGGAGTCAGCAGAGTGTTGCTTTGTAAACGAGATGAATCGGTGGGTCTGAACAAAAACCATCCTGTTTCAACCACACTTTTAAATGAGTTGCTTCACCATCACCATGGAACCATGAAACAATTGAAAAAAAAAAATCCTTTTCAATGGAAGTCTTGAATATTTTAGGAAATAACCCCAATATTATAAAGTGTGTTATACCTTTGTTAGTCATTTAGGTGCAGATTTCAGGGATTCTTTTGACTTTTCTGATGAGCTTGAGAGCAGCGGTGATGTCAGTGGATGTACCCACACACTCACCCCCAAACATCTGCCTACTCGCTCTTGGAACTGACCCATCCACACATACTCTGGCTGTTAAGTGCTAGTAATGGAATCTGCGAGAATCCAGATCCCCTTTCAATCTATAAAATTAAAAGTACAGACTTAGAATAATATTCATCTTAAGTAAATTGGATCAACCATGATTTCCCCCATCTTACAATGATGAAAGAAAGAGAAAAATTCACGTCTGTCAAAATTCAAGCCTATTAAAAGAAGAAAATATTGCAGTAGGAATATTGTAGTTAGATTCAAATTTTTATATTATCCATTATTGATTTGACTCTTGGCGTTTCTGCATTCATTCAGTAAGGATTTGAGTACCTTGTGACAGGTCACCAGGGAAAGAGCAATGAACAAAACTGATAAAAAAATTTTTGCCTTCTTAGAGCTTATGTCAAGGGAGTGAAAATAGAAGAGAGTAAAATAAGTGATCAGATTATATGGAATAAGACAATGTTAAATGCAGTAGTGAAAAAACATATGGGGATCAGATGTGTAGGGGTCAAGGTCAAGGGTTCAGTAATAAACGGGTGGTTAATACAGCAAAAGGAACAACCAGTTAAGTGAAAGGACAGCCTACAGAATGGGAGGGAGGACATATTAGCAAGTCATATTTGACAAGGAACTAATATCCAGCATATATAAAGAACTCATATAAATATCAAAAATAATAATCAAATGTTATCAAAAGGTGAGCAAAGGACCAGAATAGGAATAGACATTTTTCCGAAGAAGGTAAATGTACCTGTTTCATGTTCCTGTTGGTAAAATGGCCAACGGGTACATGAAAATGTGCTCAGCATCATTAATCATCAGGGAAATGCCAGTCAAACCACAGTGAGATAATAATTTCACACCTGTTAGATTGACTATCACAAAAAAGATAACAGATAACAAGTGTTGGTGAGGATGTGGAGAAGAGGGAACCCTTGTGCACTGTTGGTGGGAAAGTAAATTGGTGTAGCCACTGTGGAAAATGTGTGGAGGTTCCTCAAAAAATAAAAAATGAAACTATTGACACCATGCCACCCAGCAGTTTCACTCCTGGGTATATCTGCAAAGGAAATGAAATCACTGTCTCAGAGGTAATCTGCACTTCATGTTCACTGCAGCATTGTTTATAATAGCCAAGACATGGAAAGCCCCCTGGTGGCTCAGACAGTAAATAATCTGCCTGCAATGCAGGAGACTGGGGTTTGATCCCTGGATTGGGGGGATCCCCTGAAGAAGGAAATGACAACCACTCCAGTATTTTTCAGTTCGCTTCACTTTCAGTATTCTTACCTAGAGGATTCCATGGACAGAGGAGCCTGGCAGACTACAGTCCATGGGGTCTCAAAGAATTGGACACGACTGAGTGACTAACACTTTCTTTCTAAGACATGTAGGCAACCTCAGTGTCCACTGAGGGATGAATGGATGTTATATACTTGCACACATATGCTTGTACAATGGAAAGTTATCTACCATAAAGAAGAAGGAAATTCTGCCATTTGTGACTACGTGGATGGATCTTGAAGGCATTTTGCTAAGTGAGAGAATTCAGATGAAGAAAAATAAATACTATATGATCTCACTTACATGTGAACTAAAAAACTCATCAGATTTGGCTACCAGAGGCAGAGGTAGAAGGTAGAGAAATTGGATAAAGGTAATCACAAGTTACAAACTTTCAGTTATAGGATAAATAAGTTTTGGGGATGTGCTGAACAGCATTGTTACCATAGTTAACACTGCCAGGTGGTATATTTGAAAGCTGCTAAGAGATCCTTCCTGACATGTCTCCTGTATCTTCCAGTAGTTAGATGCATACCATTTTGTATAAACTATACAATACTGCAGTTGCTATTGGGCACTTTACTTTTTTCACTCAGTGATACATAGAAAACATTTTAAATCTAGCATTCATTTTAAATGGCTTTATATATTCGACTTTCTTTTCTTTTTTTAAATATAAATTTATTTATTTTAATTGGAGGTTAATTACTTTACAATATTATATTGGTTTTGCCATACATCAGCATGAATCTGCCACAGGTATACACGTGTTCCCCATCCTGAACCCCCCTCCCTTCTTCCTCCCCGTACCATCCCTCTGGGTCATCCCAGTGCACCAGCCCCAAGCATCCAGTATCATGCATCGAACCTGGACTGGCGAAGTTCTCTGGTGATGGGAGTGGAGTTTGTTTCTTTACTTCTTTAATGCTAACAGTATTGGGGTGAGTATTTTTTTTATAACTTCTTTGCCCATTCATTTGAAAGGAAGTATATTTTTAAAAGTCAGTACATTATTTAGTTCTGAGAATCTACCAAAAAATTTTTTCAGTGAATTGCTGCGTTTGGTTGGTATTTTATTTGGGGTCTTGAATTAAGATTCCTAATTGAAATTATCCATGGTCTCCTCCGTTCCCTTCCCTCTTCCTCCCATCGTGTGGCTTTGGCTTTACACTTATGCTAACTTTATAAAATGAATTTAGAACAAATGTGTAAAAAAAAAAGATGCTTAAGAAAAACTTATTTATAAAGGAACTGTTTCTTGAAATTCACCTGTAAAACTCATCTAAACCTAGAGCGGTTTTTGTTTGAATCAGTGTAATCCTTGGATGACTTAAAATTCCTATATGGATATTGATACATGCTAAATTTTCCTGTGCTTCACTTGAATTAATTTTGATAATTTATAGCTTATTATAATTGCCATTTGGTTTTCAAGTATATTGGTATAATATCATATTCATATGCACTTAAATCCTTTTTCTTGTTTAGAAACACCAGTGATTTGTCTCTCTGCCATTTTTTTGTTTGTTTGTTTTTGTTTTTTTCTGCATCTTTTTTGCCTTGTATAGTTTCAGGAAAGCTTCCATAGCTCCATGCATCATAATTACTTTCAAGGCAGGAAGCAAAGGGGTCCAAAATAGTCTTTTCTTTAGGGACCATCTGCTTTTATTAGCAAAGTACATCTTTTCTGAAATCCCCCAGCAGAATTTCTGTTATATTCGTTAGCCAGAACTAAGTCATGGCTATTGGTGATCATGGTGCAGGCTAGGGAAAGGAGTTGTCTTTGACCAAGCAGAACTCGTCTCTAGGGCTTGGCAGTTTGCCCAAAACAAGCTCTGTAAGAAGGGGGCAAGAGGGGTGTGACTTTTGTGTTACCAAGATGGTTGTGCCCTTTTTCAGGGGTGCACAAGAGAGACTCCACGACATTGCAGTCAGAGGGACTGAGCATAAACGCAGTGACTGTCAGTGTCAGGAAGCATGAATCGGATAACTTCATCATCCTTTACCATAACATACCATCATTCTGCCATTAATTAGAAGTTAATTTTTTTCCCCCAAGATTCCAAAAGGATGCTGTTACACTTGACATGAGCAAGTTCTAAGGGAACAAGATATCACCCTAGCTTTGGTTGGAGAGGCTGGGAACAGGTGATCTCAAGCCAAGTGCTGGGTATTCCTTTGGTTATTTGTGTGAAACCCTGATGGGCTGGGGCCAAGGAGGGTTCTGCTTCCAGTTTACATCCTTGTCCTTAACCAGTGACAAAACTCTTCTGTTTGCCTTTCACCCTTGTGAGGAAATGGGTAAAAATTTTATTTTTTTACAACAAGCAAAAGCATAGTTAACTGTCTTTGAAAAGTACCCAAAAGCATCTTGCGTGACAACATCAGTGTCCTTAAAAGTCAAAACCACAACAAGGTCTGTGCACTTGAACCTGCCATCCTTCCAGTCCCAGGGATTATTTGACCCGAATTTTGGGGGAGGATTGAAAGAGAGATGCAGGACAGAGAAGAAAGCTGGTTGTCTGACTAAAGCCAAGAGGGGCTCATATGATCAACCCCAAGACAGCAGGGAGCAGGTCTCTTCACAGAGCAGTGCAAAGAGAAACTTGGAAACTTGAATCCGGGAAGAAGGTGGAGGTGCCCTGTGTCTGTGAAACAGGTGGGGACCCACGGGTCTCACTCTCTGATAAACGGTGTGCACCCTCATCCCGAGAGAGTGGCTCCCTGCATCGGAAGGGGTAAGAAGTTCAAGCTCTGCTTTCTCTCTGCTCTGACTTCCCCAGCCATGAGCCCGGAGGTCCTGCCGGAAGTGCACTTGGAAGGATAAGAACCTCAAAGAGCTTCATCCAGGGCTGTTATTTTCTTAACATTCAGTAGCTCTTCACTCTTGAAAAAGTTCTCAGTTAAAATTTAGTATCTGTAAAACTGGAGGCAGTAAAGGGCAGGTGATACTCTTTGAATGAGAAAATAGTTTGCTTTCTCCAAAAGGCACTGGCTGGAAGCAGCAAGTAGAAACCTGACATCCACTCCCTCGGGGCCGGCAGAGGACCCTGTGTGTTCTGAGCAGCGTGTGTTCCCCGTGGCTCTGCTGTAGCGTCTTGAGAGTGAGAAGTCTGTACTTGTGGACCGTCTGCTACCCTTTGACCTCTGGAGTGCTTGGCTTTTCCACGGGATCAAAGGACTTCAAAGGGAGAGTGGTAAACACAACAGACTCCAGTTGCTGATACCTCGAGAAGGGTTTCAGACACCTTGTTCTTGGTATAAGAACACACTCCTGTGGTCAGACGCAGCACGAGGTATGAGAACACTCAGGTGAAGCCCTGGGGTGCTTTGGAACTTCAGAATGAGACAGACCTGCCGCTATCTGGGGCTAATTCAGATCCCCTGCCAACTGGATTTTTAAGAAGCTTAATTTCAGATGAGTCCTGCAGAGGTTTTAAAATATCTTTGGATTTGATTCTTTTCCATTTTAAAAGACCTCTATAGAATAAGCTCTCTAGCTATTAGGACTGATCAGAAATTGGTTGATTAGGTGGAATATCATGTCATTATCACTGCTTAAAGGATTATTAAGAGTGTATTTTAATTAAATGAACATTATGCAACAGCTGTTAGACCTCTTTTTTACCTTCCTGCTTTTATAAATCCCATTTCCAACTCCCATTTTACCCCCTGGCCTCCCTAGCCCCTCGGAGCAAATGAACCGTGGAGATGGCAGTGTGAGGCTGACCCCTTGTTCAGGTTGTGTTGAAGTCGAAATCCCTGGGATTGAGGCTCTAAGGTCTCTCCCTGCCCTGGGGCTGGAGGGAGGGCTGGTCTGAGTTCAGGGTGCCTTGCTGTGAATCCAGGTCCCAGCTGTGGCTCCCACTGTCTTCCACAGGGCCCAGGGCCATGAGGCCTTAGGCCTGATTCTGTTGGTGCACAGCTTCACGGCCAGGTGGGCAGAGCCAAGGCGTCTGCATGTTGATGACCTGCTTTTGGGAGAGTCTGGCACTCACTTCCTGTGAGTGATGCCCGTGAGATCATGCCAGGCCCCAGAGCACAGCGGGTCCCTGATGAGGAGCATGCCCAGGCCATGGTCGGCTCCAGATGGGGTGGGCGAGTGGCTTCAGCGGCACAGCTTGTCCTGACAGTTCCAGCTCCCGTGGGGACAGCTGTGTCCACTACCAGGACACAATCAACTCAAACAGCAGACCTGCCTCTTTCTTCCTTTGAACAGAAAATGTGTTCCCTGTGGGTGAGGGCAAAGGACAAAAGATACTTTTGGGGCCTCAGCTGGGTCACCTGCTGTTGATAGCCTGCATCCCAGGCTCTGTGTGGTAGGACCCTACACACGCACACCTCCACATACAAGCAGAGGCAGAGGGCCTGGGAACTGACAATATATTTTGATCGGTTCTTTTGTTTTTTGAACCCCCGGCCCTGCCACCTGAGCTTGACCCCAACACAGTCTCTCTTGGCTTGTCTCACCTGGACCAAGGGTGCCCATGGAGACTGGCACCTTTCCAGGAACTCTGTCTGCTGGAGAGACCAGAGCAGCCCAATGCTATGTTGTTGTTCATCTCCCCAGGCACCACCCTACATGTATACCTTGGCGCAGGACCAAGGGAGGTGCCACATCACTCTTGCAGCATTAAAGCTAGTCATTACACCTACAGGCACCTCTTCCTCTTTCACCCCACCCTCCTCGTGGTTGTGTACAGAACTGCCTTTGTTTTTCCAGTGATAGTCTGGTTGGACTTTTAAACTGTAAGACAGATCTGTGACTGAAAAAGGTAAACACACACACAAAAATGATGGGGTAAACCTCAAAATAGAAGAAAGGAAATAATGAAGGAGAAAGAAAAACTTAATAAGCTGGAAAAATAAGAAACAGGGGATTATATAAAGCTTGATTTTCAAAAATTAGAAATCTCTAAGAATACTGATAAATGTAAAAATCATGATTAGATAATGTTAGGAATAAAAGAGCATAGCAGATATAACTATAGACAGAGTAAAGTTTGTAAAGATTAACTGTGGGTACACTTTTATGCAAATTTAAAAATTTAGTGGAATGCTTAGTTTTTTAGGAATGTGGAGATTACCAGAGTCATTCAAGAAATAGAAAAATATGAATACAAACCATGAAAGACTTTTTCAACAGTAAGAAGTTTATCTTTCCTGAATTCTTCCCACTAGAGCCACAGGGCTCTGGTGGGTTTGCATAGAAAACAGACTATTTTAGAGAATTTCTAGAAAAAGAGGGAAAGCTGCCTTGTTTGTTTCTTGAGGGCACGAATACCTTCTTGTGAAACTGGAAAAAGAATGTAGAAGAACAGAACATTGTAGACCAACCACTATTATGATTATAGAGTCAAAAAATTGGAAACCAAGTACCAGTGTATCTAATATTGCTCTATTTTTAAAAAGTCATAGCCAAGTGGAGTTTCATTAAGGAATACAAAAATGATAGACCAACATGAGATATATTAATATAATATTGCTTCTCAAAGGATTAAAGGAGGAAAGCTACATGATCTTCTTAATAGATGCAAGGGAAAAAATCATAAACTTTATTTGGCACTTGGAATTTCCTTAATCTGATTAAATTCAGTTCAGTCACTCAGTCATGTCTGACTCTTTGCGACCCCATGGACTGCAGAACGCCAGGCCTCCCTGTCCATCACCAACTCCCAGAGTTTACCCAAACTCGGGTCCATCGAGTCAGTGATACCATCCAACCATCTCATCCTCTGTCGTCCCCTTCTTCTCCTGCCTTCAATCTTTCCCAGCATCAGGGCCTTTTCCAATGAGTCAGTTCTTTGCATCAGGTGCCCAAAGTGTAGGAGTTTCAGCTTTAGCATCATTCCTTCCAATGAACACTGAGGACTGATCTCCTTTAGGATGGACTGGTTGGATCTCCTTGCAGTCCAAGGGACTCTCAAGAGTCTTCTCCAACACCACAGTTCAAAACCATAAATTCTTTGGTGCTCAGCTTTCTTCACAGTCCAGTTCTCACATCCATACATGACCACTGGAAAAACCATAACTTTGACTATATGGACCTTTGTTGGCAAAGTAATATCTCTGCTTTTTAATATGCTGTCTAGGTTGGTCATAACTTTTCTTCTAAGAAGTAGCGTCTTTTAATTTCATGGCTGCAGTCACTGTCTGCACTGATATTGGAGCCCCCCAAAATAAAGTTAGCCACTGTTTCCACTGTTTCCCCATCTACTTGCCATGAAGTGATGGGACCAGATGCCATGATCTTCGTTTTCTGAATGTTGAGCTTTAAGCCAACTTTTTCGCTCTCCTCTTTCACTTTCATCAAGAGGCTCTTTAGTTCTTCACTTTCTGCCATAAGGGTGGTGTCATCTACATATCTGAGGTTATTGATATTTCTCCCAGCAGTCTTGATTCCAGCTTGTGCTTCCTCCAACCCAGCATTTCTCATGATGTACTCTACATNTTTTCTGAATGTTGAGCTTTAAGCCAACTTTTTCGCTCTCCTCTTTCACTTTCATCAAGAGGCTCTTTAGTTCTTCACTTTCTGCCATAAGGGTGGTGTCATCTACATATCTGAGGTTATTGATATTTCTCCCAGCAGTCTTGATTCCAGCTTGTGCTTCCTCCAACCCAGCATTTCTCATGATGTACTCTACATATAAGTTAAATAAGCAGGGTGACAATAGACAGCCTTGATGTACTCCTTTTCCTATTTGGAAACAGTCTGTTCTAACTGTTGCTTTCTGGCCTGCATACAGATTTCTCAAGAGGCAGGTCAGGTGGTTTGGTATTCCCATCTCTTTCAGAATTTTCCACAGTTTATTGTGATTCACACAGTCAAAGGCTTTGGCATACTCAATAAAGCAGAAGTAGATGTTTTTCTGGAACTCTCTTATTTTTTCAATGATCTAGAGGATGTTGGCAATTTGATCTCTGGTTCCTCTGCCTTTTCTAAATCCAGCTTGAACATCTGGAAGTTCATAGTTCACGTATTGCTGAAGCCTGGCTTGGAGAATTTTGAGCATTACTTTACTAGATTAAAGGTATCTGTAAAATGTCTATGGCAAACATGACGCTTTATGAGAATTGAATTGCAGTCACTTTGAAGATGAGATGTTCTCTACTACCTTTTTTTATTGCCTATTGCATTGCAGGCCATAAACAGTGCCTTATTGAGACAAGAACTGTAAATGTAGAAGTGGTGTAGAGAAAAAGACAAAATGTGGATGAATCAATGGGTGGAAAATCCAAGAGAATATACAGATTCTCAGGACTAAGAGAGCTCAGTTAGGTTGCTGAGTGCACAGTCCACAGACTCCAGCCATGGCCAGCAGTGGCCTGTGAGCTGATTAGATTGTCTCTTCTGTTAAATGGTTGCTCATATTCTTTGTCCACCACTTGTTAGGTTTTTACCTCATTATTATTTGATGATAGGAATTTATATATTCCGGATAGTATCCTCAGTCAGCCGTAAGTACTGCAAAAATCTTCTCCAAGTCTGTGTCAGATCCTGTTATTTTGTTTAAGATGTATTCCATCAAACGTACTTTTTAAGTTTGATTTTTCAAACTGTGGCCCTGGGATAATATTTTAGAAAGGGGTCTTTAATAATCAGCTCATAAACATGTGAAAAGATGTGTGCCCTCTCTAGTAAACAGGAAAAATAAAATTAGAATGCTTCCCTGGTGGCTCAGAGGTTAAAGCGTCTGCCTCCAATGCGGGAGACCCGGGTTCGATCCCTGGGTCGGGAAGATCCCCTGGAGAAGGAAATGGCAATCCACTCCAGTATTCTTGCCTGGAGAATCCCATGGGCGGAGAAGCCTAATAGGTTACAGTCCACGGGGTCGCAAAGAGTCGGACACGACTGAGCGACTTCACCTCACCTCACCTCACCTCAAGAGGCTATTTCATATCTATCTGGTGGGCAAAATTTGATGCTATCAGGGGATGGGGAGAATTTGGAGCACTGTGAATGCTGCCCTTTTGGGTGCAGTAAAGCTGGGAACAGCCTTCAAAGATCAGCTTGCTGAATAGCATAAATCTGTGATTAGGAGTCGTCTGCGGGCAAATGATGCAGAGAAACTTTCTCACATATGCAAAAAGACAGTATCCACGACGGCATTATTCCAACAGAGATTGACTGTCAGCAGAAAGGGATTGGATATGGTGTGTTCCTACAAGAGACAGCTGTGCAGCAGTGGGTGTGAATGGAACAGAGCCATGTATGTCAAAGCAGGTACATTCCTAAAAGTGGAGAAAGCAAGACACAGCGCAGTGTCAGCCGTACACAAAGCAATACTCCATTCTATTTATGAAGTGGCTCAGACTGTAAAGAATCTGCCTGCAATGTGGAAGACTGGGTTTGATCCCTGGGTCGGAAAGATCCCCTGGAGAAGGAAATGGCAACCCACTCCAATATTCCTGCCTGGAGAATCCCATGCACAGAGGAGCCTGGTGGGCTACAGTCCATGGAGTCACAAAGACACAGACACAACTGAGCAACTAACACACATACACAGCACATGTGGTTTGTTGAAGATGTACTGAGGAATACTGATGAACCAAACTTAGGGTAATGTTACCATTGGTGAAGATGGGATTTGAGTTAGGAAAGATGTACTAGGACTTTAACTATTATATGTCGAATTTTATTTCATTTAAAAAATCTTAATCAGGTACCAGTGTTGCAAAGTATTAAGATTTGAAAAAGTGGAGTGGAGGATGCTTGCTGCTAAGTTGCTCCAGTCGTGTCCAACTCTGTGCGACCCCATAGACAGCAGCCCACCAGGCTCCCCCGTCCCTGGGATTCTCAAGGCAAGAACACTTAGGTGCTTGTATAACATCTTCTAGATTTTAGTTTGCGATATCTTGCAGACATAACCATGATGATGGTGGTGGTGACGACCTGGGAAAAAGCAGGTCTGCTGCCTCTCTCCCCAATAGGCCACAGGATACTCATTACCACCCCTGAGTTGACCATGGTCCAAGACTTGATCCTTAGCTTTGCTAATTTGTTTTTCACAACAAACTGTGGAAAATTCTTAAAAAAAAAATTCTTAAAGAGATGAGGATACCAGACCACCTGATGTGCCTCCTGAGAAATCTGTATGCAGGTCAAGAAGCAACACTTAGAACTGGACATGGAACAACAGACTGGTTCCAAATAGGAAAAGGAGTACATCAAGGCTGTATATTGTCACCCTGCTTATTTAACTTATATGCAGAGTACATCATGTGAAATGCTGGGCTGGATGAAGCACAAGCTGGAATCAAGATTGCTGGGAGAAATAGGAATAGCCTCAGATATGCAGATGACACCACCCTTCTGGCAGAAAGTGAAGAAGAACTAAAGAGCCTCTTGATGAAAGTGAAAGAGGAGAGTGGAAAAGTTGGCTTAAAGCTCAACATTCAGAAAACGAAGATTATGGCATCCATCACTTCATGGCAAATAGATGGGGAAACAGTGGCTGACTTTTATTTGGGGGTCTCCAAAATCACTGCAGATGGTGACTGCAACTATGGAATTAAAAAGGCTTGCTCCTTGGAAGAAAAGCTATGACCTACCTAGACAGCATATTAAAAAGCAGAGGCATTACTTTGCCAACAAAGGTCCATCTAGTCAAGGCTATGGTTTTTCCAGTGTTCAGGTATGGATGTGAGAATTGGAATATGAAGAAAGCCAAGAACAGAAGAATTGATGCTTTTGAACTGTGGTGTTGGAGAAGACTCTTGAGAGTCCCTTGGACTGCAAAGAGATCCAACCAGTCCATCCTGAAGGAAATCAGTCCTGAATATTCTTTGGAAGGACTGATGCTGAAGCTGAAACTCCAATATTTTCGCCACCTGATGCAAAGAACTGACTCGTTGGAAAAGACCCTGATGCTGGGAAAGATTGAAGGTAGGAGGAGAAGGGGACAACAGAGGATGAGATGGTTGGATGGCATCACCGACTCCATGAATGTGAGTTTGAGTAAGCTCCGGGAGTTGGTGATGGACAGGGAGGCCTGGTGTGCTGCAGTCCATGGGGTCGCAAAAAGTTGGACATGACTGTGACTGAACTGAACTGAATTTGTTTTTGCTTGTTTACTTTTCTCCCCATGCTTTGCTTTGTTTTGTTGTCAGCAAATCAAAGCTGGATTCGTCTCTCAGGGGCAGACTCCAGTTAAAATCACAGAATAAATCCAAAATTTATTTCTAAAATTTATTTAGGTCAATAATTTCTAAAGAGAAATACACATGACAGCAACCAGAACCTTGAAATACTGTGAATGATCCTGGTATTTCCCCTCCAGGTGTTTCAGGGGAAGCTGAGACCCAGCCAGAAGGCCCACTATGGACACACAACAAGAATCTTCTGCCATGGAGACTGACATCCAGGGTCCCCATTGGCTGGAAATTTACCCCTATGTGGGACCCTGGGGCATGATTAGAGCACGGGCTGGTGTTGAATGCTTAGGGTAGTTGGGTCTTCACAGCCCTCTCCGGGACCCTGCTGGTGTCAGAGGGGGGTTGAGCCCCAGGTACTTGGTAGAAGATGCCTGGGTAGATGCCTGTTGATACATAACAGCCAAGTGCATACGATAACCCTTATTAGGATGACAGCAACCTTTCCAGCATTCAGAGTCCTTCTTTGTTACTTGATTGTCCCATTAACCATGCAAAATTGTAAGGGCCGGTTTCACAGATGAAGAAGGATGCAGTGCCTCAGATCACTCAGTTACCAAGGTTACCACAGGCCAGACCATCAGTGGGGCTGGGAGGTAGGTTGAGGACATGGGGTAGACAGCATATTTCTGTAACCTTTTCCACACCATGGGACAACCTTCCATGTTATTAAACAGAGCCCCTAGCTTCCCAGTCTGAGGACATGTGGTGTTTGAATATTTCATCAGTGTCTCGACCAAACCTACATATAACGTTTGCATCAGAGACAAGCCTCCTCAGAGACAGGTTCCTTCTTCACCCTAGGGCTCAGGTGCTCAGTGCACTAGACATCAGCTGATTGAGAGATCAGATACGACGGCTATCGTCTCACAGAAATTTAAAGCTCAATAAAGTATTTTTAAAAATCATTGTGTGTCCAGTTTTTTAAAGTCCCCATTTAACTGGACAGGAAATTACCAGAATGACCCATGGAAACTCAGGTGAACTTGACCCAAAGCTATCCTCCACATCACACTGCCTCAGCTGCGTCGTCTGGGAGGGAGAACAGAATTGACTGCAGACTCTCCGTGCTGCTGATGCCAAATAAGCCCCGGCTTCTGCTCAGTTCTCAGAGAAGCTTCAGGATGAAGGTGCCCCTGACAGCTAGCCCCCCTAGTGGGTTTCTATATCAGGCAGGCGTTCTTTCACCAGCTCTGAAGCAGAGAAGACTGCTTGGCAGCGACAGAGCTCTTTACGTGCAAGATTTATTCTGTTTCTTTTTAAAGAAATTCTTTAAACAACCCCTCCTTTTTCTTGGCTCAGTGTGAAGACTTAGGATCTGAATTCATATACGTACATATAACACTCTTAAACTCACAAGGTATGAGTTATTTCTCAGTTTTTACTTGTCATCCCTCTTTATCTTAGAAATAGAATATACCTTTTAAATTTCCTAATTGCCAATTCCTAGCAAAACTTGGTGCCTTATGACTGGAGAGGAATTTTAATAAAATGGTGTGAATGCTGCGTTCTGAAAAATGTGTCCAAAGCCCCTTGAGAATTCCAAATGCTCGTGGAAGACGAGGCTTCCTGCAGAGAGACAGAAAATGAGGGAATAGGACGTGATTGCATCGGCTGAGTTTACTATGATTTAAGCCTGAAAAATGCTCCTTCTCTCCTTTTGATTTTTCACGTGGCTGCACCAGACAGAGTTCAGCAAATCTGCTCAGCTCAGCACAGCACCCCCTTCAACTGTGTGGAGTGGGGTCTGATTGCAGAGAGTATTGGCTCCTATCCTGGGGTTCTTATTTCATTAGCTTTGCAGATTGGGTTCTTGGGAATGACATTTGTTGGTCATTTGTTTACAGCTGAACCTTGCAGATGCTTACTTCCTTAATCTAACAATCGACAAATTCTTAAAAGTGAAAAAAAAGAAAAAAACACCCTAGCCTATCAATCTACTTATCATTAAAGACTTGACATTAATTCCAGAATGCATTCTTTCCCCCAACAGTGACTGGTATGTCCTTTTCTCATAGTTAATTAAAATCCATCTATCCATATAACTAAAGTAAACAGAAGAAGCCCATTTTGTGATCTGACCTAATTGCTTTTTAATTGTACTGATTTTCTTGCTCATTTTCAAAATTTGCTCTCTGAAATAGTTTTCCCAGTCCTGAGGGAAAATATGTGTCAACCATTTTCCTTTAAGGCACTGCTGAGCTCCAAATATATTAATCTTTCTCCTTTTCCTACTCATTTCTCATCATTAAGATGAATAGTTTTAATTCTGGGAGCAGATCACTTACAGCTGTGGTCAATTACATTAAGAGCTAAAGAGTAAAACAAATTCTTCAAAAAATACTTGTTTGGCTGCACTGGGGTCTTTGTTGCGGCATGAGAACTCTTAGTTACGGCATGTGGTATCTAGTGCCCTGAGCCAGGGTTGAATCCAGACTTCCTGCGTTGAGAGCACTTAGCCACTTAGCCACTGCACCACCAGGAAAGTCCCGAGAGTACAACAAACTCTTGAAAATATGTTGGCCCAATGGAAAGTGTTCCACTTTCTTTGATACCAGTGCAGGGATCTCAGGTGGTGAGCATAGTGTGGAGGGACCACGATGGTCCCCACCCTACTGCAGGCAAGATCATCACTGTCTCCACCTTGGGCCAAGAGCTGCTTCCAGAGGCCAAAGAGGCTTTAGCTGTCTGTCCTCACCCCTTTTCCCAGCTAGTGTCAGCAGTACCACCAGCCTGATAACTCCCTGAATGCCCTCATGCCACAGTTTGTTTGCAGCAGTCCTCAAGAAGCCTGCCCAGGGCTCTTGCTCTCTCAGGATTCTCTGGAGCATCACCTCTCTGCTGGCATGTTTTTCAAGGTCACGGAGCTTTCGAGGGACTTGCAGTGTCCCTTACGTTGTACCTGCTGAGCCCGATCTCCTTTTGCTGGTCCTTTCTGTTGCCCAGTGGGTGATGGCTCAGCATTTTCAGCCCAGGGCTCTAGAGTCCTGTGTTCTGAAACAGCTTTTCTGGGCCCTCACGGCCTTGTGTCTGCCTGCAGGGAACAGACTTGAGAAGTGTCTGTTGCAGTCTGCCCACAATTTGCAGGGACTTTATTCAGCCTGCTCCCAGGTTCTTTCAATGCTGCTGGAATTAGAAGGAGAGCTGATGGGCTCAAAGGCCCAACCATCCTTCCCTCTCCGACAGCAGCCTGCAGCACTGGGACCTGGAATGACACCGTCTGGCAAGGTGATGGGCGGGTGTCTTGCGATCCAGGACCAGGGTAGAGCCAGATACCAAATACAGCGCGGCTAAGAATCCCAGCAACCCACATGCTTGCTGCAGGCAAAGTAGGGGAGAAGAAAAGAGCAGCATCACACAGTTGATTCCACCCCTCAGAAGTAACCACTGTGAATTGTGAAAAACACATCTATATAGGTGTATCAGCATGTGCGACTAAATGGGAATTCACTGTTTTGAAACACGTTTTTTTTTAACACATTAGAAAGATGTTCTCAGTATGTTACTTTTTGCTGAAATCTTCCATCTTTTAAATTGTTGCTCTTTTTGTGTTTTTCTGTTTCCTGATGTGCCACTGTCACTGCATCTCAGAATAGGCCGGTGCCTCCTGCAAAGGGCAGGTTCACCCCGAGTGCGGTCCTGCAGGGCAAGCTGCCCACGCTGTCAGGGGGCTTGCTGGGGTTGGTCCCAGCTCATGGTTCAGGTCACTGTTTCTTTTCCTTCAGGTGTCAGCGGAAGCAGTGGCGGGTAGATCTGCCAGCCACCAGCGTGGTCATCACATTTCACAATGAAGCCCGGTCAGCTTTGCTGAGGACAGTGGTCAGGTGAGGCCCACAGCTGCCACCCATTCCCACCCACTGAAGCGTAGAGGGGCATCCCCAGCAGGGATGCAGAACAAGGGCCAAGTGCCCAGCACAGCCAGGCAAGGGCTGTCTGGGGAAGCAGACAGGTCCCCTGACTGTGCAGCACAGGAGGGGCTGGTGGCTCCTCCATCCAGGACTGGGGCCAGGGGATGAGAGTTTCCCACCCGCATCACACCCCTGAAAGGCCTGCAACTTTATCTTTCTGCCTTTCCTCAGCGTCCTTAAGAAAAGCCCGCCCCACCTGATAAAAGAAATCATCTTGGTGGATGACTACAGCAATGACCGTAAGTAGAGACCAGTCCCCCACCCCCAGCCCTCCTTCTGGCCCTTCTCCTGGGCACCAGCCTTTCTGGGCTGTGGGTGCTAAGGACAAGTTTCAAGAAAAGGCCTCAAGAAGTGGGAGCAGCAAAAAGAGGGCCTCTCTGATGCCCCAAGGGGCTCATCAGCCCATAGGTGATGGCGAATCACCATCCTTGCCCCCCCAAGCCCTTTGTAAACTTGAGATTCAAAAGCTTTGCTTCGTTTCTTTTCCCAGCTGAAGACGGAGCTCTCTTGGGGAAAATTGAGAAAGTTCGTGTACTCCGAAATGATCGGCGAGAAGGTAAGACTTCTCATTTTCTGTTTCCTGATGTGCCACTGTCACTGCATCTCAGAATAGGCCGGTGCCTCCTGCAAAGGGCAGGTTCACCCCGAGTGCGGTCCTGCAGGGCAAGCTGCCCACGCTGTCAGGGGGCTTGCTGGGGTTGGTCCCAGCTCATGGTTCAGGTCACTGTTTCTTTTCCTTCAGGTGTCAGCGGAAGCAGTGGCGGGTAGATCTGCCAGCCACCAGCGTGGTCATCACATTTCACAATGAAGCCCGGTCAGCTTTGCTGAGGACAGTGGTCAGGTGAGGCCCACAGCTGCCACCCATTCCCACCCACTGAAGCGTAGAGGGGCATCCCCAGCAGGGATGCAGAACAAGGGCCAAGTGCCCAGCACAGCCAGGCAAGGGCTGTCTGGGGAAGCAGACAGGTCCCCTGACTGTGCAGCACAGGAGGGGCTGGTGGCTCCTCCATCCAGGACTGGGGCCAGGGGATGAGAGTTTCCCATCCGCATCACACCCCTGAAAGGCCTGCAACTTTATCTTTCTGCCTTTCCTCAGCGTCCTTAAGAAAAGCCCGCCCCACCTGATAAAAGAAATCATCTTGGTGGATGACTACAGCAATGACCGTAAGTAGAGACCAGTCCCCCACCCCCAGCCCTCCTTCTGGCCCTTCTCCTGGGCACCAGCCTTTCTGGGCTGTGGGTGCTAAGGACAAGTTTCAAGAAAAGGCCTCAAGAAGTGGGAGCAGCAAAAAGAGGGCCTCTCTGATGCCCCAAGGGGCTCATCAGCCCATAGGTGATGGAGAATCACCATCCTTGCCCCCCCAAGCCCTTTGTAAACTTGAGATTCAAAAGCTTTGCTTCGTTTCTTTTCCCAGCTGAAGACGGAGCTCTCTTGGGGAAAATTGAGAAAGTTCGTGTACTCCGAAATGATCGGCGAGAAGGTAAGACTTCTCTTAATTCAATACCAAAACGGTTGAATTCTGATTTTTCTTGAACCCAGTAATAATGTGAAGAAACATTTCAGCTACAGAAACAATTAACTGTCTCGTCTTTTGTCTGCCTCCCTCCAGCACAGCCTCTTGGGAGCCTCTCCCTGCAAACATAGAAAGGATGTTAAAAGCTTACCTAATTGAAATTGTGCACTAGGGCTAGAGTTCAAATTACATTGTTATTTATGTATTTAGAAAACTGGCTTTTCTCTCTCACAACCTAGGAAATCTTATCAAGTCCCTTGAGTACTAGAATTAAGAAGAAAAACAGAGATTTAGTAATGAGAACTTTAATGACTCCATGCTTCAGGCATCTGATAAAATAACTGGGATTCAAGTTTGACAGCTTGTCCAAGGTGAACCATCCAAAAAGGGGAAAGAGCACTGTAATTACATGCTTATTGGATTTGCAAATGCCAGCCTTGAAACCTGCTGTCAGTCCTGTCTTTGCTGGAGCTGGGCTCATCGAGTCCACTTTATTGGCAGTTGTAAGAGAGACTCCAGAGGGGGAAAGCATTACTTTGAAGTGTCTGGAAAGGAAACTGAAATCACAGTGTAATTAACACCCAGTGCATCCATGCTGGTGGAGAGCTAATGGCTGAATTCTTGGCTCTTCCAGGGTCCTGAGAATCTTTCTGTAGGGAAAACAGCAGAGCTTTAAACTATGTGCTGTTTTTGCTATTTGAGGATGACTGTTGATCCTGGAGTGGTGGCTGTGCCCTTTGATCAGAGAACATTGTCTTTCATCTGGTCCCCTGTGTGCTCCAGCTGGAGTCAGTTTTTCTTAGCAAGAATCTAACCAGCCAATAAAGTGGGTGAGCCTGTTAGGGCGATATCATCAACATCATATTTTAACCAACAAAGATCACCAATCCAGATGTTCAAGATGCATAAACAATGGGGTCATCCTTGCCCCTAAGCAAACTGTTTGCTGGACTTATATCTGTCCCCCAAGCTTTGATTAAACCAAAATCTTGCACTGTACTTGCCCCCAAAGAAGTTACATAATAACTTGTTGAATTCAAAACCAAAGTGTCCTCTGGCATGGGGAAAAAGATGAGGAGGAAAAAAAAAAGAAAAGAAAGTATCTTTCATGTTGGCCGTTGTAACTGGCAAACCGCATGCTAGCCTTATTAGGGTGCCTTTAACCTGCTTAGAAATCAAAAGGAGTGTTTCTAAAAGAAACTTGCCATTTGCTTCAAGTTAGGCTGTTCATGTGGAGGGGAACCCACCTTGTTTTGGGAAGGAATGAAGAGGAGCAGCTGTGGGAAGCCAGATTGTGATAGACCTATGTGGAACACATGAGGAATGAGACAGTTAAGTCAAAAAATACACACACAAATGTGTGTGTGCCTGTCTGTGTATCCCATATAGTTAAACATATACAGAAGTGCTCATAGCAATGCTGCTAGATGACAGAGCAAGCCAATTGCTTGAAATCTTATAGTGAAGGAGCAACCTTGGGGTCATTTAGCGCTGGGAGCTAATTGTTCCAGCTTTCCTTACCTGGCTATTGATTATAATCACCTAGGCAACCTAAAAGAAGGCCATTCCTTGATGCTACCCACAATTGAATTAGAATTTTTAGATGTCTAGGGGTGGGGCCTGGACATCTGCATTTTGATAATACTGATGTACTTTGAAAGTTTGAAAACCTAGTTGTTGTTGTACAGATGGAAACATTAAAGTTGAAAGAAGTTAAGTTGCTTTTTCAAGATCATCCAGCTATTTAATGACAGCAGTGGGGCCAAAACCATGTTCATAAGCCAAGTTCTCAGTTTGTCCCATGTGCTTTTTGTTCCTTTGTTCCTACTGTCCTGCCTGATTAATTGATTTTTTCCAGGTTATTGATATATATAATTGACATAAAATATTGTATTCATTTGAGGTATTCAGTATAGTGATTTGATATATGTATATATTGTGAAGTGATCACCACAGTAAGCTTAGTTAACACCCATCACCTCACACAGCTACAAGCTCTTTTTCTTGTGATGAGGGACCCAGTGGATTGTAGCCCACCAGGCTCCTCCGTCCATGGAGTTCTCCAGGCAAGAATACTGGAGTGGGTTGCCATTTCCTTCTCCAGGGGATCTTCCCGACCCAGGAATTGAACCCACGTCTCCCGCATTGCAGGCAGACGCTTTAACCTCTGAGCCACCAGGCAAGCCCCCTCTACCTCTCAAAGCAACTTTCAAATAAACAATAGAGTATTATTAACTATGGTCACCACGCTGTACATCACATGCCCAGAACTTCTATCTCATTAACTGGAAATGGGTACTTTTTGACCACATTCACCCATCGCCCTCCCTCTAGCAACCGTCAGTTGTTCTCCTTATCTTTGGGTTAGTTTTTTTAGATTTCCATATTAGTGAGCTCAGTGAGTATTTGTCTTTTTCTCTGTTTGACTTATTTCATGTAGCTTTATGCCCTCAAGATCCATGCATATTGTTGCTGCAAATGTCAGTGCGTGTGTGTGTGTGTGTGTGCGCGTGTGTGTGTGTTACATTTCCTTTATCCATTCGTCTATCAGTGGACATTTAGTTTGCTTCAGTGCCTTGGCTATTGTAAATAATGCTGCAGTGAACATGGGGATGCATATAGTGATTTTTATTTCCTTGGAACTGCTAGATCATATGGTAGTTCTACTTTTAATTTTTGAAGACTGTCCTTACTGTTTTCCACAGTGAATACACATATTTACATTCCTACAAACAGTGCACAAGGGTTCCCTTTTCTCCACGTCCTTACTAGCGCTTGATATCTCTTATCTTTTTGATACAGACATTCTGTGAAGTGTGAGGTGTTTTGGTTTGAATCCCCTGATGATTATGATTATAATTATGATTATATATAATAAAATTATGATTATATGATACAAATATCATAAAATATATATCATATAATTATATGATATAAGTTATATGATTATATAATTATATGATAAAATTTGGTTATAATTATAATTATGATTATAATCCCCTTTATGTTGAGCACCTTTTCATGTACCTGTTATCCATTTATATGTCTTCATTGGAAAAATGTCTTTTCAATTCCTCTGGCCATTTTTAATCAGATTATTTTGTTTTTGCTATTGAGTTGTATGAGTTCTTTATATATTTTGGACACTAATCTCTTATCAGTTGTGTTATTTCCAAATACTTTTTCTTGTTCTATAGGTTGCCTTCTCATTTTATGAATAGTTTTGTGTGTGTGTGTGTGTGTGTGTACATGTACGTGCTCTGGAGGGGCTTTTTAGTTTGATGTAATCCCATTGTTTATTTTTGCTTTTGCTTCTTTGCTTTGGTGTCAAATTTTAAAAAAGATTATTGCCACCACTTGATGGACATGAGTTTGAGTGAACTCCGGGAGTTGGTGATGGACAGGGAGGCCTGGCATGCTGCAATTCATGGGGTCGCAAAGAGTTGGACATGACTGAGCTACTGAACTGAACTGAATGTTAAGAAGCTTACCTATATTTTCTTCTAGAAGTTTTATGGTTTCAAGCCTTAATTTTCAGACCTTTAATCCATTTTGAGTTGATTTTTGTGTATGATGTAAGGTAGGGGTCCAGTTTCTTTCTTTTGCATGTGGCTGTCCAGTTTCCCAACACCATTTATTAAAGAGATTATCCTTTCTCTGTGTCTATTCTTAGTTCCTTTGTTGTAAATTAATAGCCATATGTGTGTGTATGTTTATTTCTGGGCTCTCCATTCTGTCTCATTGACCTATATACTTATTTTTATGCCAAGGCCATACTGTTTTGATTACTATAGCTTGGTAATGTAGTTTGAGGTAATTTTTATTTATTTTAGTGTTCCATTTTCATATATTTTGTAGCTTTTTAGTTGTATATTTATACTGATTGCTCTGAGTGTTACAACATACATTTTTAACTTGTAACAGTCTATTTAGAGTCAATTACATCTTTATGTAAAACCTTGCAACAATTAATTCCATTTCTATTCCTTGTCCTGTATATTGTTGTTATCATATATTTCCTTCATTTATTGTTAGGATATGGTTTAAACCCCAAAATATAGTGTTAAAATGCTTGCTTTAAATAATGTTATCTTATAAAGAAATTAGAATATATAAATGGACTGTAAAATTTATCCTTGTATTTTTTGTTTCTAGTATCTTCATTTCTTTCCATAGATTCAGCTTTCTGTCTAATGTCATAATCCTTGTCCTGTATATTGTTGTTATCATATATTTCCTTCATTTATTGTTAGGATATGGTTTAAACCCCAAAATATAGTGTTAAAATGCTTGCTTTAAATAATGTTATCTTATAAAGAAATTAGAATATATAAATGGACTGTAAAATTTATCCTTGTATTTTTTGTTTCTAGTATCTTCATTTCTTTCCATAGATTCAGCTTTCTGTCTAATGTCATATTCCTTCAGCCCAGAGAACCTTTAAAACTTCATTTTTCTTGTAGGAAATAAAATCTCTCAGTTTCTCTTTGTCTGAAAAGTCTTTCTTTTTCCTTTGTTAGTGAAGAGTGTGTTCTCTGAGTAGAATTCTGAGCTAACCATTCGTCTGCCTTCCAGCACTGTGAACACGCCGCCCCACTGCCTCTGGCCTCTGTCTCTCTGTCTTACATGTAGGCGTCTGAGCTGACCACTCGTCTGCTTCCAGCATTGTGAACACGCCGCCCCACTGCCTTTGGTGTCTGTCTCTCTGCTAACGTGTAGGCGTCTGAGCTGACCGTTCGTCTGCCTTCCAGCACTTGAACATGCCACCCCACTACCTTTGACCTCTGTCTCTCTGCTAACGTGTAGGCGTCTGAGCTGACCACTCGTCTGCCTTCCAGCCCTGTGAATACGCTGCCCCACCGTCTCTGGCCTCTGTCTCTCTGTCTTACATGTAGGCATCTGAGCTGACCACACGTCTGCCTTCCAGCACCACTGTCTCTGGCCTCTGTCTCTCTGTCTTACATGTAGGCGTCTGAGCTGACCACTCGTCTGCTTCCAGCATTGTGAACACGCCGCCCCACTGCCTTTGGTGTCTGTCTCTCTGCTAACGTGTAGGCGTCTGAGCTGACCGTTCGTCTGCCTTCCAGCACTTGAACATGCCACCCCACTACCTTTGACCTCTGTCTCTCTGCTAACGTGTAGGCGTCTGAGCTGACCACTCGTCTGCCTTCCAGCCCTGTGAATACGCTGCCCCACCGTCTCTGGCCTCTGTCTCTCTGTCTTACATGTAGGCATCTGAGCTGACCACACGTCTGCCTTCCAGCCCTGTGAATACGCCGCCCCACTGTCTCTGGCCTCTGTCTCTCTGTCTTACATGTAGGCGTCTGAGCTGACCATTCGTCTGCCTTCCATTGCTGTGAACACGCTGCCCCACTGTCTCTGGCCTCTGTCCCTCTGTCTTAAGTGTAGGCGTCTGAGCTGACCATTCGTCTGCCTTTCATCGCTGTGAACACGCCGCCCCACTGTCTCTGGCCTCTGTCCCTCTGTCTTAAGTGTAGGCGTCTGAGCTGACCATTCATCTGCCTTCCATCGCTGTGAACACGCCGCCCCACTGCCTCTGGCCTCTGTCTCTCTGCTCACGTGTAGGCGTCTGAGCTGACCGTTCATCTGCCTTCCAGCACTTGAACATGCCGCCCCACTGCCTCTGACCTCTGTCTCTCTGCGTAGGCATCCGTGTTGCTAACTCCTCGTCTGCTGCAGGGTATTTCTTCTCGCTGATTTCCAGACTGTCTCTTTATCTTTGGTTTTTAGCAGTTTGACTGTGACCCGGTGATATTTGATTTGCCTTTCATTTATCCTGCTGCAGATTTGCTGATCCCTTTGAATTTGTAAGTTGACGTTTTCACTGAATTTGGGAAATCTTTGGCCTTCTATTTCTTTACATATTCTTTCATGCCTCATTCTTGGCCTCTAGGTGCACCTATGTGTTACACCACTTGATATTATCCATAGGTTGCTTCAGCTTTTTCTCCTCTTTCAGTATTATTCTCTGTATTCACCAGATCAGTTTTTATTGATCCATTTTCAAATTCACTGATATGGTTAATCTACTATTCAGCCCAGTCAGTCAATTTTTTATTTCAGACAATTGCAGTTTTCAGTTCAGGAATATCCATTTAATTCTTGTAGTTTTCATTTCTCTGCTGAGATTCCCCATGTTTGCTCATTCTGATCATCATTTCCTTGGAGTTCTTGGATAGAGTTACTATAATAGCATCTTTAAAATCTCATCTGTTGATTTCAACATCTGAATCATCTCAGGATGTTTCTATTGATTTTTTTTTTCTCTTGAATATGGAATACATTTTTCTCTTCTCATGTCTGCTAATTTTTTTATTTTATGTTGGAAATGGTGAATGATATGTAGTAGAGACACTAGATTCTGTTACCTTTCTCTAGAGACAGATCTTTGTTATATATGGTTAATTAAATGACTAGCTTATGACCTTGAACCTGTGTAGGTTTGTCGTTATACTTCATTTGGATGAGTATATCTTAGGTGAAACCCTTATTCCTGAGACATAGTCTATATTCCTAACGTGTCCCTTCTGGAGTTTCTGTAGAACTGAGGTGTTTACCAAACCCTTCTAACTTGGCAGAACCCGAGTGCCAAAACTTGATTCCAGCAGACATCTTCGTTCTTTCTGTCTTCTAATTGTTTATCTTCGTGGACTCTTCAGGGTCTCCTCTGTGCCTGCAGGTCAGGAGTCAGGCAAGGATTTCAGGGATCACCAGATCCCTCCCAGGATCTCCTCCTTCTGTTTCAGCCACTCTAGAAACCCCAGACTCGACCCTCTGATACTTCAGCCCCAAACAGCTCCATTGCAGTGGATTGGAGAGCACCACTGGGGGAAAATCCCATGTAAAGAGTGCTCTCATTCTGTGTGATTTTAATAATAAAATTGGCTACACTAGCCTTCACTCTGGCCCTCAGGCTTTCTCTAGTTACGGCTCGTAGGGGCTTCTCTCTAGTCTCAGCATGGACTTGGTTGTCCCCACTATGTGGGATCTTTCCCCAGCAAGGATCAAACCCTGATCCCCTGCATTGGAAGGTGGATTCTTAACCATTAGACCACCAGGGAAATCCCTAATTTTCTTCATTTAGGGGTTGAATGCCCTCTAGTTTCTGCCTGCCCTTGGCTACTCAAGCCCTTTGCCAAATTGGATTTTCCGTTTTACTCAGAGTTTATACTTGTTCTCTGGAACGTGGTTTGCCTATTACAAGCTACTTCATAATAGCAGACCCAGAAATTGTTTGCCCGTTCTTCCTGCTCTAGCATGCAGGTCTTTAAGAATCATTGAAAATGCTTTTTGACTACTGTACTGTATAAAGAACATACAACACTGTACTGTCCTCACTGGTTGTGAATATTCTCATTGTCTCCATGTATGAAGCCCAGCATAAGCCAGTTATGACCACACCATCTAGTGATGAATATACTATGTATGAGAAGACTTTGTGTGATAATAAAAGGTATATATTATTAGCAGATCACAAGTATATAAATTTTTTAATGTGACCAAATAGTACAACTAATTTTGTGTAAAAGTCAAACAACTGGGCTTTATCATTTATGTTAATTTGGCTTGTGATAAGTCTTTGAAGACAAAGACATTGACAACACTATTATCATTAAATTATTGCCATTAAAATTGGCTCCATTAGCACTTGAAGTGTCTGGGTGACACATTCCTTACCCTAGTTAATTAGAAAACTCTGTTGCCATGAAAGTGGTTTCAGAAGTTACATATTTCAGTTGCTTGGTAAAGACTTCAATTATGCAAAAGCCTTCCTCAGAAGGCAGTTTTTCAGGTTGCTTCCTCAGTCATCCAGTGAGCTTTAAAAAAAAAATCCTTATCTGGGTGACCTCAAGGCAGTGTTGATCCCTCTGCAAATGTTGGTGATAAAGTCTGTGCCAGAGAGCGGGCTGCGTGAGGAGGTGCAGATGCTGGGCTCCCTCGGTTTCTCCCCTGACGTGCTTTCGCTGTCACTCCACAGGCCTGATGAGGTCGCGGGTGCGGGGGGCCGACGCGGCGCAGGCCAAGGTCCTGACCTTCCTGGATAGCCACTGCGAGTGCAACGAGCGCTGGCTGGAGCCCCTCCTGGAGAGGGTGGCTGAGGTGAGCGTGCGGGCTGGGATGGGCCTCTGGGGCGATTTTGTCCACTGGGGGAATCTGTCAGTAGGGGAAAACCGCTTGGCAGGTCCAGGGGAGGGTGAGCAGAGGCTGCTGAGAGTCTGGATCGTCTAAGACAGCCCTGCCCCTCGGAGGGTCTTCCTTTCCTGCCCGAAGCTTTGCACCGATTCTGAGCTCAAAGCAGGTAGAGTGCTGAGGACAGAGGCCGCAGGGCCCCCAGCCTGGCCTTGCCGCCCTGAGACCCGGGCTGCAGCTGGTGGGCAGGGGCAGCCCAGCCACACGGGGACACATGAGGCCATCAGGTGAGCGGGGACTGCTCACCTTTGCCTCCTAGAAACGCTATCTCTTGTGTTAGTGTTATGTTCAGCCTCTTGTGATATCTGTTACCATCTGCTTGTTTTATTGACTTTCTTTTCTTCCTACTAAGAAAGACCTTCTTTGGGACAGTAAAGCAAATGTAATAAAAGTGCTAGAGAAATATTAAAGAACCAGTCATTCTTTTTGTACCATAGCCAGGAATGCAGATAAGCAGCAAATCATGAAACATGAAATAACTCAAATGATGTGTTGTAATCCTCACTACATAGTCTCATGCTAATGCTTGCTGAGGTGCTATCAGCCACTCTTAATTTCTTCTTTGGGGTTAATAAAAATTGACATTTGTTCTTGGCTGTTAGGGAAATAAAACAAAACCAGGAACAGTCCCAGGAGATAGTTGTTCTCCACCAGTGAACATGTGCGGGGCTACCCCACACGCCCTGGCACCTCCTCTGGGGCTGCATGCTCTATGCCCCTGACCGCCAGCACAGCACAGGGCTGTGGGTGCCAAGCCAGAGGGCAAACTCCAGGGCGTGGGGCGGCAGGTGTTGGGGGTGGGGATCTCCCTCTGGGCACTGACATTCAGGCCTCCCCCATGCAGGTCCTGGTTGGTCCTGACACCTGCTCTTGCCTCCCCTGCATTTCAGGACAAGACCCGTGTTGTGTCCCCCATCATTGATGTCATCAACATGGACAACTTTCAGTACGTGGGCGCGTCTGCGGACTTAAAAGGCGGTAGGTGCTGCTGGGGGCCCAGCCTGTGTGCAGCTCAGTGCTGCTCCATCTCAGGTCAGGGCCAGTGATCGCGCCTGCATGCGGCCCTGCAGGTCCCCACCAAGAACGCGCCTGTGCTCAAGCCTCAGGGCTCGTAAGGGGACAGAAGCAGCCTGGCCTCCTTGAGACTGCCTCCATGGTTCCCATCCTTATCTGCTGGACTTACATGGCTGCAGGGACGTGTGGCTTGGTGTACAGAGGCATCCCCATGGGAGCCGGTGGAGAGATGCCAGGCTGATAGGGTCTGTCCTCTCCACCCCACCATCCCCTCATAGCCTCCATCTCCTGCTGGAAACCCATCCGCCTGTCTCTGCCCTGATTTCTGGGCCTCCAGGCCTGCACGGCCCATCCTTCCTGTGGCCTGTCAGCCCTGCTTCCCCACTAGCCACCCATGTCCTGCCTCCTTCTGGGGACCCTTTTGTCTGAATGATGCCACTAGTTTAGTTTCCCAAGGGCCCTTACGTCTTGAGTGTGACCCGTAAAACCCACCCTCCACAAAGCGCCATAGTGAGGTGTCTAATCTTTTCTTTATTGTGCTCAGTCGTGTCTGACTCTTCAAGACCCCATGGACTGCAACCTTCGAGGCTCCTTTGTCAGTGGGATTACCCTCACAAGAATACTGGAGTGGGTTGCCATTTCCTCCTCCCAAGGATATTCCCGACCCAAGGCTCGAACCCATGTCTCTTGTGGCTCCTGGATGGGCAGTCTTTACCGTCTTGAAAATTATCGAAGGCCCCAGAGAGCTTCGTTCACGTGGGCTGTACTGATGAGCATTTGCTGTGTTAGAAAGTAAGGCTGACGGTGAGAACAGGGAGTGAGGCAGGCACGCCTGTGCTGCCCATGTGCGCTGACGCCTCCTGTCCTGAAGCTTCCGGAAAACTCCTTCCTGCGCTTTGGAAAAATGAGATTGAAAGGGGCCTGTAAAGCCTCAATATAAATATGAAAGGAGTTTCAATATCACAGACCTCCAGAAAGGACATGAGGACCCCGGGGCTCCTGGACTCCACCTGGAGAGCTGCTGTTTTCCTGAGGAGCTTCACAAAGCTGATGGGTACACAGGACTCATGCTAGCTGGCCCTGAGGAGCCAACCCCATTGTCCCTGTGACCCAGGGCTGTGTGTCTGTGACCCAGGACTGTCTGTGGGGGTGACCTCTGGCCCGCAGGCTCTCCTGTGACCCAGGACTGTCTGTGGGGTGACCTGGGTCCCGCAGGCTCTCCTGTGACCCAGGACTGTCTGTGGGGTGGCCTGGGGCCCGCAGGCTCTCCTGTGACCCAGGACTGTCTATGGGGGTGACCTGGGGCCCGCAGGCTCTCCTGTGACCCAGGACTGTCTGTGGGGTGACCTGGGGCCCGCAGGCTCTCCTGTGACCCAGGACTGTCTGTGGGGTGGCCTGGGGCCCGCAGGCTCTTGGACAGCCCAATGGTAAATGCTTCAGACTCTGAAACTCAGCTGGTTGGCAGCCTGTCCTCTCAGAACTCAGCTCAGAGCCAAGAAATCAGCAAAGCCTACTGTAAAGAGAGAAACCAAAGAGATGTCAGAACCTTTGCCTTCTGTGTGTGCGATTTATTCACTCTCAATTCTTCTCCACCTCAGATGATGAGTGAACTTCTCATGGCCCAGCACCCCACTTTCTTTATGTAAGCTGAGGGGCTTCTTCTCCATCTCTAACATTTTGAACTGATTAGAAAGTGAACTATTCCAGACAGACACACAACTGAGGGTCAACCGACAGTAAACAAAGAAGACAGTAAAACTGAGACCTTGGAAGGAACCTCAGAAAGCGGAACACTGGGCCCCGCCAGGGAGCCCTGGGCCCTGGTGCCTCTTTCCGGCCGCGTTGTCCTCGGCAGGCCATGTCCCCTCTGCCCCTCAGCATCCCTGCCTGAGAAAAGGGGTGACGACGTGCAGCCACTTGGGGTGGCTGGAGGAGGCCAGGGCCGTGATTGGGCGGCTCCTACCCAGTGCCTCAGCTGGGGGCAGTCATGCTCGGAGGAGGCACTTAGGTTGGGAGACAAGATTCCGGAGATTCTAGGTAAATGGTGAGCGTGTTTGGGGCTTTCCAGTTCAAGCCCTTGGCTGTCCTGTCACCCTTGGTGTGACTGTCCGGTTTGTCTTACCCGTCAAGAATTTGCAGGAGCTGAGCTGTGACGGGCTCTCCGCCTGCAGCAGCTGTTTATGGTGGAGCAGGTGTGGATGGTGAGGTGACCTGCATGGGTGCAGCCCCATGCTGCCCCAGGGCTGGGCCAGGTCCATTCCGAGAGGATTTGGTGAAATCCCACCCCATGTGACTCAGCCGCAATCAGGAGAGATTGCAGGGACCAAGTTTGCGGTCCAGGAACCCGTACTCTCATCCCTCTCTGCTCCCTCTCTCCTCCCCTGGGACCTTGTTAGGGGGTGCCTGGCCAATTTTTTAATCCATTACTCTTCTTTCTCACCTCCTTACAGCCCTTGGATATTAACCTCACAGACTCCAGTTTCCTTACTTAACACTTACACTTTTTGGTTTTAGGAAAAACTGCCCCAGTTTCTGTGTTGGATAAGCTTCATGGGGAAGGATTTCAATGTGTGCCCACCCCTTCGTCTCCCTGTCCCACTCTACCCCACAGTCTCTCTCTCTCTGCCCTCTGCATCGTCTCTGTTTTCCCTTTGGTTTTCAGTGAATCCATCCAAATACCAGATATCTTTAAGCAACCAAGGATGGAAGTACCAGCAGCAGGCAGTCCGTGCCTATAGCATCCTGTGTTTCTTTTCTCTTCTGTGACCCGCAGGTTTTGACTGGAACTTGGTGTTCAAATGGGATTACATGACCCCTGAGCAGAGACGGTCCCGGCAGGGGAACCCTGTCGCTCCCATAAAGTAAGTGCCAGATGTCCTTCAGGTTCCCTTCTCTGAGGTCACAGGTGAGACGTCAGGTTCCAGACGCATGTTCCCTCAAGATCTAGTCACGCTCTTGTCTCCAGCCACACCCTCACTTGCCCTCATCTTCACTCAAGGGAGAGTCTCTGCCAACAGCTTGTAGAATAAAGTACTTTGAGATTTATTTTCTTGTACTTAAATATATCAAATCTGCCAGTTTCACGTCCTTTTTGCTGATAACGTAGAGCATTTTCCACAAGGATGGGGTCTCAGGCTGCCCTCAGGGTCTGGGCAGAGAGGTGGGCAGCCAGGGTGAGCCCCACCGCTGCCGGTCAGCCCCCCTTATTCACCGGATTCTGCCCTCCTCTGTGCAGAGGAGGCACCTGTATCACAGCTGGGTGGGGTCCCCAGGTGTGGGGATGCCTGTCTGGGAACACCTGTCACTGTCTACATTGTAGCATTTGTCCCAGGTCAGCAGGGAGCTCCAGCAGCATGGGGCCTGGACTTCTCACAGTGATTCCATGGAGACGGGGCTGGGGCTCTGCTGTTGGCCTGTCCCCAGGCTGAGAGGAAACGAGAAGATGATGGTTCCTCCAACAGAGGAAGAAGCTGTCCTGTGATGAGGATAAGAATAAGGGTAGCTAGTATCATCGAGAGTTTCCCGTGTGTGCTGGGTGTTTAAGCCTGTTATTGTTTGTAATCCTCCAAGGAACCTGGCACAGAAAAGCCGAGTACTAGCCTGGGGCACGCTAGCAAGCCTCCTACCCCAGCAGCTGCTCTCATGTAGGGAGGCTCCCTGCAGCCCCTCGCACTTGGAAGCATCTGAGCAGGGCACTGAAGCCAGCAGGGGTCAAGCTGAGAGGGGCCCCTAGAGCTCTGAGCTAAGGACCAGGCTGTGCTGTTGTTTTTAAGTCTGGTTTCCAGACTTGACCTTGGCATTAGAATGCTGGTGATCTAACCTTGACCTTCGACCTCTCTTCTCTTCTACCCTCTCTGCCTCTCTTCTCTTCTACCCTCTCTTCTCATAGAACCCCTATGATTGCTGGAGGGTTGTTCGTGATGGATAAGTTCTATTTTGAAGAGCTGGGGAAGTATGACATGATGATGGATGTGTGGGGAGGAGAAAACCTGGGTACGTATGAGCCTTGTGTCTTTGGATACCGAATTGTTTCCAATTCTGCTGAAACCATGGTCTTTTCCTGCCACCCAAGGGGTAGAAATGAAAAGTTGAAGTTTTGGGACATTATTGAGTGAGAGTTTGTAGTATGGAGGTGCCAGTTGGAAAAGGTTTGTAGAGACATTTAAGTGACCATATAACAGACATAATTAGTCCCCTTATAAAGTATAAATAGCACCCTTTTTACTCTTAAAAGTGTCTTGGGTTGGGCATTAGAATCTGTTTCCTTAAGAAGGTAGGATGCTAGATACAGAGTCTTTGAAGGAAATTCCATACTTTTTAATGTCATCTGAATTCAGGAGTTTGGAAAACAGACTGACAAAAATTGGGGGAACACTTCAGGGTTTAAGAGTCATTTTTAGACACATAAGATGGAAAATGAGTCCCAGCGAAGCCTGTCAGACTGGCTGAATTATAATCATGTGGCAGGGATGGTTCCATTTTGTTTTTGTTTGTAGTGCATCCAAATCATTTTTACCAATGATTAGGGACAATTAAATTGTATAGAGTTTGGTCTTTATTGGTAGTTGCATCATATTTACTGCATAAATATAGAAGGACCCTTGTGTTATTTTTTTGTTTAGGGGGTTTTGTTTGGTTCACCTGAAGTTTTTGAGCTGAGTCTCCTTGCCTTTGAATGCTGCTAAATTACTTTCTCCCCTGGGTAGAAGGAGAAAAGAAGGATGCTGTTATCACTTGTAGTAGTTTTTACTTATAACAGAGACTTTGATTTTTTTGTTTGTTTAAAAGAAAAGACTAGGTTAGACAAGCCTGTTATTTTTCTCTCATTTTATGATATTAATGTTAGTGATAATGTCTCATTTGTGGAGAGAGGTTATCACCTTGGTAGATTTTGAAAGCTTCTTTAGATTCAGTAACTACACCCAGAGGAAGGACCTGAGTCAGATGCCTTTTGGATTTTTTTTTAATGATACACTGACAGGGAGGCAAGGCTTGATTGAAATCTGAGCACAGAAGGCTTCAGAAGGATTGTTAATCTCCTGAAGGGAATTCTGTCACCTTTGCCCTGCTGGCACCCCTGGGGCAGCCCAGCCAGCCAGGATCACCACTCGGTAGCAAAATAGAGTGGGGTTTGCTGTGTGCCTTTAGGTTAAGGTGGACAGAGGCAGCCAGCCTTTTAAAGCATCAGAGTTTAGAAAGAGTATTGATTTAAATGTCAAAGGAGACTTTGCACCCGGAGGCCAGCGGGAGGAGAGATATTCTTTCCTGTTACCTGGTTTACTGTTGGTTTGGTTTGTATGTTTAAGTACCTGGGCCGTGTATGAGGTTCCCTAGAAGGGCTCGAGGGGCTCAGGTGGGGTGATGCGTGGTGGATGGGGAAGAAGGTCTGGGGTCATGTGGTCTGGGTGCTGCTGGCTCTGTGGCACCTCCTCCCGTGGCGGGCTCTGACACAGCCACTCTGGAGGGTCTTCTCCCATCCGGGTTAAACAGGCACAGGGTTTCAGCAGGAAGAGCTTGCAATGAGTCTTTCTCTCATCTTGGCACCGCTCAGCCTTGATTTTCTGGGTGCTGCGTGCACACCCACAGTGGTTGTCCAGCCTGAGGGCTGATGTGGGTACCTATTAGGAGAGTCAGAGAGTGGGGATGCCCGAGTCAAATCCAAACACCCCCTCTTGGGATGCCCCACCAAATCTACTAGTGCTCCCAGATTTCCTGACCTACAGTGTAAATCTAATTAAACCACTTAAAAAAAAACAGAATTCCCCTGTGGTCCAGGGGTTAGGACTCAGCACTTTCATTGCTGTGGCACCAGGTTCAATCCCTGGTTGGGGAACTAAGATCCCACAAGCTTTGCATTGTGGCCAAAAAAGGAAAAAAAAAATTTTTTTTAAGTAAATAAAAAGGACAAAGAATGCTAGCTCTGGCCCCTGTGAGATGTGGGGGTTAGACTCCTTAGGAATGTTATTTGTCCTTTTCAGCCCATCCCCACAGCCTTAGGAAGGATGCTGACCACCCCCAAAGCATCATCTCGTTTCATGCCTTCTGGAAGGGACTGAGGTCTTGCTTGAGGTCTCGAGCTTATTGTTAGTAGAGCCAAGATACAGACACAAACTGCCTAATTAAAAAGCCACCATGTTTTCCTGAGTAATCGATCATCCCTCACTGGAGCCCAGTGAAATCAGTTGAACATAACTGTAGTTGTTTGTGGCCTTAAAACTCTCCCACCAGGTCTCTGAATGGCTCCCTTACTGGTTTAACAGGCTCCCCATACAGGAGCCAGGGAGTCTTCGTGGCCCCCAGTTTTGAATTTTCCAGATAGGCAACTATATCTTTGAATTTTATTTCCTTAGATACAGAGAGCCTCCTAGTCTTGTTCAACACTCTGTGTATGCTTGGTGGTTATGACCACACATTTCTAATATGATGAGGGAAGTGGTCATTAAAATCCCCAAACTGCTACATAGGGAGGTGTTTGGGGCTTCCGCTCACTGGTCCCAGTAGAGATTCCTGCTGCCCTGCTCTCGCATGGGTGTCACATGCCTTTGGCCACAGCCTGGGCACCTGCTGCCACACGAGGCCTTGAGTTCCGCGGGAACCCTCCTGGCTCTGAGCCGTCCGCGCTGGCAGCACTGACTGTGTGTGTACCGTTCTGTCTCACTCCCCCGCGTGTTATCAGGGGTGCAGAGTGATGCTGAGGAAACACCCTTTCATACCAACCTCAGGAAGGCTTTCAGAAAAACGCAGTCTAACCCTCCATCATATCATATCTTGATTTTTCCGTGTAACCTATTTCTCGACTTCAGTCACGCCCCTGCTCAGAGTGGGTGGCGATCAGGACGGGAGCCCGGCCGGCTCTCTGCGTCCAGGCTGCTCCCAAGCGTGGTGCCCTGGGCTGCCTGTGTGTGCACGTGTCATGACCCGCGCCTGCTTGCTCGGGTGCTGAGTCCTCGGGTAGACTCTGTGTTGATGGGTGAAGAGCAGCCTTTGCTGGCCTGGTGGCTCCTGGCTGCTGAAAGCTGGGGTGGCTGCCAGGTCTGGTTGTTCTTTGGGCATCACTGGTCACTGGACTTGGCCAGCTGGGTGGATACCTGCTGCTTCACAGGGATAAGCTTTGCGATTTAAGGGGAGACATTGTTTTTGTCCCGGGTGGAGGAAGCTCAGGTGCAGGCGGATGCTCTGGGCACTTAAGTTTTAGAGGAAGGTGGTGTACACAGTTGCCTCTTGGATCTGCATTAGGGCTGATGTGGGCATTTCATCGCTTTTGATCATGGACGTTCGTGCGCTGTTGGTTCCCTTTCCTAACTTGGATCCTTAGGAGGCATAGTAATACTCCACTGTGGAGAACCAGTCAGAGAGGAGTCTGGGCCGAGCCTCATCCACAGTGTTGGTGATGTTACAGGGATGCCTAGTTTGCTGCCAGGAGGCTTCTGTCCACAGTGGGTCAGGGGGTCACTCTTGTCCTAGGGTTTCTAGTCTAAATCTGAAAAATATTTCAAGTGTGCTCTTACTTTCTTTAAAATTTGGAATAGACTTCTTTCATGAAAACAAGGAATTTGGTGACATTCTGCTCAGTGGTAAAATCTAAGATAGTAAGTGTCCCAGTGTGGGTAGTTTGCTGGGCATAAATTATTCACTTTTTCTACACTACTTTATATTGTCCGTATAATAACACTGCTGTGCAGACACCCTCACTCAATCTTTAGGATATTTCATTCAGTCTTTTTTTTTCCTCCATCTTTACTGAGGTTTCACTGACAATTTAAAATTGTATATATTTAAGGTATGCAGCAGGATGATTTGATATGCACTTGCATCCCCCCACACACAGACTTCCTTGATTGTGACCTGGAGTCAAGAGACCAGTGTCAGATGTCCCCCAAGGGGACATTCAAGGACCCACTGGGCAAAGGGTCCTCCCTGTTGGCATTGCCTCAGGCCCTGGAGGTAGGGTGGATATCTGCACCCGTGGGCGGCCCAGGCCCTTGGTCACCCATGTCTTCCCCACCTCAGAGATCTCGTTCCGCGTGTGGCAGTGTGGCGGCAGCCTGGAGATCATCCCCTGCAGCCGCGTGGGACACGTGTTCAGGAAGCAGCATCCCTACACCTTCCCGGGAGGCAGCGGCACTGTCTTCGCCCGGTAAGTGGCAAGGAGGCCCAGCAGGGCCCCAAGCACTGCTGACCGGCCCTGCATAGGCCGGACCATGGACTGTGTGGAAACATGTCCTGCAAGGGGCCGCCCCTCGGCGATGACAGGGGCAGCTGTAGGGACTGAGGACAGCGCATCACGCTGTCTGATTCGGGGGCAGGGAGCTCCTGCGGGTTTTAAGCAGCTACTAGACTCCTTTATTTTGGACTTTAGAAGGGTTCTTCTGATCCCTGGCAAGAGGATGGCAAGGATGACACCAAGAGGAAATGATGGTGCGGGCGGCAGAGGGCGGGGCCAGGCAGGCATGTTTACTGATGAACAGGAGGGAGCGAGCGGGGACTCCTTGGTGATACCCACGCTGGCGATCACACGCTTGGCTGACGCGGTGCCCCTACAGACACAGGAAGCCTCAGGGTAGGGTGGGCATGCGTAAGGTGGGGGATGACTAGTTTATGCTTCATGTGGCATTTTAAAACATGTATTAAGTACAGGTTGCACAGTATTCCTGTATCGTACAGAAACTAGATTTCTTAGCATAGAGAATCTATGTTCAGGGAAACTTTAACAGAAGCCAAATATATAATGCTTCTGATCAAATTGCCTTCTCCCAAAAAGTATATCATTTCCTGGATGTTGTCTAAACTTCATTTCTCTTTGTTAAAAACAAAAATATGTTCTTACATGACAACCTCTACAAAATCAAACAGTGATATGTACGTTTTCCTCTAGGGCACTGTGAGACTCTTCTCAGAAACCTCTTGTAGAGGCAGATCAAACACTTCAAATCAAAGCCTGATAGCTTCCAGCAAAGCCTGGAGTTTCAGAATACAGTCTTTTAAAATACACAAGACATTGCATTATATGCTTTTTTAAAGGGAAAAACTCCACTCTTTTTTAGAAGGGAAGCTTTCCCAGTGTATTTTACAGCCCGGGAGTCCTTACGCTGGAGATATGGGGAGGAAATGGACCGTGGTTCAGAACTGGGGGCAGCATGGATCGTCAGGCCTTCCGCAAGGCCCTTGCTGCCCCCTCTCGGCTGACTCACCTAAAAGACAGGATGGTGGAATGTGTTAGTTTTGAAGTCCAGTTCTCTTATTTTCTTCTATTATGTCACTGCTACTGCTAAGTCACTTCAGTCGTGTCCGACTCTGTGCGACCCCATAGACAGCAGCCCACCAGGCTCCCCCATCCCTGGGATTCTCCAGGCAAGAACACCGGAGTTGGTTGCCATTTCCTTCTCCAATGCGTGAAAGTGAAGTCACTCAGTCGTGTCCGACTCTTGGCGACCCCATGGACTGCACCCCACCAGGCTCCACTGTCCATGGGATTTTCCAGGCAAGAGTACTGGAGTGGGGTGCCATTGCACATTCAGTGTATAAGTATTTCACCATCTAAAAGTTGGAACTTGACAACAATAGCTAATATTTATAAAGTGTTTCATATGTGCTAGGCTTTTGGATGCTTTATAAATATTCACATACTCTCCATGTGTATGAGTATGAGGAGTACGTACTCCTCATCAGTTCAGTTGAGTCACTTAGTCATGTCCGACTCTTTGTGACCCCATGAACTGCTGCACGCCAGGCCTGCCTGTCCATCACCAACTCCCGGAGTTCACCCAAACCCATGTCCATCAAGTCGATGATGCCATCCAACCATCTCATCCTCTGTTGTCCCCTTCTCCTCCTGTCCTCAGTCTTTCCCAGCATCAGGGTCTTCTCCAGTGAGTCAGCTCTTTCCATCAGGTGGCCAGAGTATTGGAGTTTCAGCTTCAACATCAGTCCTTCCAGTGAACACCCAAGACTGATCTCCTTTAGGATGGACTGGTTGGATTTCCTTGCAGTCTAAGGGACTCTCAAGAGTCTTCTCCAACACCACAGTTCAAAAGCATCAATTCTTCAGTGTTCAGCTTTCTTTATAGTCCAACTCTCACATCCATACATGCTACTGGAAAAACCATAGCCTTGACTAGATGGACCTTTGTTGGCAAAGTAATGTCTCTGCTTTTGAATATGCTGTCTAGGTTGGTCATAACTTTCCTTCCAAGGAGTAAGTGTCTTTTAATTTCATGGCTGCAATCACTATCTGCAGTGATTTTGGAGCCCAGAAAATAAAGTCAGCTACTGTTTCCACTGTTTTCCCATCTATCTGCCATGAAGTGATGGGAGCAGATGCCATGATCTTAGTTTTCTGAATGTTAAGCTTTAAACCAACTTTTTCACTCTCCTCTTTCACTTTCATCAACAGGCTCTTTAGTTCTTCTTCACTTTCTGCCATAAGGGTGGTGTCATCTGCATATCTGAGATTATTGATATTTCTCCCGGCAATCTTGATTCCAGCTTGTGCTTCTTCTAGCCCAGCATTTCTCATGATGTACTCTAAATATAAGTTAAATAAGCAGGGTGACAGTAGACAGCCATGACGTACTCCTTTTCCTGTTTGGGATCAGTCTGTTGTTCCATGTCCAGTTCTAACTGTTGCTTTCTGACCTGCATACAGGTTTCTCAAGAGGCAGGTCAGGTAGTCTGGTATGCCCATCTCTTTCAGAATTTTCCAGTTTCTTGTGATCCACACAGTCAAAGGCTTTGGCATAGTCAATAAAGCAGAAATAGATGTTTTTCTGGAACTCTCTTGATTTTTCGATGATCTAGCAGATGTTGGCAATTTGATCTCTGGTTCCTCTGCCTTTTCTAAAACCAGCTTGAACACGGTTCACATATTGTTGAAGCCTGGCTTGGAGAATTTTAAGCATTACTTTACTATTTCATTCCAATTCCATACTCCTCATTAAGCCTTATAAATTAAGTATTATTATTTCTGGGCTTCCCTGGTGGCTCCGTGGTAAGGAATCTGTCTGTCATGTTGGAGACTGCCTGCCATGCAGGAGACAGGTTCGTTCCCTGGGTCGGGAAGATCCCCTGAAGAAGGAAATGGCAACTCACTCCAATATTCTTGCCATGGATTCTTGCCATTCTTGCCATGGAAAAATCCTATGGACAGGGGAGCCTGGTGGGCTACAGTCTATGGGGTCATAAGAGTCAGACACAACTTGGCGACCTAAACCATCACCACCATTTCCACTTTAGGGGTAAGAGAAACTGAGGCACAAAATGGTTCAGTTCCTTTGTCTAAGTTCATGCAGCTGGAAAGTGGTATTCAATCTTGGCTCTGGAGTCCATGTTATTTTTTATCCAAATCTCTCAGTACAGTTAGTGCTTGAGGCTGCTAGATTTCAGCATTGAGATACAGACTCTAAAGTAGGTTTAGAGTAGCAGATAGAGAACCATCTCATTTGTGCAGGTCACTGTGTGAGGAAGGGAAGGAGGCAGACAGGCAGGGACGATGGGGAGTGAGCGCAGAAGGGGCTCCTGGGTTCCTGCCTTATTCTGCACGTGTGTGCCCTGTTGCTTTAGAGAGAGCAAGGTGATGCCACACCTGCGAGAGCAAGGTGATGCCACACCTGCAAGCTCTTACATCAGAGCACGTCCCTGGGTACCCGTTGAGTGAGAACCCCTGGGCACTTCCTTCTCTTTTTCTTACAGCTTCGTTTCCAGTTAGCTTCTTACAAAGCCTCTTAAGAGACTGGAGAGTGTTGCTAATGTGCTTGCATGTGGATGTGGATTAGAGCTCCCTGGCTGGGAGCCAAGGCCAGAATAGCCATGGGACTACAGGGAGGGTGCCTTGGGAGATGGTTGGGTTTACTGTTAGCAGTTAATGGTGAGACGCGTTCATGGTAAGGGCAACTACAATTAAACACAGAAAGCAGCAGTTTAAACTTACTCTCTTACTAAACTTTTTCCTGTTTAGTGTGTGTGACTGGCCAGTCCCAGCCTCTCTCTCCTGCCTGCTTCCTGGCGGAACTACTTTACCTGCACCAAGGCTGGGCAGGGAGGGGAGCAAAGGCAAGGTGCCCTGTACCTAGAGCTCCTAGAAGACTGCTTGCCATATAGACGCCTGAGAAATATTTGCATCAGTGAATGTAAACTAGTGTTGAGCAGTACATGAGGCTCCCTCTTTGAGGCTACCTATGTATCTTTTTTTATTAAGTAGGCAGAAAAGGGAGCTTCGCATTTTAAGAGTTGAGAAATGACTTAATCACTAATGACTTTTAGGTGATTTAAAACTGCTGTATGATTGCACTTCCTAAAACCTTTTAATTTGGTGAAAACATCCTTCATTCTCCCTCTCCCCCATTCCCCTCCTTGCCACTCTTTTCTCCCGCTCACACATATCTATGTCCTGTTCTGATACTACTGTATTTTCATCCATCAAGTCAGGGACATCTTCCCATGGCAACATGTGAAACGTACACCTGTATCTTTCGTGTCCTCAGAGAGCCCATGTGTTTGACCACTTTACTGCTGATGGTTCTATAGTTTCTGTTTATTCTGCCATTGTAAGCAGTGCTAAATTAAGCAGGTTTTCATTCCTGGTTGATTATTTTCTTGAGGTAAATTTCTAGATGTGGGAACTGCTAGGTCAGAGGACAGGTACATTCGAATTATCTTCTCTGCCTCTTACAGGGTCTTCTAAACAACGATCCATCTAGACACATATATCACTTGATATGAAGGATCAGTTCAGTTCAGTCGCTCAGTCGTGTCCGGCTCTTTGTGACCCCATGAACTGCAGCACGCCACGCCTCTCTGTCCATCACCAACTCCCGGAGCCCACCCAAACTCATGTCCATTGAGTTGGTGATGCCATCCCACCATCTCATCCTCTGTCGTCCCCTTCTCCTCCTGCCCTCAATCTTTCCCAGCATCAGGGTCTTTTCAAATGAGTCAGCTCTTCACATCAGGTGGCCAAAGTATTGGAGTTTCAGCTTCAGCATCAGTCCTTCCAGTGAATATTCAGGATTGATCTCCTTTAGGATGGACTGGTTGGATCTCCTTGCAGTCCAAGGGACTCTCCAGTCTTTTCCAACACCACATTTCAAAAACATCAATTCTCTTGTACTCAGCTTTCTTTATAGTCCAACTCTCACATCCATACATGGCCACCAGAAAAACCATTGCCTTGACTAGATGGACCTTTGTTGGCAAAGTAATGTCTCTGCTTTTGAATACGCTATCTAGGTTGGTCATAACTTTCCTTCCAAGGAGTAAGCATCTTTTAATTTTGTGGCTGCAGTCACCATCTGCAGTGACTTTCAGTTCAGTTTAATTCAGTTCAGCCGCTCAGTCGTGTCTGACTCTTTGCGACCCCATGAATCGCAGCATGCCAGGCCTCCCTGTCCATCACTGTCTCTCAGAGTTCACTCAGACTCATGTCCATCGAGTCCATGATGCCATCCAGCCATCTCATCCTCGGTCGTCCCCTTCTCCTCCTGCCCCCAATCCCTCCCAGCATCAGAGTCTTTTCCAATGAGTCAACTCTTCTCATGAGGTGGCCAGAGTACTGGAGTTTCAGCTTTAGCATCGTTCCTTCCAAAGAAATCCCAGGGTTGATCTCCTTCAGAATGGACCGGTTGGATCTCCTTGCAGTCCAAGGGACTCTCAAGAGTCTTCTCCAATACCACAGTTGAAAAGCATCAATTCTTTGGCGCTCAGTCTTCTTCACAGTCCAACTCTCACATCCATACATGACCACAGGAAAAACCATAGCCTTGACTAGACGGACGTGACTTTGGAGCCCCCAAAATAAAGTCAGCCACTGTTGCCACTGTTTCCCCATCTATCTGCCATGAAGTGATGGGACCAGATGCCATGATTTTCGTTTTCTGAATGTTGAGCTTTAAGCCAACTTTTTCACTCTCCTCTTTCACTTTCTTCAAGAGGCTCTTTAGTTCTTCTTCACTTTCTGCCATTAAGGGTGGTGTCATCTGCATATCTGAGGTTATTGATATTTCTCCCAGCAATCTTGATTCCAGCTTATGCTTCATCCAGCCAGCGTTTCTCATGATGTACTTTGCATATAAGCTAAATAAGCAGGGTGACAATAGACAGCCTTGACGTACTCTTTTTCCTATTTGGGATCAGTCTGTCGTTCCATGTCCAGTTCTAACTGTTGCTTTCTGATCTGCATACGGGTTTCTTAAGAGGCAGGTCAGGTGGTCTGGTATGCCCATCTCTCAGAATTTTCTACTATTTATCGTGATCCACACAGTCAAAGGCTTTCGCATAGTCAATAAAGCAGAAATAGATGTTTTTTTGGAACTCTCTTGCTTTTTTGATGATCCAGCAGATGTTGGCAATTTGATCTTTGGTTCCTCTGCCTTTTCTAAAACCAGCTTGAACATCTGGAAATTCATGGTTCACATATTGCTGAAGCCTGGCTTGGAGAATTTTGAGTATTACTTTACTAGTGTGTGAGATGAATGCAATTGTGCAGTAGTTTGAACATTTTTTGGCATTGCCTTTCTTTGGAATGAAAACTGACCTTTTCCAGTCCTGTGGCCACAGCTGAGTTTTCCAAATTTGCTGACACATTGAGTGCAGCACTTTCACAGCATCATCTTTCAGGATTTGAAATAAGTCAACTGGGATTCCATCAGCTCCACTAGCTTTGTTCATAGTGATGGTTCCTAAGGCCCACTTCACTTCACATTCCAGGATGTCTGGCTCTGGGTGAGTGATCACACCATCATGATTCACTGGGTTGTGAAGATCTTTTTTGTACAGTTCTTCTTGCCAAACAGGAGATGGCAAGAGTGAACGTCAACATTCTAGGAATGGACTGGAATGGGTGAATTTAACTCAGATGACCATTATATCTACTACTGCAGGCAGGAATCCCTTAGAAGAAATGGAGTAGCCATCATAGTCAACAAAAGAGTCTGAAATGCAGTACTTGGATGCAGTCTCGAAAACGACAGAATGATCTCTGTTCGTCTCCAGGGCAAACCATTCAATATCACGATAATCCAAGTCTATGCCCCGACCAGTAATGCTGAAGGAGCTGAAGTTGAACAGTTCTGTGGAGACCTATAAGACCTTCTAGAACTAACACCCAAAAAAGATGTCCTTTTCATTATAGGGGACTGGAATACAAAAGTAGGAAGTCAAGAAACACCTGGTATAACAGGTAAATTTGGCCTTGGAGTACAGAATGAAGCAGGGCAAAGGCTAATAAAGTTTCGCCAAGAGAACTCACTGGTCATAACAAACACCCTCTTCCAACAACACAAGAGAAGACTCTACACATGGACATCACCAGACGGTCAACACCAAAATCAGATTGATTATATTCTTTGCAGCCAAAGATGGAGAAACTCTATACAGTCAGCAAAAACAAGACCAGCAGCTGACTGTGGCTCAGATCATGAACTCCTTATTGCAAAATTCAGACTGAAATTGAAGAAAATAGGGAAAACCACTAGATCATTCAGGTATGACCTAAATCAAATCCCTTATGATTATACAGTGGAAGTGAGAAATAGATTTAAGGGAGTGGATCTGATAGACAGTGCCTGATGAACTTTGGACAGAGGTTCATGACATGGTACAGGAGACAGGGATCAAGACCATCCCCAAGAAAAAGAAATGCAAAAAAGCAAAGTGGCTGCCTGAAAAGGTCTTATAAATAGCTGTGAAAAGAGAAGTGAAAAGCAAAGGAGAAAACGAAAGATATACCCATTTGAAAGTAGAGTTCCAAAGAATAGCAAGGAGAAAGAAGAAAGCCTTCCTCATCAATCAATGCAAAGAAATAGAGGAAAAAGAATAGAATGGGAAAGACTAGAGATCTCTTCAAGACAATTAGAGATACCAAGGGAACATTTCATGCAGAGATGGGCTCAATAAAGGACAGAAATGGTATGGACCTGACAGAAGAGGTGCCAAGAAGGATATAGGCCCCAAACAAATTATTTTAGTAATTGTAACTCAGATGATTGGAAGGCTCCCCACTTATAGCTCAGTTGGTAAAGAATCCACCTGCAGTGCAGAAGACCCCAGTTCGATTCCTGGGTCTGGAAGATCGCCTGGAGAAGGGATAGGCTACCCACTCCAGTATTCATGGCCTTCCCTTGTGGCTCAGCTGGTAAAGAATCTGCCTGTAATGCAGAGACCTCAGTTCGATCCCTGGGTTGGAAAGATCCCCTGGAGAAGGGAAAGGCTACCCACTCCAGTATTCTTGCCTGGAGAATTCCATGGACTGTATAGTTCATGGGGTCCCTAAGAGTCAGACACGACTGAGCAACTTTCACTTTCTTTCATTTTCCATTTAAAAAAGACCTTTCTAATAGGGGAACAATACCTATTCTTGTAGAGTATGAAGATTGTCTCCCTAATGTATTTATCTTAGAAGCATGGAATGCCTTTATATGGGTTCTTAAAGAGAACTGGCTCTCAGCCCAAAATGTGAGTCTGCTTTGGAGCAGAGTCCAGGGATATACTGGAGCAGAGACGTTCACTGCCTTAGTGCTACTCCACAGATGCTCTAAGGAGGATGATGGCAGGAGAAGATGCTGGTGCCGTGCATGTGGCAGCCTTTAGTACATGTCATACATTCCAAGGTAGCTTGTCCCACTGGCCTTATTGATCATAGGTTGTTTCTCTCCATGATTGTGAGATGTCAATGTGGGGTCTTCTGGCCTTCTAGAGAAGCCTGTTCTGCACAGGACAGTAGGAACCCCAAATGTGGGGTGTGTACTACTGTCCCTCACTATTTCTGGTCCAAACAGGATGCTCTCAGCTCAGCTCTGCCCACAGTAATTTAATAGTAACTGTGATTTGCTCTCAACTTTCCCGGAGCTGTTTAGTAATAGCTCTCCATCACAGGTGTGATGAGAAAGGCCAGAGAGAAGAGGTCAAGGATTCTTGGTTTTGCTCCCTGACACCAGCCTTCTGGGCTACACAATAAGAGTTCCTGAGAGTGATTCTTGGTGGTACAGACACATCCCTGTTTTAAAATACCTCCCTGTGCTATCATTCTAACTTTGACTTTTGCTCTTTGACAATTTGTGTTCAAAGAAAGATAAGGAGTATGTATTTGTTGTTCATTGATACCTGCTGAATGCCAGCCACCTGAAGACACCTAGGGGTGGGGGTCAGCCTGCTCTCTGATCCATGTGGGCACCTATCAGGCCGCCAGCCCCCTAGAAGCCTGACCCTGAAGCCTCTGCAGCACTTGCTCAGTGCAGACCGAGCCCCACCAATGGAAAAAAGGCAGCTCACAGCTCAAGGAGACTTGTTTTGTTTCTAGTAACACCCGCCGGGCAGCAGAGGTCTGGATGGACGAGTACAAGAATTTCTACTATGCAGCAGTGCCTTCTGCCAGAAATGTCCCTTATGGAAAGTAAGTGTGACCCATGGCCTCTTGCTGTTTTGCTTCTTGGGATCGTGTGTGTGCCTGCGCGTGCGCACACCACAAGGGCAGGGGCAGTAAGCCGATCAGGTGTCAAAGAGGGGACTCTGCTCAAGGGTAGCGAGGGCCCTCTCGGGAGGCACAGGGGGACAGAGGAGTCCAAACAGCAGTGTGGATGATCCAGTCCCCACTGCCTGCCCCAACTCTTTTTCTCATCGGCAGATTTCCAGGTTTGATGTAGAGCCCATCTGTTTTTTAAATTTATCTTAAAGAATCTTGTCTCCTTCTCCAGTATTCAGAGCCGACTGGAGCTCAGGAAGAAACTTAACTGCAAGCCTTTCAAATGGTACCTGGAAAATGTCTACCCAGAGCTAAGGTGAGGCCCCGGGGCCGGGTTCTGCTTCAGAAGGCTTCGGAGGCAGCCAGCGCCCACCGGGTGCAGGGCCTGGAGGTGGAAGGAAGGTCGTGTTAGGGGGAGAGGCCAGGAGCTGTGCCCCGCCGCTGTCCTCAGGCTCCCCAAGGGGGCGCTCTTGCCCCCAGCCCGCAGGCTCCCTCTGCCTGGGACTCCCCCTTGAGGCTCCTTTGCCCCCTGGAGTTGTGTAGGGACTGAGACCAAGGCTTGGCCAGCAGGGGAGAGCGCCCAGCAGAGGATCAAATAATCACACTGGCCTGTTGTTTTAATGCCTGCCCACTCGCATCCTGAGGCACAGCAGGAGGCCTGTGGGTCTGTGGGCTTCAGGCTGCTTCTGGACTTCATCTTCTTAGAGTCAGCAGACAGGGCTTGCCTCAGTGGGGCACATTCCTTTTTCTGACTTTTCCCAGTGCATTTCACAGCACACAGAGGCTGTGACTGAGGAGTCACCACATCCCCTTCTGTGCTAAATTGCTCTCAGAGCCCGCCACAGAGCTTTGTCTGAGGCCACACAGCCTCTCTGCTGCTGTTCACTTACTGCGCTCGCGGGGTCCCTCTGCCGTGTTTCCCACACCCCACGGGAAGGGGAAGAACAGAAGTCCTCTCCCTGCCCGCTCTGGGAAGGCCGTCGGCAGTGTAATGTCCCAGCCATTGCCTCTCCCTCAGCAGACCAGGGGCTCACGGCAGTGGGCCATAGCCCCTCCTGGCCCTTTAGTGTCACTGTGGCCTGTGCCTGGTGACCAGATGCAGTGGCATTACAGCAGTTTTGACCCGAGATCCCCGGTGATTTGGGGTGACCATGCGCCCTGCGCCACGTGGGATCACGGGTGTAAAGCATTCACACCATAGCCATGGGTAGATCGGCTGCCCCGACCGTGCCCAGCAAGGGGGGCACCAGCCTGATATTTGTGCTGCATCAGCGACACTCTCTGCCTTCCCTGCATGAGCCTGTGGCCCCTGAAGCAACCCCACTGAGGAGGAGGGCGCACAGCAGCGTGCCAGGCTGGTGCGCAGCCAAGGCCGGCCCGGGGCCAGCTCTGACCCTGCAGCCGGCCGCCCCGCCACTGTGCTCTCTTGCTCTGTTTGCACCAGGACACGTGGCTGACCCACCTGTGTTCTCCCCTCTCTTAGGTAAAGGTTAGTCCTCAGTCTATTGGAAAGTTCCAAGCAGCAGGATCTGACCACATTAATTGCTTTTCTAAGTGACTTTCAACAAGTAACACTAAAGAGAAAAGGAGCATTTTCTTTCCAAAAAAATTTCTCTGGTACAAAACAAAAAGACTACTTCAACCTAAAATTCTCCCTGTAGGGTCAGGGATTGAGACTCTCGAAGCCATGCCGTCTCAGGGTGCAGCTGGGCCTGTGCTGGGGGCACCTGACCTGAGGGTGCCCTTGCTCTCTCACTGCCTGGCTGCCTTCTGAGGGCTCTGAGCACAGGTTGGGGGCCGGGCAGACAGGGAGCCAGCAACCCTGAGAGCAGTGAGTGACTGTCTCCTTGATTCCAGGGTTCCTGACCATCAGGATATAGCTTTTGGGGCCTTGCAGCAGGGAACCAACTGCCTGGACACTTTGGGCCACTTCGCTGATGGTGTTGTTGGAGTTTATGAGTGTCACAATGCTGGGGGCAACCAGGTAAGTGCATGGGGCACCAGGGAACGTGAGGGGCCTGAGGCCACACTTCCTTTCACCACCCTCCTCCTGAGATGGCCACCCGCTCACAGCTGGCCTCGGGGTCAGAGGGGATGTCCTCCTGGAGCTGTGGTCAGCCTTGGGCGGGCTCTGGTGCACAAGGCGGGCGACCTGGGTCTCCCCTCCCCTCATCCTCCTCTCTGCACTGACACCCTGAGCCATGTGCTCATCTCAGGGCACTTGTCTGCGTCTGTGCCTGCCCAGGTCTCTGCATGCAGGTGCTGACCCACAGCTGCTAGGGCTGCCCATTAGATGAGAACAGCTTATATGTGAACACTCACAGCTCTGTCCTCGTGGGAAAGGAGGAAGGTGAGTGAGGACTTGACAGGCCCAGCTGTGGCCTGTCTCCCAGAGGACAGTGTTCTGGAAAGTGGTTTTCCTGTGAGTTGATAACAGTTATGTGGTAGAATGAGGGCTTTGGACACTAAAATGGCTAGGCAGTGCTGGGTGCTGCCATCTACTCTTAGAGGGCCTGCCATTGGAAAAAAAAAAAAGTCACCTGAGCTCAGTGTATCCCAGAGTCTTCTTTAAATGGAACTATTTGGTGGCTCAGAGGTTAAAGCGTTTGCCTCCAATGCGGGAGATCTGGGTTCGATCCCTGGGTCGGGAAGATCCCCTGGAAAAGGAAATGGCAATCCACTCCAGTATTCTTGCCTGGAGAATCCCACGGATGGAGAAGCCTAGTAGGTTACAGTCCACAGGGTCGCAAAGAGTCGGACACGACTGAGCGACTGAACGGAACGGATTTTCAAAAGAGGGTGCCTGCCTTTGTGTGAAGTTGGCTGTGCCCCATCCTCTTGAGAAATGTCTAGACAGATGGCAGCCTCCAGTTCCTGGCCTCCTGTCTGCTCCGGGTGGTATCGTCTCTGTGGTTGTCCAGCCGTGTGACAGGCAGGACGTGGGGAGCAGACAGCCTCCAGCCGGCTCCAGTTCATAGCCCAAGGCGGGCTACCTCCCTGGTTCTCAGCGGAAGACCCCAGAAACTTTGGGGATCCAGTATTCTTGCCTGGAGAATCCCACGGATGGAGAAGCCTAGTAGGTTACAGTCCACAGGGTCGCAAAGAGTCGGACACGACTGAGCGACTGAACGGAACGGATTTTCAAAAGAGGGTGCCTGCCTTTGTGTGAAGTTGGCTGTGCCCCATCCTCTTGAGAAATGTCTAGACAGATGGCAGCCTCCAGTTCCTGGCCTCCTGTCTGCTCCGGGTGGTATCGTCTCTGTGGTTGTCCAGCCGTGTGACAGGCAGGACGTGGGGAGCAGACAGCCTCCAGCCGGCTCCAGTTCATAGCCCAAGGCGGGCTACCTCCCTGGTTCTCAGCGGAAGACCCCAGAAACTTTGGGGAAGCATGGATCCTGGGTCCTACGCACAAAAAGCCTGATTTCATGAATCTGGAATTAGAGCATCAGGGTATTTGGAAGTCCTCCAGGCTGGGTGACCCTCCGTGAGTGCTGGGCAGGGAGAGTTTCCCAGCAGGAAGGACGCAAAGGGGCAGGTAACAGCAAGGTGGTATGACACTTCCACCCCAGTCAGGGAGCACCATCCTGGACCCAGTGAGCCCCTTTCCAGATCAGACCACCCTGTAGTCCTCTGTGTGCTGAAGAGAAGGTTCTAGACCTGCACCACTCAGCACAGCAGCCACTGGCCACACGTGGATGCCCAGCACTGGAAACTGGTGAGGCTAACAGGGTGTGAAGTTCTCACTTCATTTCACTGCAACTCACCTAGCCACGTGCGAATTAAATAGCAAGCCCTTATGGAAAATTGGACCCGGCTCTGAAAGGGTAAGATGTGTCATCTGGTTTCTGACTGGGCCTCGGCAGACACACAGGAAATGGGAAAATTTAAGAGTGGCAGCTTGAAAAAGTACTTCTTAAATATTCATGAACTTTATTTGCAAATTCAGATCACTAACATGCAACAGAAAAAGGAAATGGCAGCTATCTCTGCTGTTTGCAGCTGAATTAGTTTTTCTGGGATTCAGTGTAAAGTCTGTTTTAAAATAATGAAGTATATGATGGCAGGAAGATTGTAGAAACATTCAGATGTGAGCTTTCCGTGGAGATCAGCAAAGTCTCCAGCAGCTTCCAAGAAGGTTTCAATTGAAAACCCCTCCCCATACAGAGGGCTCCCCCATCGCTCCTCTTACTAAACAGAGAGGCAGAGCTCCGTGTCCCTGTTGCACAAGGACACCTAGAAGAACGGAAGGTGCAGGCTCTGCCCGCTCCTGGCACCTCCGTGGCGCTGGGTGCTGCTTTGAGGCACCCTACTCCCCCCGTCCCTGGGAAGGACAGCCTCCGGGAAGACTGGAACCACCCTCACGGCCCAGCATGCGGCCCTTCTGAGAACGCGCTGCATACTCAGAACCAAGAGCCCCGGGGACGGGTGGGCACAGGGCTCTGGGCTTCCATGAAAGACAGGCCACACAGGTTCTTCTCCTCTAGGACTTTGCAGAGCCTCATAGGCTACTGGTAAATTTGCAACAGTGACAAATGGTCCAAATTCAGTGTTTCCCAAATTTACTTGACCTGGAAGCAACTTTTCATAGAATTCCTACTGGAGTTCGCTTTGAGAAACACTAATCAGAAGGTGAGAAAGTTGAAGCTGAGGGATTTGAGGGGGCTGCCTAGTCTGAACCCCTGTCAGGGGACAAAGAAGCCCCCCCATGGCCCAGGGGCTCTCCCTCCCTTTCCTGGATGTGGCCCAAGCCTCTGCCCGACACCCACCCCCTGAGCTGGACTCATATCTCTCTGCTGAGTGGGTTGGGGGTGCATGTGTGGCCCCCAGATGTTAACACTGTCCTGATAACAGACCATCTGCTCCAAGGTGGTTTACGTGAGGAGCAATGAGGTGAGGTGAAGTCGCTCAGTCGTGTCCGACTCTTTGCGACCCCATGGACTGTAACCTACTAGGCTTCTCCGCCCATGGGATTCTCCAGGCAGGAATACTGGAGTGGATTGCCATTTCCTTCTCCAGAGGAGCAATGAGGCTTCTTTAATAAAAGATTCTGCATCCTTCCCTTCGCTCTGTCCCCTGAGAGCAGAGAACAGGAAAACAATCTCTGCATAGTGCTTAACTGTGCTTCATGTTACACAACACAAGCACTAGGGTGATACCTACTCTCCCCACAAGGGACAGAGCCTCTGGGGAGCAAGACCTGGCCTGTGTGTTCCCTGCCATGGGTCCAGACCTCAGAGAATGTGCGGGCACTCAGTGGACAGACACTGGGTGGGTGAGTAGACAGATGAATAGACGGATTGACTTACAGCAGCTTTCCTTGGGGTACAGAAGAAGCAGAGAGGGCACCTCCTGAGGGATTCTGACTCAGAAGAGGCTCTAGATCCTGGGGCCTCAGGTGGGTTTTATCCTTTTGCAAGCATCAAGTCCTAGAGTGAAGGTCAGAAGCCGTGTCCTTCTGCCTCCACTGTGGCCCTGCCCAGAGCAGACTTTCTACGTCCTCTCCTGCCTGGCCATACTCACCCATCGCGTCCCCTTCTCAGCCTCCTTCCCTTTCTCATGCTCTTGGTTAGTGTTTGAAATAAAGGGTTCTGCTCTCAGCTCTTAAGGGGTGTTGTGTGTGTGTGTGTGTGTGTGTGTGTGTCTGGTTCTTGTTTAGTGTTTGGAATAAAGGGTTCTGTGTGTGTGTGATTAATGTTTGGAATAAAGGGTTCTGCTCTCAGCTCTTAAGGGGGGTGTGTGTGTGTGTGCGTGCGTGCTCACATGTATGTCTATTCTTCAAGATCATAGGCAAGTTATTTCAGCACCTTCTGGCTCAGTTTTCTCATCTGTAAAATGGAGTTAATAATAGCCTCTCATGGGACTGTTGTATAAAGGGCTTAGAACAGTGCCGGGCACATTCTAGGCACCCAGGGCTGGCTGTGCCATGTGAGGACAGAGACCTAGATCCATTCGTAGGGAGCTCACAGAGCTTCACAAGCATCAGTAGCCTGGCTTAGTGGCTGGTAGTGAGGCTAAATGTGCTGTATGTGGTTTATAATTTCACACAGGACCGCCACAGTCATAAATACTATTTCCAAACTGTACCTGTGTCAGGCCAGAGTCATTCCAAGGAAACGTTGGCCCTAACTGTCCACCCGTGGGTGACAAGCTGGGGCTGCAGTGTTCACAGCTCACAGTTAATGATGGAAGATGGAGCGTGGAGCGCTAGCCTGTGTCGGGGCTGAAGTACTTACTGGTGTTGGCCTTGTGCTCAGAGGTGAAGCTCCTGACACTCCTGCTGGAGACTTGCTCTTGGGCACAAAGTCCCTTGCTGACCCTGAGCTGGTTGGGGCTACTGAAGCCTGTTCCCTGCGTGCCTCCCTTCTTGGGCCCTTCCTCGCTGCATCCTCACTCCACAGCCCCATGAGCCGAGCCCTGACCTCAGGTTTGTGTTGCAGGAATGGGCCCTTACCAAGGAAAAGTCGGTGAAGCACATGGACTTGTGCCTGACTGTGGTGGACCGGGCACCTGGCTCCCTCATAAAGCTGCAGGGCTGCCGGGAGAACGACAGCAGACAGGTAGGTGTCAGTAGGGACGAGCCCGAGCCAGCTCGCCCCTGCCCCAGGGCTGGGGTCCCAGGGGCTGGGTGTTCACTGGGGGCACCTGTGACTTGTGCCGTCTTGTGTCCTCACGTGGGGCCCCTGACAAGCTGTAAACACCCAGCAAATCCTGCACTGGGATCACTGAGGAGCATGGGATGGGTGTCACACAGGCTAGTCCATCTGCTATGGGGCCGCTTCTGCCAGAGTTCACCATCCTAGGTATTTATCCTGTCACCTCTGGATTCATCTCTTTATGTTGAGCCTCCCCTTTAATAGGCTGCAGAGGCAGGGCTGTGCTTTGCAGCTACGTGTTCAGCTCCTGTGCAGGTCAACGAGGGCTGGGCACTGGGGTGGGAGTCCCAGCACCAGAGGTTGTTCCCCCTCCCCCTGGGGGCCAGATGAGCCAGGCAGGGCACTCCCTGAGACAGGTCTCCTGCGCCAGGGAAGACTGTCTGGCAGTGCCTGGGAGCACTCGACGCTTGGGGGTGCTGGTGGCTGGGGTGCGTGGATTGCAGCTCCCTGCCGCCAACCCTGCCTGGAGGCACGGACCCCTGACCCCAGAGCCGGGAGTGACCTGGCAGAGTCCCGGGCGCTGGGCTTCTCTGCAGCACCAGAGTGGCCCAGGGCAGCCCGCCAGGAACCAGGCTGGCCGAACCAGTGGAGTTCAGTTTTGCTTTAAAGATGAGAGTTTGTGACTTTACTCATGAGAAGTTAGTGAGACAGTGACCTACAAACCAGCCTAGAAAAGATAGTGGAGTTTATGATAACGTCACCTCAGAGGAGGTGTTTGACTTCCTTGCTGATGAACCCCCAACCCTGAAAGGAAAGACCTGCATAAAGAGCCCTTTATTTCTGAAGCCAGAGGCCTAATGTGGCTTATATCCTCCCCACACCCCTGGACGTTGTTCTTTCGGCTGCACCGGTTATCACTGTGTTTGGAACTAGGGCTGACTGTCATCCTTGTGACAGGTGGCAGCTCTTCTAAGCCAGTATAACTATTCTCTCTTCAGTTTTTTTAGCTTTTGAACTTAAGTACTTTTGAAGACTCCCATTTTAAGAATTGTGAAAATTTTGCTACCAAAAGTCTTCACTATGGTATGTTCTTAAATTACTGTTAATTTCTGAGTTTGGGGGTTTTGTGGATTTTTTTTTTTCCCTTTCCTTTTCCTTTCTTGTCATTTACTGTAAATGCTGTACATCCATATTATGTATCAGGATGTTGGTTATTTTTATGCCTTCTTGGTTATAGCTGTTATCAGAGTGCCAAGACTATCACCTACTGTTTGCTTACCTGCAAATCAACTACTTCTGATTTCCAGTTAAGGCAGTTGTTTTTAGTTTTGGCTATTTTCTTTCTACCCATTACAGTCTTTGGAATAAAAATTGAATTTAAATGTCTCCTTTGGAGACATTATCATGAACCTTGCTGTCTTTTCTAGGCTGGTTTGTAGATCAGTATTTCACTAACTACTCGTGAGTAAAGTCATAAACTCATTTTTAAAGCAAAGCTGAACTTCCACTGGTTCAGTCGGCCTCATTGCTGGTGCGGTGCACTGGCTGGGCTGCATGCGGGATCTTAGTTCCCCGACCAGGGATAGACTCGTGCCCCTGCAGCGGAAGCACAGAGTCCTAACCACGGGACCACCAGGGACGGCCCCCACCACTGGACATTTTGAAGAGAAATTCCACATTTTTGTTTATTCATTAAATATTTTTCCTTTTAAATTTATAGATTGTAAATGATTAAGGTGCAAATAGATATGTTACACACACACGCTCAAGTTACCTTTTTCAAACTGTTCAGAATGTACATTTACGTTTTTTAGCTGGTGTTTTCTGATCTGCATCCTGGTGCTGCCTTGGGGGCAAAGCCTTTTTTGAGCCCAGGGAAGTGGCTAGTGCAGTCCCTAAATGACTTTCCCCTGTGCCCACAGGGAGCCTGGGCTTATTCTCTTCTGTCCCTCCTCACGAGACAGGCAGGTCTAGGGAAACTGAGGCCTGGGGCCTGCTGGAGCCAGGACCCCACGCGGGTTTCCTACCCACCACTCACTTCATAGAAGGTGCCTGGGACACTGCAGCCCAGACCAGGCCCCTTGCTTGGTTCCCAGGTGTCCGGAAACACTTGCAAAGTCTCTCCTCTGTCCCTCCCGCCTGGTTCTGGGTGCCCCCCGCCCTGCTCTGCGGAGCCCTATCAGGTCCTTAAATGCCTGTCTGTTTTGATGTCTGTGGCACCCAAGTGAGAAGGAGGGACTGCTAAACAAAGGAGTCCCTGTTCCTGCCCCGACCTCCTGGGACCTGCCGGTTGGCCTTAGGAAAACACAAGTCAGGCCAGGTGTGGTGCCTGGGTGTCAGGGCAGGGGCGTCTGTGCATAGAGGAGGGATAAAGTGATGACCTTATCTGCACTCCAAGCCTTTGTTACAGACATACAGATGCTCCATCTCTTGAGGAGTCTCCTACAGTGAGAGCTTGCCTGTTAGAGAAGGTGTGGCCCTTCAGTGGACCCTCAGCATCTGAGAAGTCTGCTTGCCCCACCACAGCCCTCTGGGTCCAGGGCTTGAGGCCGCCTTCTGCTGATGGAGCTGAGGTTTCAGCATTTTTTAAGCCCTCCATCTGGCTGACGCTGTGACACAGGCGGAGCTCACTTGAGAGAACAGTCACGGTCCATCCATCCCACATTTTTTGTCAAACGGGTCCTGGCCACTCAGAGTGGCACACGGATGTTTACAGTACAAACACACTTCACATGACAGCAGGAAAATAGCAGGAGGGGTGACAGCGAAGGGGAGAGGGGTGAAGGGGGAGGCGATGGGCAGGTAGCGGTCGCTTCCCCCGCTCATCAGATTGTAATGCATTTCACTGTTGGCAAAACTCCCGGCCAGCAGGCTGGATCAGCAGGCATCCCAGGTCTCCACAGGCACATCCATGCAGGGCCCTGTGTAACCAGTCCCAGTGGAGAGCTCCTCCCCGCCATGCTTTGCCTCTTTCCCACCTTAGTCACTTGCCCTTTGAGGCTACTCAGAGAGTTCTGTCTCGAAGCTGCACTGTCTTGCCAGTTGAAGCATCTGGCTTCAAGGCACATCTGTGTGTTTGTGAAAGGAAAGCAAGAGTAAGAAAATTGAATTCCATGGTGTCCAAAGGATTTGCAAAACTACTGACAGAAAGGAGCCTCAGTGCACACAGTGTAAAGAATTAATTAGAATCACAGCCTGCATTAATGAAGGGAGAGCTTTTGGAAGAAAAAAGCATGTTACTTTTTTAAAAAACAAACATTAGAGATTTTTACATGGGGATGAACAACAGGGTAAGAGGCCCTCAGGTCTCCCACAGCTGGGCTGTGGGCTTGTTTTCTGGTTTACCTGGTGGGCTGGTCTGGGTTTAGTGGGGCACAGGTGTGTACACACAGCAGTATGGTGTTACACCCTGCACAGTACATGTGGAACTTGGCAGGCTGTACCTGGGGGCTCAGGGTGGCTGAGATGGGCTTCTCATGCCCACCAAGGTGGAAAGGGTGAGACCACAGATGGTGGAGAAGTGGGATCCCCAGCACAGCATTCCATCCATGCCGACAACCACTTCCCTCTCATTTGCCCGCTCCCCATCCCTCTGGTACAGCACAAGGCCCTTGGAGGTGACCGACGCCAGGCTGGGCAGAGCTGCCGTCAACAGCCGGGGCAGCCTGGGCCCTCCTGGAGCCAGCCCGGTTCCTGTGGCTCCTTCCTCGGGGGAAATACCCTCAGATGAGGCCCTTCTTGTGAATGAGCACAAAGTCCCTCCCGGAAATCCTCCTGTGTGTCAGGTCCTTGTTAAGACTGGGGAGGAACTGAGCCCAGGGTTTGGATGAGGAGACGCCGGAAGAGGGGGAAGGATGGGGCCGGAAAGTGGTCTCCAGAGAAGAGGTTTTGAGCTGCAGACCCAGTAGAGCGCCTGGTCTCTTCTTGGCCCTCAGACATCTGTCCTGTCCAGTGCTGCCGTAACCTCCTGTCCCTTGTAGTCCGGGACCTTGTCTCGAGCGGAGCCAGCAGACCTGGAGAGCAGACCCCCTGCGTCCTCCCCCGTGGGCACCCCTGTTGTAAGGTGTCCTCCTGTCCTTTGCAGAAATGGGAGCAGATCGAGGGCAATTCTAAGCTGCGGCATGTGGGCAGCAACCTGTGCCTGGACAGCCGCGCAGCCAAGACCGGCGGCCTGAGCGTGGAGGTGTGCGGCCCGGCGCTGTCGCAGCAGTGGAAGTTCTCGCTCAACCTGCAGCCGTAGTGGAGCCTCGCACGTCTGCCCGCGCCTGGCCACCCAGCGACGAGCACGTCATCAAGTCTGTTTCTTAAACTTTCCGAGAAACTATATACCTCAGTATTCCATCATGGTCTGCAGGTCGGGAGACCTCAGCGCAGTGCGGCGGCACCAGAGCCGCGAGGAGATGGAGCTGCCGCGCCCTCCTCGGCCCTGCGCCCCGGCCGCCCAGCGCCCCTGCGGAGCACCGCGCCCCGGAGGGCGGACCGGGAGAGAAGGGGCGCCCTGCGCACAGCGAGGGGGCCTCTCCAGCCTCCACCCGGATCCAGACATCCTGTGCGGGGTCCACCCCGGTCACGGCCACGGCGTTTCCCCGGCCCTGCCTCCCAACTGTCTTACCAGCGCAGACCCCTTCCACGTGGTGTACCTGCTCTCTTTGGATATGACCTTTTCTACGGTGGGACACTAAACCCAGATATATATGAGGAGAGAATGTACGGTCAGTTCCTATGGTTTCCGTAAGTCATCCTCATCTTGTAATTTCTCCACAAAGCTCATCATAGCCGTGAGGAGGAGGGGCCGGCGGGAGGAAGGGGCTCCCATAGCCCCCGGAGCCTTATAGGTGAGGTGGTGCCGCTGTGCGCGCTGTGCGGTCCCCCACTCCAGCCCCGCGGAGGCTAGCGCTGCTCGGAGGCCGCGACCCCAGCATCTCGGTTTGGCTTCAGCTGGGAGTCATGCTGTGTGTTGAAATCCACTTTTTGTGCCCTTGGTGTCTGTAAACCCCGGATGGGTTACTTATTTTGACAGATATTGCTTTGGGTCTTTGTAAATTAAATTTCTTTTTTCTAAGGATAAAGTTGAGTAAAAAACAATCTCCCAGCTCCCAGCGATGGTGGGAAGCTGTCCCAGGCAGCATGGGGCGCCGTGTGAGGGCCCGGGCGCGCTGGGCCCTGTCCCACCTGCCTCAGGGGCTTTGGGTCAAGAATTAGGGGAAGTGAACACCTGCTCGTTGACACTGAGGATTCAGGGTACAAACAGGAGCTTTGTGGCTTAGGAAGGAGGCTTGTGTCAGCATAAAACACGAGCCAATTGTAAACTAAAAGTCAAGCAGGAAGAGGCCTGAGCATCTCCCTGACCCCTGGCCTGGCCCCGCAGAGCCCTCCTGGCCTCTGAGGGGCTCACATGCAGTGGTGGCCCAGCTGCAGCGCCCACAGGAGGGTGCCCCAGTCACTCCCAGGATTACTGCCCTCCTGTCTTCCTGTGCCCCCTGGCCCAACGCTTCCGCGCACAGGTGCCAGACCTGATGAGGAGTCACGTGGGCACATGTCCTGGCCCCTCTGGAGGGACTGGGTGGTCACAGAGAAGTGGCCCCAAAGGGTTCTGCCAGGTAGACAGTCTGCCAAGTGCAGCTCTTTCCTGCCTGCTGCTTCTAGGAAAGGGGATGTTGGTCTTTCTTCCTCCACTGCAAAAACCCCACGTGGGTTTGCTTCATGACAGTGTGCTCAGGCCTGGAGGCCTGGCTGGGTGACTGTCCTGTGCATTTTTGCCCCCTGCCAACCAACCAGGTGTATTTTCAGCAGACAGGGAGGCCCTGGTTGGATTAACTCTGCACACCTCTATCTTCAGAGGCTGATCTTCACCACCAGTGAGCTCTTGGGGTGAGTCCTGGATACCTGTACAAGGCTGCTGAATGCAGGTGGGCCAGGAAGCGGTCACCCAGCCCCTGGGATCCATGGTCAGGCTACTACTACTGTTAGGAAAATAAAAATCCCATGGGTGGAAATTAAATTTGGCTTTCAAGTGAAGCAATGTCGTCAGATTCTTGACAAATCTTTCGCCCACACACCTCCACCCCACCCAGAAGTCTTACCAACCTTGGTAACATCAAGATGGGTCCCCCTGGGCCCTGGGGGGCAACTCCCCGTCCCTGAGCTGGTGGGGGTGGTAGCCTTGGGTGGTGTGGGCGTGGTGAGCAGAGGTGGGCTTGGGGGGGCTCTCTAAGGTGAGCTATGTTTACATGATACAGTGTGCCAAAGTGACTTACTGTGGCTGCATTGCTTTTTAGTCATTGGGACTGCCCCACCCTCCCACTCCTGTTTTTACAAGTAAACTTTCTTTCCTAGGAGCCCTTTGAGCAAAGCGTGGCAAAATTAGTTGTCTTCTCTGTGCTGGTCTTTGTTATGTCTTCATAAAAGCTAAAATGATGGTATCTGTGAGTATGTTTTGCAGATTCAAAATATAGTTTGGTAATTTTTTTTCCAGTTGATTTTTAAAAATAACTGCTGTACAGAGCTTGTACTTTGTCCATTTTATAGATGGAAACCATCATTGAAAATTGTTTAACTTAAATAAAGAGAAGATACTTTATAGATACGCCCTGCTGGCAGCTGCAGTCACTCTTGGTCTTTATCAGATGGATGTGACTGATGTTTGGGGACTGTGATTATGGTCTGTCTTGGGTGGGGTGGGGGCTGCTCAATTACCATTTCTTATCCCACTCTTAAAATGCATTCACCTTTTACTGCTGCACCTTTTGACGTTTATTCTTATTTGTAATGATAGCCATTACCATTTGTGTGCCAGGCCCCATGTGGAGCACTTAAATACATCCTCACTGTCTCTTCAGTCACCTGGGGGGATAGCATTATGGGCTGCATTTTACAGTTGGTTTGGGAAGCTGATTCTTGAAGCTGTTTGCCTGCTCAAGGTCACAGGCTAATCTGCTCAAGGTCACACCACTAAGTACTCACGGGTCAGCCTCGGGCACTGAGACACAGCACCTGCCCTCTACGTGAGGGCAAGGGAAGGGTAAGGGGCTGATGTCATCACAGCTTCTAGAGGATTTTAAATCCTTATACTATTCACCAGTTATCTGGGCTCTCCACTTCTATCCCAGGCTGGCTGAGTTCTTCCCCCTCATCTTCAGCCTTTGAACAGCCCCACAGGTGTGTCAGGGAAACACAACATTGCCAGCTCTTTAGCAATTTGCAGTGAGATTGGGGAGGCTGAAAAGATTCACCAATGAGTGTTTTGAACTTTCTGAAAGCCCCATTCTGCATCGTCTTTCTCCATTAATTGAGGAGAAACCAAACCAAAATTTGCTCCCCTGGCATCCTCGTGTGTGTGGAATCGTGTGTGTGTGTGGAATTGTGTGTGTGTGTGTGTGTGTGTGTGTGTGCATGCATGTTTCCTGCTTTGGAATCGTGTGTGTGTGGAATCGTGTGTGTGTGTGTGTGTATGTTTCCTGCTTTGGAATCGAGTGCGTGTGGAATCATGTGTGTGTGTGTGTGTGTGTGTGTGTATGCGTGTTTCCTGCTTTGGCTGCAGGGAAAAGTTCATTCATTCATCCAGTAAATATTTTCTGAGAAACTGTGTTGCACTAATACCCTGAAGACCTAGGAGGGGAGGAAAAGCCAGAAAAAGAGAAAGCAGATTGTCCAGCAGACTCCAGGTAGGATATTTAGAGACAAGATTGGGTGGGTCTGGTCAGTGGTGGAGGCCATTTCTGCAGAGAGGGGATCTATATGAGCCATGGACTGGAGCAGGGAGGATCAGATTTGCAAAACTAGAGTAAAATACTTATGCCAACTCAGCAATTAAATTCTGTAATATATTTCACATTCTGAAAAACATTCAGCCAGAAAAATAAAATGTTCACATACCCTCTTCTATCCATGGACTCCTAAAAGAAGAAGATTCTCTTCATAGATGTTCTTATATATTCCTGAGCAACTTACTGATGATACAATATATATGTGTTTGATTTATGTTTTATGTGTACCTGGATATGATAAACATCCTATTTACAAATGTCATTGCATCTGTGGGGTCCCGAAGAAGCAGTCAGAAATATTTGCGCGGCAGCTCCTGCCTGAGCGCCTGTGGGCCCAGCCTGGATGCTGGGCGGAGGCTGCGGAAAAGACCATCACTGGTCCCCGCCCCAGGTTACACTCAGGGCAATCAGATTTTGAACCACACTGAACACAGTTAGGAAAATAGATTCAGTCTTAGGAGGCCCTGGCCTCCTGAAGGTAATGAAGAGAATCTTTGGGGTAGTTAGGGGTAGGGTCCTCCATCGAGTGCCAAGACATGGGGATTCAGAGTGGTGCAGGGTTGCTGAAGAACTTCCAGAAATTAACTGTCCATGGTGCTCTTGAATTGTACAGAATTCTCTATTGAAGCACTTTCCATTAAGAATGTTAGAAATCCCAACTAAATGCAATGTAAATTAAGAAACATTTATTATCTTGTAAAACGGGAAGGCCCAGGGTGACAAGAGTTCCAACCTGATCCTGGGACTTGACTTCATTGTGAACAAACTGGTTTCTACCTGACCACCGCCTGCCTGCTCCCACCTAGATGCAGAAAGACAGTGAAAAGGAAGTGTTTCCTGCTGCCCCCGTGCATCTTTCTCCTCCTTTCCTCCTCCTCCTAGGGCAGACACTCCTTTCCCAGTGACCACCCCACTCCCTGCACAGATCTCTCAGGCCCCATTGCCCAGAACTGGGTGCTCAGGTGCCTGGGCCATGGGCAGCAGTCACCTCCCAGCACCATCCTCACTCCTGGGCAGATCTGCTGGCCAGGACAGGCAGGGGCAGTTGCTCAGGCAAGCACAGCGCCCCCCACACTTGTCATTCCTAAGAGAATTCTGGAAGCAGCTGGATGGGCAGGGTGGCCACATGGTCACAGGTTCCTGCATCCTTCATGAGAGGAGGCTTCACCCTGGTCCCCTGGTCCTCTGGTGTCTGCTGGCAATGTGGGTCCCCTTTGTTTTCAAGTGAGTGACACTCATATCTTGAGATCACCAAGACAATAATGATACTAAGGTGATTATCAGAATATTTTTATAGTACATGTTTCTTAATGTGTTAAATAGTGCACCCTCATGTCTGATAATTGCTATAAATTCAAAGTAGTGATGAGCATAAACAGTAGTGTGAAAAATCTACAATTAATGTGATGTGAAGATATCTGATTTGTGTGTGTATGTGTGACAAAGTGCCCAATTAATTGGCTTCATTCAGTTAGGGGTAAATATAGCTGTCATTTTTTTCCCATCGAAGTTTCTGGGCCTCCTAAATGCTAAGCATCTCAGAGTAGATGCCACCTGTGACCCACAGCTGTGCTCTGGGACCAGCTCTGTGCCTCAGCGGCCGTGTCTTCTCACTGTAGGACAATTGGAGACAGGGCCGCAGGAAGCAGAGGAGAACCTCAGGGCTGTCAGGAGCCCCGCAGGACCCCCAGCAACCTTGACCCTGACCGTGGCCCCAGCCTTGATTCTGAGGGCCAAGTGGGACAAGCTTCTTGCCCAGTTTACCCACACTGAGACTGTCCTCCTTCTGGTCCAGCAGAAGGGCAAGGAGCCCCCGGCTGAGTGAGGCGGGGAGAGGCAGGCGGGTTGGGAATCACTCCCAGAAAACTGGAGGGAGGCCTGGGGCACATAGCAAGTTCAGATAGGTGCTCACCACAGGCTCCTGCCTCCCAGCCCTGTCTCACCTTAGGAAAGTCAGGTCTGAGAGACAGGGCAATCTGCTCACCTCCCAAGGTCATGGTCATGATGAGAGGTGAGATGTGACAACATCCCTGGCCGGGCGTCCTCACGCAGGCAGTGGCGCTTGTGAGCATGCAGGGAGGGACCTGGAACAGGGCCTGGGGAAAGGCTTATTACAGGTGCTGAGTTTTCAGTGAGCAAGTTCACAACATGTGATGCTAAAGCTTGATGCTGAGAAAAAAACCCCGCTTTTTACTTTTTTTTCTGATTGAAGTTCAGGGGGTGAAAGGGGGGCTTCAATCCCTGAGTCTCCCAGGAGCTCAGCCACCAATCTGTGGCCCCCCAGCACCTCCCTCTCCCCAGGCTTTCCCCCTACCTCAGAGGAAGGAGGGGAGGAGGCCTGCTGGGCTTCCCAACCCAGGTTCAATCCCTGGGTCGGGGAAATGGCAACCCACTCCAGTATTCTTGCCTGGAGAATCCGATGGACAGAGGAGCCTGATGGTCCATGGGTCGCAAAGAATTGGACATGACTGAAGACATGACTGAAGCTATTAATACTTCCACTTTTCTTCCGAGGAGCAAGTGTCTTTTAATTTCATGGCTGCAGTTGCCATCCACAGTGATTTTGGAATCCAAGAAAATAAAATCTTTCACTGTTTCCATTTTTTCCCCATCTGTTTGCCATGATGGGGACTGGATGCCATGATCTTAGTTTTTTGAATGTTGAGTTTTAAGCCAGCTTTTTCACTCTCCTCTTTCACTCTCATCAAGAAGCTGTTTAGTTCCTCATCACTTTTTGCCATTAAAGTGGTATCATCTGCATATCTGAGGTTGTTGATATTTCTCCTGACAATCTTGATTCCAGCTTGTGATTCACCCAGCCCAGCATTTCACATGATGTACTCTGCATATAAGTTAAATAAGCAACTTTGATGAACTCCCCTCTCAGTTTTGAATCAGTTCATTGATTCATGTCCAGTTCTAACTGTTGCTTCTTGACCTGCATATGGGTTTCTCAGAGACAGATAAAGTAGTCTGGTACTCCACCTCTTTAAAAATTTTCCACGGGTCTTTGTAATCCACATAGTCAAAGGCTTTAGCATAGTCAATGAAGCAGAAGTAGAATTTCATTCTTTTTTATGGCTGAGTAGTATTCTGTATAGAACACCACATTTTCTTTGTCCATTCTTATGTTGATGGACACTTCAGTAGCTCAGTTGTGTCCAATTCTTTGCGACCCCATGAATTGCAGCACGCCAGGACACTTAGGTTGGTTCCATATCTTGGTGTGTGTGTGCTCATTTGCTAAGTTGTGTCCAATTTTTGTGACCACATGGACTGTAGTCCACCAGGCTCCTCTGTCCATGGGCTTTTCTAGGCAAGAATACTCTAGTTGGTTGCCACTTCCTTCTCCAAGTTCATATCTTGGTAATTATAAATAATTCTGCTATGAACACTGGGTACTTGTATCTTTTTGAATTAGTGTTTTTGTTTTTTTCAGACATACACCCAGGAGCTAGATCACTAGATTATATGATAGTTCTCTTTTTGTTTTTTTGAGGAAACTCCATTCTGTTTTCCCATAGTGGTTGCATACATTTATACTCCCACCAACAGTGTACTAAAGTTCCCTTTTCTCATTTGTTTAATCAAGTTAGTTTTGTTTTGTTTTTGATACTGAGTTGTATGAGCTGTTTATATATTTTGGATATTAACTTCTTGTCAGTCATATCATTTGCAAATATTTTCTCCCATTCGGTAGGTTGTCTTTTCATTTTGTCAATGGTTTCCTTTGCTGGGCAAAATTTTTTAAGTTTAATTAGGTCATATTTGTTTATTTTTGCTTTTGTTTCCTTTGCCCAAGGACACAGAGCCTTAAAAACATTGTCACAATTTCTGTCAAAGAGTGTTCTGCATATGTTTTCTTCTAGGAGTTTTATAGTTTCCAGTCTTACATTTAGGTCTTTAGCACATTTTCAGTTTATTTTTGTATATGGTGTGAGAAAATTGTGCTAATTTTATTTTTTTAGATGTAGCTGTCCAGTTTTCCCAACACCATGTATTGAAGAGACTATTATTTTCTTCAATGTATATTCTTGCTTTCTTTGTCATAGATTAACTGGCCATAAGTGCATGGGTTTATTTCTGGGCCCTCTATTCTATTTCATTGATCTGTGTCTGTGTTTGTGCCATACAGTAGCATACTGTTTTGATTGCTGTAGCTTTGTAGTATAGCCTGAAGTCAGGGAGTGTGATAAGTCCAGATTTGTTTTTTTTCTCAAGTTTGCTTTGGTTATTCAGGGTTTTTAAATTTCCATATAAAATTTAGAATTATTCATTCTATTTATGTGAAAAATGTAATGTGTACTTTGATATGGATTGCATTACATCTGTGGATTGCTTTGGGTAGAATGGACATTTCAACAATATTAATTCTTCCAATCCAAGAATACGGGATATTTTTGCCATTTCTTTGTATCATTTAATTTCATTCATCAATATTTTATACTTTTCAGAGTGTAGGTCTTTCACTTCCTTGGTTAAGTTTATCCCTTTGTATTGTATTCTTTTTGCTGCAATTGTAAATGGGATTGTTTTCTTGAATTCCTTTTCTGATAGTTAATTACTAATGTATAGGAAAGCAACAGATTTCTATATATTAATCCTTGCATACTACAACTTTACTGAGTTGATTTATTAGCTCAAAAATTTTTTTGGTGAAGGCTTTAGTGTTTTCTATATATAGTATCATATCATCTGCAAATAAGTGACAGATTTACTTCTTCCTTTCCAACTTGGATACCTTTTTTTTTTTTCTTTCTTTTCTCATTGCTGTGCCTAGGAGTTTTGATGCTGTGCATCAAAGAAGTGGCAAGAGTGGGCATCCTATATTATTTCTAATTTTAGAGGAAAGGCTTTCAGCTTTTCACTGTTGAGTATAATGTTAACTGTGGGTTTGTCATAGGTGACTTTTATGATGTTGAGATAAGTTCCTTCTGGGGCTTTCCTGGTGGCTCAGTGCTAAAGGATCCTCCCACCAATGCAGAAAATCCAGGTTCAATCCGTGGGTCGGGAAGATTCCCCCAGAGAAGGGAATGGGAACCCACTCTCCAGCATTCTTGCCTGGGAAATCCATGGACAGAGGAGTCCATGAGGTTGCAAAAGAGTCAGACACAACTTAGTGACTATACCAACTATGATGAGAGTTTTTATCTTGAATGGATGTTGAATTTTGTCAAATGTTTTTTCTGTGTCTATTGAGATAATCATGTGATTTTTATCCTTGCCTTTGTTAATGTGGTATATGTATCACAATGATTAATTTGAGGATATTGGAGCATCCTTGCATCTCTAGGATAAATTCCACTTGATCATGGTGTATGATCTCTTTTATATATTGTTGAAGTTGTTAATATTTTGTTGAGGATTTTTGCATCTATATTTATCAAAGATATTGGCAGGTAATTTTCTTTCTTTGTAGTATCAAAGAGGATTGTTCTTAACCCGTATAATCTAATGGAATTTGTCCTTCTAATGGAAGGTTTCAGACTTCTTTAGACTATTACCCCTTTCTTCTTTCCAATTTCTCCCCTTTGGAAAGGGAATGTTTACCCACCACTCTTCTCTGTTATAGCAGCGCTGGAAGACTAATACAAGCTTTTGCCCTCATGAATTCCCAAACCCATGTGCACAGCTCAGATTGGCCTCCTGCCAGTTCCAAACCAGATGTCCTAGAGTACACACGTCTATAGGGTCAACCCTCAGTACTGGACAACTTCTTTAAAGTCATAACCCATGATGAACCCCCAGCATCCCAGCTCTCCTTCCAACACTCTCAGTGTGCTCAGGCACCAGCTGGGGGACATGGGGAGGCTACTTGATTGAAAGATGGGGCCTGTGGGTGGCTGGAAACTGTGCTCACTGCCTTATGAGTGATCTCCTTCAATCCTCACTTCTATCCACCCCACAGCAGATGAGCAAAGTGGAACACTGAATGTTTAAGAGTTGAGTCATGTAGCGGTCACTCAGTGATCAGCAGAACAATCATTTGAGCCCAGTTCTCAGACTTCAAAATCCTGCCCTTTGTATAACATGTATAATTCGCAAATCTTGCTGCATATTTCAATTCCTTTGGGAGCTGAAAAACAAACAAACAAAAAATGCATGTCACACCAGTCCAAGACCAGTGGGGCAAGCATTGCTGTGTCTGCAGAGTTTCCTAAGGAAGAATCACTGTGGCTGGCTTGTGAACTAGTCCAGCTTTTCAAACCTCAGGGCATTGGAATCTCCTGGGCCCCCATGCCCCAAACTGCTAATTCAGTGAGAATCTGCATTTCCAACAAACTCCCCAGTGGTTCCCAGGACCACATTGTGAGGAGCACAGCCCTTGGTTCAGACCATGACTGGCTGACAGCCCTTGTCAGATGGCAGAATGTCCCACACGTCTTCATGTAAATGCTGGCTGCTGCATCCCCTGGTGGCCTTGCGGAGCAGTTGAGGGTGGTGTTTAAATTGTGGATTCTGGAGCCAGACTGCTGTATGGCCAGCTTCATGGGCTCCAGCTTGAGCACTGATTACATGATCTTGGTGTTTCAGTCTTTCTGCTGTTTTCTCATCAGGAAAATGGGGAGAGGATAGAACAATGTGATTCTACTGCTGTGCCTCTACGCCAGCCTGCTTCATAGGAAACCACTTTCCTCATTTGGGACTCAGAGGGACTTCATATCAGAGGTCTGCGTTTTGTGATTTCAATTTGGAATCCTTAGGGTCAGAGGCCTTGAGAGACAGAACTTACACTAAAGAAGTAGGTGATAAATTGAATAAGACTTGCAAAAAGTATTCAAACACGGACAGCTAGCTTCTTGGGGGCAAAAAACGGCTTGATCCAAGCAGGGACTGAAGAATACAGTCCCAAGTGGCTGCTGGGCCCTAGCTTGAGGCAAACACTGGTTCCTGGACTGTGGGAGAAGGTCTGTATGTGACTCTAACCCTCTAACCAGCCCTGCTTTTTCTCTCCTGGATCAGGGAGTTCGGTGATAAATAAAGTAACATAGGCCCACTTCCGCCACCTTCCTGGAAGGAGGATGGACTAGAACTGAGAGATGTGTTTAAAGAAAGCACCTGAGTGCAGATTCTTCCTTTGGTCTCTGCTGATCGCTGAATTGGTTTTTGGTATCAGCACCTTAAGGAACTGTATGGGCTTCGGGCCAGTTCTTTAGGCGAAGCAGAGGGTACAACTGGAATGCTGGCTGCTCTGACAAGCCCTGCAGCTAGAACCCCCCACGTGTCTCTCTGTCCCTATATACAGGCTGTCTTTACCCCTGTGCTCTGGGCTGCAAGGAGTGTGTGGGGAAGCGGAGTAGGAGGGTTCCTGAGGCCCTGGGCTTGTTGGTCAGCCTGACCCCCACTCTGAGAAACACCCACCATGCCCCCCTCTTCCTGGGACAGCAGGACTCCTGAGAGGGTGGTGGCTCCCATCCAGGGAGGGCAAGGGGCAGAGAGCTGCCAGTGAGAAACACTCTTGTCTGTTAAGTCTCTTTTCATAATGATAGTTATGGGGAAAGAGCTGCTCAGACCTGTAGCTTGAGTCTCACATACCTGACCTGAAATTTATCAGCTGCATCTCTCTCAATAAAACTCAGACTTTTCCTCCCTCACATGGTGTTTCACCACTGCTTCCTTTTATTTTAACTAAGTTAGCCCCAGAGACAGAGGATCCAGAGGGTGAGGGCCTCCTCTACATTTAGAGGTTGGTGGTGGCAGGGAGGTTCTCCAGTCTGCCTGTGATCACACTGCGGATGAAGGACCGGTGGCAAGGTCTGTGTCTGCACTCCGGTGGCCAGGGTCCAAAGTCGGCTCTTACATGAGAGGTTGCTTGGTGATGGGACTGAGAGATTTCAAAAGATCCCTTCACCTTAGACTATCACTGTCCAGCAGTCTGTCACACCACCTGCAGTATTAGCATGAAAATCCATCTCTCGCTGGATATAAGAATCTTACAGAAGGGAAGACCACAGTGCTTTTTAACTTGAGCATCAACTACTCACTCACCAAGCTCCCTTGATAACCAGATGACAGCCTCATAGGCAGCCAGAGTGGGCGGATTCCTGCAGAAGAGCCAGACCTCTATTTAATCACAAGATGGAGCGTGGGAGCCCTTAGAGACTGCCAATGCCCCAACGCCTGGCCCAGGGCTCTTTCTGTGTCACCTGTCACTGTGGAAATGCAGAGGCCTTACCTCCAGGAGGCTAGTGAAGGCTTCTTCCTAAGACATTTGTTATTGAGGCATCTTCTTGTTAGGAAAACACATGATTTTCATTGCACATGGGCTAAGCCAGACACCATGCTTGAATCCAGATTAGGCCCTGGGCTCTGAGGACACAGACAGATGGGTTCTGAGGAGTCGCCCAGAAGAGACTAAGGGGTCGCTGGGTAGCACAAAGGTACCTGGAGAGAAATCTAGAGCGGAGGGAAGGTGAGCAGAGGGGATGGGGAACACTAACATGGGGCAGAGCTCCAGTCACACCTGTGGACTCTGGACATCCAGTATCCCCGTAGCTGAACAGAAGGAGATGGATCTGTGATTGGAAGGAGGGCCCACTGTTCCCAGGAATGTTCATTCCATGAGGCCACATCCCAACCTGCCTCTTTCCTACTCAGCAGGGACTTGGCTGGCTTCTTCAGAACATGTGACGTCTAGGTCCTTCCAAGGCCCCATGGGGTGTGAGGGGGACGTTGTGGACAGGACTTCCCAAGAGGAATCTGTGGGGTTCCTCCTGGGATAGCCCCCTCTCTGGGGGCCAAGCTCAGACCTGGTGGCTCGGCAGGGCTGGGCACCCAGCTCAGCGGTCCCTTCCCTGTGCAAACCAATTTGCCTTACAGGTTGCTATGAACCAACAGGTGGCTGCTCAAGGAGAAGAGAGAACCTCCCCACCCTGCTCCTCAGAATCCAAGGGGACTTGAGGAGGGCTGGGGTGGTTGCATTTGCTGAGCCCTTTGCACAGGATGAAAAAAAAAACAAAAAACCCAGGATGAATGGCTGTCCCCAAGCTGACCCCCAGGCCAGAAAGGAAAAAGGAAAAAGTTTAGTTCAGTGAGGCCCAGGCAGCCTGCATGATGATCATCAATCAGGATTGTCTACTAGTAAGATACAATCGTGCTAAAGTATGTTCTAACACACTCTTATGAAAAATATACTTTGAACAACTGACACCAGCATGGTACTAGCAGCAGAGTCAATAATAACCACTACAGCCAAACCACTCTGAACATGCCCAGACTCAGCTGATCTCAGAAGCTAAGCAGGGTCCAAGCCTGATTAGTACTTGGATGGGAGACTGCCTGGGAATACTGGGTGCTGTAGGCTTTTAGACTTCCCTGGTGGCTCAGACAGTAAAGAATCTCCCTACAATGCAGGAGACCTTGGTTCAGTCTCTGAGTCAGGAAGATCCCCTGGAGAAGGGAATGGCAACCCATTCCAGTATTCTTGCCTGGAGAATCCCACAGACAGAGCAGCCTGGTCGGCTAGAGTCTATGGGGTCTCATAGAGTGGGGCACGAATGAGCGACTAACACTTTCACTTTCTTTCAAAGATAATAGATCCTAATCCCCGGTGTCTGAGCCACGGACCAGAGGATGGAACCTCAAGCCCCAAAGGACTATACTCCCAGACCTTGACCCTAATGGAAGCTGCTCTGCTGAGTTTCCAAAGATCTTTGGATTGGTGGCCCCCTTTTCCACCTTTTGGAATGAGAATTTCTATAACTATTTTTCTGTGCCTGTCCCACTATTTGTATTTTGGGAATCAATTATTTATTTCCTAGTTTCAGAGGTCCAGAGGAGGAAAGGTATTTCCCCCCAGGATGGTTCACATCCATAGTCTTACCAATATCTGATTTAGATGTTTTAATTGAAGACTTTTGAGCTGATGAGATTTAAATGAGATTTTCAACTTGAATTGATACTGAATGGGTTGAGACTTTGGAGGATGTTGGAACAAGGTGACTATATTTTGCTGTTGGGATGGACATGAATCTTTAGGGACCAGAGGATGGAAAGTCATAGGCTGGCTGAATAGTGGCCACCCAAAGATATTAGGTCCCAATTCCTAATTTCTGGAGCCTGTAAATGTTACCTCATAAAGAAAAGAGGTCTCTGCAGTTGTGATTAACTTAAGGATCATGATATGGAGAGATGGGCCTAGATTGTCCAGTTCAGTTCAGTTCAGTCGCTCAGTCGTGTCCAACTCTTTGCGACCCCATGAATCACAGCATGCCAGGCCTCCCTGTCCATCACCAACTCCTGGAGTTCACTCAGACTCACGTCCATCGAGTCAGTGATGCCATCCAGCCATCTCATCCTCTGTCGTCCCCTTCTCCTCCTGCCCCCAATCCCTCCCAGCCTCACAGTCTTTTTCCAATGAGTCAACTCTTCGCATGAGGTGGCCAAAGTACTGGATTTTCACCTTTAGCCTCATTCCTTCCAAAGAAATCCCAGGGTTGATCTTCAGAATGGACTGGTTGGATCTCCTTGCAGTCCAAGAGACTCTCAAGAGTCTTCTTCAACACCACAGTTCAAAAGCATCAATTCTTCAGTGCTCAGCTTTCTTCACAGTCCAACTCTCACATCCATACATGACTACTGGAAAAACCATAGCCTTGACTAGACGGACCATAGTCAGCAAAGTAATGTCTCTGCTTTTCAATATGCTATCTAGGTTGATCATAACTTTTCTTCCAAGGAGTAAGCATCTTTTAATGTCATGGCTGCAGTCACCATCTGCAGTCATCTTGGAGCCCAGAAAAATAAAGTCTGACACTGTTTCCACTGTTTCCCCATCTATTTGCCATGAAGTGATGGGACCAGATGCCATGACCTTTGTTTTCTGAATGTTGAGCTTTAAGCCAACTTTTTCACTCTCCTCTTTCACTTTCATCAAGATTTTCCTCTATTTCTTTGCATTGATCGCTGAAGAAGGCTTTCTTATCTCTTCTTGCTATTCTTTGGAACTCTGCATTCAGATGCTTATATCTTTCCTTTTCTCCTTTGCTTTTCACTTCTCTTCTTTTCACAGCTATTTGTAAGGCCTCCTCAGACAGCCATTTTGCTTTTTTACATTTCTTTTCCATGGGGATAGTCCTGATCCCTGTCTCCTGTACAATGTCACGAACCTCATTCCATAGTTCATCAGGCACTCTATCTATCAGATCTAGGCCCTTAAACCTACTTCTCACTTCCATTGTATAATCATAAGGGATTTGATTTAGGGTCATACCTGAATGGTCTAGCGGTTTTCCCTACTTTCTTCAATTTAAGTCTGAATTGGGTAATAAGGAGTTCATGATCCTAAATCCAATAACAAATGTCCTTATAAAAGAGAAGCAGGAGATTCCCTTGTGACCTACCTGCCAATGCAGGGTACACGGGTTCGATCCCTGGTCTGGGTAGATCCCACATGCTGCAGAGCAACAAAGCCTGTGCACCACGACGGCTGCACATGTACCCTGGAGCCCACTCACTGCAATTAGAGTGACCCCTGCTTGTGCAAGCCTGCACACAGCAATGAAGACCCAGTGCAGTCAAATTAATTAATTAATTAATTAGTAGTAGTTTAGTCAGTAAGTCGTGTCCGATCTTATGACCCCATGGACTGTAGCCTGCCAGGCTCCCTTGTCCATGGGATTCTCCAGGCAAGAGTACTGGAGTGGATTGCCGTTTCCTTCTCCAGGGGATCTTCCCGACCCAAGAATTGAACCCGGGTCTCCTGCAGTACAGGCAGATTCTTTACCAACTGTGCTATGAGGAAAGCCTATATATATAAGGCTTTGTCAACAATTGTTTTTAAAAATGAGAGAGGTGGGGGAATGTTGCCACACATGGAAGAAAAAGTAAAATTAAGGCAGAGGCAGAAACTGAGTGTTGTGACCACCGGCCAAGGGCTGCCAGCCACCAACAGCAGTTAGAAGAGGCAAAGAACAGACTCTCCTCAGAGTCCCCGGAGGGAGTGTGGCTCTGCCAACATTTTGACTTCAGACCTGTGGCCTCCAGAATTGTTAGTGAATACATTTCTGTCATTTCAAGCCACCCATATTTTAGTAATTTGCTACAGCAGCCCCAGGAGAAGAACACAGTACTTTCCAGAGCATTTCCCTAGACCCTCTTCTGTTCGATAATGCAGATCAAGAGCCTGGCAGGGGCTGGCACCTGGGAAACACTCAGCTAGTCATTGGGTGTTGTGACAAGACCCTTACAGTCACCCTGTGAGGTAGTTCTTCATCTTTCCATAAAAGACGAACTGAGAGGTCAAGGAGGATCCATAATTTATTTGCAAACACCGTGAACAACAGAGCTTGGCTTCAGTTCAAAGATCCTGACTCCAAGGCCCAGTTTTTTCTTATCCCATGAGAACCACTTTGTCTTGCAGGCATGTGGCTGGTCAACATAACCCCAGGCCCTGCCTCCACCTCCCTAAATGCAGGGTCAGCCTAGGGAAAATGGTGCAGGGTTGGAAAGCCTGGCGGGGCCCTGGGCCAGCTGGTTAAAAACCTGGAGAGAGATCCATCTTCCAGGCTCTTCCAAACTGCCATCCGTGTCTCCAGCCTGGCGTGTGCCTCTGTCCCAGCAGGCTGCATTTTAAGGTCAGGGCTCTTTCTATACCAGATCACAGGTCACCTGTCGTGTGCCACCATCCTTTGTTTAGGTGACAGATAAACTCAGATGAGCTAAGTCCAAAGGCTTCACCTGAGACAATATCCATGTCACGTAGCTTTACCACTTGCACTGTTCTGTTTAAACGTCACTTTGCTCACTTTCTTCACAACCACAAGGAGAAGTTAGAGCTCGTGTTTCTGAACTGGAAGCCCAGAAGGCAGTACCCATGCTGACCTCTGTGTATTTGGAGACCACAAAGCCAGATGCCCTCGTGTGACCCATCCCCCGATTCCAGCTTCTTCCATTAAAATCTGCTCATTCTGTTCTTCCAAGAGGCCACAGAAATAATGTGCTGAACACCTGTCAAAGCCATATTTATTGCACGCATGCATGCTAAGTCACTTCAGTCACGGTTGACTCTTTGTGACCCTGTGGACTGTAGCCCAACAGGCTCCTCTGTCCATGTGATTCTCCAGGCAAGAACACTAGAGTGTTGGGTTGTGTGCCCTCCTCCAGGGGATCTTCCCAACACAGGGACCAAACCCAGGTCTCTTAGGTCTCCTGCATTGACAGGAGGCTCTTTACTACTAGTACTACCTGGGAAGCCCCCCATATTTATTGTTGCTGCTGCTAAGTCGCTTCAGTCGTGTCTGACTCTGTGTGACCCCACTGACAGCAGCCCACCAGGCTCCCCCGTCCCTGGGATTCTCCAGGCAAGAACACTGGAGTGGGTTGCCATTTCCTTCTCCAATGCATGAAAGTGAAAAGTAAAAGTGAAGTCGCTCAGTCGTGTCCAACTCTCAGCAACCCCATGGACTGCAGCCTACCAGGCTCCTCCATCCATGGGATTTTCCAGGCGAGAGTACTGGAGTGAGTTGCCATTGCCTTCTCCTCCATATTTATTGAGAAAAACCCAGTGTCCCAACTGCCCTCAAAAGCACTCCTGGGTCTCAGTTCCCACTCTAGTAGTTTCCTGTTGTTGCTGTAACAAATTCCCTCCAGCTAGGTGGCTTAGACAATACAAACATGCTTTTTTCCTGTCCTGGTGCAGAAGTCTGGTGCAGATCTCACTGAGCTAAAACCAAGGTGTCTGTGGGGGGGTTTCCTTTCTGGAGGCTCTGGGGGAAGACTCCATTTTCGTGCCTTCCCCAGCTTCTTCCTGGAGCTTGTCTATATTCCATGGGTTTTGGTCACTTCCATCTTCAAAGCCAGCAGTGGTTCCTCTCACAGTCTTCCATAGTCGCATACTCCTCTGTGAATGCACTTGGGAAAGATTCCTGCGATTACACCACCCCACCCAGATGACCCAGGACAATCTCACCATTTCAAGGTCAGCTGACTAGCAGCCTTAACTCTACCTGCCACTGTAATTTCTATCTGCCATGAAAGGTGACATACACAGAAGTTCTAGGAAATCCTTGAGGGGGGTGGTCTTGAGTCTCCCCGCTGCTCCTTCCATGAGGACCCAGTCTAACAGGCTGTTACTAAAGTGAGGGTGCTCCCTGGGAGGGTGACCCAGCAACACCTGCTAGTCCACTGGTCCCCAGAGGGGTGCTGGTCACAGTTTGATTGTGGTCTTGAAAGGATCCATGTGGTCTTGAAAAGATCCAGCAGGAAAGGGGGCTCCTTGCTGCTAGTGAGTGAATGCAACTTTAGAAAGGGAAATGAATAGCCTCTGGGCTTGGAGAGGTTTGGATTCCATGTAAGGGAAGTTGGGGTACAGGGGTGATCCCAGGGCCCCCTGTTCAAGAGGTGCCTGAAAAGGGTGCAGGTGAGGGTGTTCTCAAATTACTTGTTCCAAGCAATAAAGCATCACTTCCAGCCAATTGAGTCTATATTAACAGACCCCACTCCCTGGGTTGGGAAGCCCTGCGACCTCCTCCCCTCCTTCCTATGAGGTGGGGGGAAAGCCTGGGGAGAGGGAGGTGCTGGGGGACCACTGACTGGTGGCTGAGCTCCTGGGAGACTCAGGGATTGAAGCCCCCCTTCTACCCTCTGAACTTCAATCAGAAAAAAATAAACAGTAAAATGCGGGTTTTTTTCTCAAGCATCAAGCTTGAGCATCACGTGTTGTGAAGAAATCTCGTGTGCAGGTCCCAGGGCGTTAGGAACGAGGGTGCTAGGGGCCCTGCCATGTTGGGCCTGAACCCTTCCACCCTGCCCCAGGGTGTGGGAAACTGCTCTCCTATAAGTGGAGTCTGCCTTGCTGTGTCTGACTTATGTCACTAAGCATTTTTGTTATTGTTCAGTCACTAAGTCACGTCCAACTCTTTGTGACCCCATGGACCACAGCATGCCAGGCTTCCCTGTTCTTCACTATCTCCCAGAGTTTGTTCAAACTCAATGTCCATTATGTTGGTGATGCTATTCATCCATCTCGTCCTCTGTCATCCCCTTCTCCTACTGCTCCTCAATCTTTCCTAGCATCGGGGTCTTTTCCAATGAGTTGGCTCTTTCCATTAGGTGGCTAAAGTATTGGAGCTCCAACTTCAGCATCAGTCCTTCCAATGAATATTCAGGGTTGATTTCCTTTAGGATGGACTGGTTTGAACTCTCAAGAGTCTTCTCCAGCACCACAATTCAAAAGCATCAATTCTTTGGGGCCCAGCCTTCTTTATAGTCTAGCTGTCACATCTGTACATGACTACTGTAAAAGCCATAGCTTTGACTAGATGGACCTTTGTTGGCAAAGTAATGTCTCTGCTTTTTAATACACTGTCTAGGTTGGTCATAGCTTTTCTTCCAAGGAGCATCTTTTAATTTCATGGCTACAGTCACCATCTGCAGTGATTTTGGAGCCCATGAAAAGAAAATCTGTCACTGCTTCCACTTTTCCCCTTCTATTTGCCATACAGTGATGGGACCAGATGCCATGATATTTGTTTTCTGAATGTTGAGCTTTAAGCCAACTTTTTCACTCTCTTCTTTCACTTTCATCAAGAGGCTCTTTAGTTCTTCTTCACTTTCTGCCATAAGGGTGGAGTCATCTGCATATCTGAAGTTATTGATATTTCACCCGGCAATCTTGATTCCAGCTTGTGCTTCATCCAGCCCAGTGTTTCTCATGATGTACTCTGAATATAAGTTAAATAAGCAGGGTGAGAATATACAGCCTTGTCATACTCTTTTCCCAATTTTGAACCAGTCCATCGTTCCATGTTCAGTTCTAACTGTTGCTTCTTGACCTGAATACAGATTTCTTTGCAGGCAGGTAAGGTGGTCTGATATTCCCATCTCTTTAAGAATTTTCCATAGTTCGTTGTGACCCACACATTCAGAGGGCTTTAGCATAGTCAATGAAGTAGAAGTAGATGATTTTCTGGAATTCCCTTGCTTTTTCTATGATCTAGTGGTTGTTGGCAATTTGATCTCTGGTTCCTCTGCCTTTTCTAAACCCAGGTTTGTACATCTAGAAGTTCTCAGTTCATGTACTGTTGAAGCCTAGCTTGAAGGATTTTGAGCATTACCTTGCTAGCATGTGAGATGAGCCCAGTTGTACGGTAGTTTGAACATTCTTTGGCATTGCCCTTCTTTGGGACTGGAATAAAAACTGACCTTTTCCACTAAGCATAAGGTCCTCAAAGTTCAGCCACATTTGCACTGTTGCAGAATATCCTTCTATTCAAACACTAACATTGCATCTTATGTTGATGAAACAAAAATTATTTTGAAAGCAGAACAAGAGAAAATTTAAATATAAAATTCTCAGTCTTCCCGACTGGGCCCTCACCCTCTTTAGCGTGCATGGTACATCTGCATTACTCATTAACCACATCCTTTAGAAGCCTGCTTGCCAAGAAAAAGCAATTTCCTCCTGGCATCATCAGGGTCAGTCTTCAGGAGATAACATCAATCCTGTAAGGAGTCATGATGACCTGCGCTCACCTGGTTGGACTATGTCAACTGTCCATATGTTACCATGACATGTGATCCTTTGTCTCAAAAATGTGTACAACTGTGTTTCCCTCTAACAGGGGGAACGGTCCTCAGAGCTCTCTGAAAGACTGTCTCCTAGGTTATAATCCTCATGTTGGTTTGAATAAAAATCTCCATTTCTCTCTTAGATTAACCACTGATTCATTTTTCATCAACAATGTATAGTCCACATTGTCTTTATCCAATCATCTGTCAGTGGACATTAGGTTGTTTCTACATCTTGGCCGTTGCGAACATGCTACAATCATCATGGGAGTGTTAATGTCATTTCAAGATCTTCATTTCAATTCTTTTGGATAAATACCCAGAAGTAAAATTGCTGGATCATGTGGTAGTTCTATTTTTAATTTCTCCAAAGAAGACGTACAAATAGCCAACAAGTACGAGGCACCTGTAGCTCAGATGGTAAAGAATCTGCTTGCAATGCAGGATACTCAGGCTTGATCCCTGGGTCGGGAAGATCCCCTGGAGAAGGGAATATCAACCCACTCCAGTATTCTTGCCTGAAGAATTCCATGGGGTTGACAGACCCCTGACAGACCATGGGGTTGCAAAGGGTCAGACCGACTGAGCATCTTTCTTTCATTCGTTCATGGGGGGAAGGGTAAGGGGAGGAAGCTAACATTGCAATCGTCAGCAAAATGCAAATTAAAACCACAATGAGACCTCATACCTGTTAGAATCATTACTATCAAAAAAACAAAGACAGCAAGATATTGTCAAAGATGTGGAGAAACTGGAGCCCTCGGGCATTTTTTGTGAGATGCCCAATGGTGCAGCTGCAGGGGGAGGCACCCTGGAGCCTCCTGTTTTCTACTGTGGATTCTGGTGGTGGCTGGTGAGGAGAACTCACTCCTAATACTGAGTGAAAGCCATTTGGAAGCAGTCCCTTTTCTGAAAGCACCTGCATACCCACAGTCGGCTTTGGGCCACCTGGGCATCCTCTATCCATCTCCATGTTTTGAGCACCTTCTCTTGTGCCCTGAGATGTGCACACAAGTAAATCTTTTAGTAGCAAGTGTTCCCTGTTACTAAAAGGAAGGGGGTACTCCACAAGCAGGGGTGTCTGGTGAAACAGACAGATTTAGAAGAAAGGAACCCCTGCAGAGCTGGCGGTGGGGCACTCCAGATGGGTTTCCTAAACCTGTTCTGCTCCTAAGATAGGGATCCCCTCGTACAGGGGCTCTGCCCCTGGATGTCATCCCCCTCCCCACATCCCTTGGACCTGTAATCCCTTGGTTCCCTTCTCCCCACTTGGAGCTGGACTGTCTCCACTGGGTCCTGCTGCTGCTTGGAGGTGGGGGTGCATGACTTGGAAAAAGAGGGAACATGGACTCCCGCATGGCTGGGATCTCATCTTTTAGGGGGTCTCACTTTTCATACTAGAAAGATCAGCCTCTTCCTGGAACACGCCCCATATGTTCCATCCTTTACCTGGCCTTCGGCTTCCAGAGAGGTTGATGCATACCAGGCCTCAGGCCTGAGAGCAGGAGGCCTGGGGCAGGGCTGACCTCCACTGTTACTGGAGTCGTCCCACCGCCTACCGAGCCCAGGGTCATTAACAGGGGCAGCAGTGCCTGCGTGTCACATCCTGATGTCTTCATGGTGATCTCTGTAAAGAAGTCAGTCAGGTCCTTTGTTCCCAGAAACCGAGGCCCACAGAGGCATTGGGCGCATTCAGGGTGGAGCCTGTGCCCAGCCTGCAGCCGCACAGCCTCAGAGCACATCCTCCTGCAGAGGCCGCCGCCATGGGTCACTCTGCACAGGACCCCCAGGGCCCCTCGGCAGGATCCAGGGTTCACAGGGAACACCTTCCTTCTCACTTCCCCAGGACCACCCTGTGGGCGGGTCTCTGGCCTGGACAGCCAGGCCCTGCAGGATCCCTTCTTCTGTTCCTACTCCACCATGGTCCCCTAGGGAGAAGCTTCCTGAGATGCTGCAGGCTGCCCAGCCGAGGCTGCAGGGACACACAGGGGACACGCCGAGAACTCTGGACAACCCTCTGGAAACTTCCAAAGGGTCTTGGGGTCCCCTGCTGAGCCCAACAGCACCGCGGGGTCAGGATGCTTCGCTGCCCTTGGCCTCCTGGGGCTGCGGCCAAGATGAAAGCAGGAGTCTCATTTTCACATCCGCAGAAGTCCTAGACAGAGGTCAAGCCTTGCCTTGGTCCCTGGGGGAATCCCAGAGGAGGGGAGGGTTCTGGAAGCTGAGACCACCTGCGGGACCACGGCAGCTTGTTTGCAAGGGCCCCACAGCGCGGCTTCCCTCTCCCGCCCCGCCTTCCGACTCAGCCCCTCCCTTTCCCCGCAGCGAGGAACCACTTGCCATCCTTGCCCTCCGGGGCCTGGTAGCACTCCGCCAACCACTCTGCTGGTTTGCGCCAACACCCTCAGCTTCCCCAGAGGGCACCTTCCCTGTACTGCTGGGTTGGCCTCTTCTCTGGGCCCCCGTCCCCTCCCCCACAGCCTGTTCCGCCCAAGTCCCCTGCTCTTCCCGAAGGGCCCAGGCGCAGCTGCCCCCGTGACCTCAGCACAGTCTGGCAGAGGGTGGGGCTGGCTGGGCCCCTGGAGCTGCCGCGCAGACCCTCCCCTGGGACCTGCTCCAAACAGAACCCCCTCAGCCTAGCCTCAGCACCCATCAAACCCGACCTGCCCTGTTGTCTGTAGAACTAAGTATCTGTACAAACACTGTACAAGCACTTTTTGGTTTACTGGGTCCAACCCTCTCCCCCAACTTCAGGACGGCAGGAGATTTTATCTTGTCACCTGCCCCCACAAGGGCCTGGGCCTGGTAAACACTTGGCACACGTTTGCAGGGGAAACAAGTATGGAATTCTGTCCCGAGTTCCTTTTCCATCCCTGCCCCCAGGAAGTCATCTGTGAGTGTGACTTGCTTATTGCTCTCTCTCCTAGCGCTATATCAGTTGAGACCTTGTGTGTCTCTCTTGCTGCGGCATCCACTGGGCCTGGAACCCTGTGCGACCCTAACTCTGCATCGCGGGGGAACCAGTGTGCGCTGAGACGGTGGACGCGCACGCGGCGTCCTCTGCTGCCCTCTGCTGGTCGGACATGGAGAGGCTCAAGAGAGGTGGGCAGACTGTGGGAGGGCCGCGTCGTTATTTTTCATGCTAACAGTCTTGGAAACAGACAAAGCCGCCTACCCTTCCCAGCGCTTATACAGTCTGCAGCAGGACAACAATCTTTCTGGGTTTTTAAATATTTCATTCTGTTATCCTCATGAATACACTTATCTGGCTGTGAGTCTCCATTTGCGGGGTTGTTTACTCGTGGTCTGTAGACATTCTGACTTGGTGGATGGTGACTGGATAGAAAGCCACTGCTACCATCTGGCTTGAGCGAGGGCAGATCTCACCCAACCTTTTTCCAGTTCCTGGGGTGGGGAGGGAGGGGGCCCGGGTTGGTGGGTCAGCTGCTGCCCCGACAGGATCTGTGCAGAGGAGACTGGTGTCCAGCTGCCTGGCTTCCTCAGAAGCAGCTACTTCCTCCAGATGGACTGTCTCTCCTTGGAGCACGAACTTGAACATGGATGCATTTCACCTGCCCCGTAGTGTCAGGGTGGTTAAACAAAGGCAGAACTGTTGGACTTTTACCTGTTGACCCAAGACTCTCCCAGGTTTGTTTCAAGCAGCAAGCTGGTTCATTTTGTGTAGTATCCACACCTGACCTCTCTCTGATCCCCCATTAACATTCCTTCAAAAACATTCTGCCCTATTTGTAAGTGAGAAAATATGGTCACTGTTCCTTTTTTTTTACATACTATTATTACTCTGGTCACACGAGATCTCTGTGTGTCTCTCCTACAGCTTGACAGTCCCAGCAAGGCTGTCCTTGCTTACATTCCCAGTGTCTAATGGTTAAGAAGAGTTCATACAGTTTATTTAATGAATGACTTTTAGTCCACTTTCCCTCTGCTGCCCTCTCTCTCAAATCAGAGAGTGGCTGTTTGACTTTCCAAGTATTCCTGTGAACCTCAAAGAAAGTCACACCACCAGGGAACACGTTGAAAGTTCAGGAGACATGGCATGGAAGGGGGGCCCCCTAGGATTAGACAATTAAATTCTGATATCCATTCTCAACTATAAAGGGGTTTTTGTTTCCTCTGTGTTGAAGCCAAGCCTCTTTCTGGGGTGTCTCTACCCTCACAATGTCTTCGATACAAATGTTCACATCTCCCACCCCTTCCACTATTGAATCGCAATGGTGTGGTGATGATAGTTACAAGAGGGAGGGACAAGACCGGCCCCTCTGAATCTGGAGAGGACAGTCAGGGAGCGATTCCAGGGCTCACCAAAGGAATGTGGAGAGGGAGGTGGGGAGATAAAAGGAGGGGAAGAAAAAGGAGAGGAGATCCATACAGAGGCGGGAGTAAGAGGCAGTGATGTAGAAAGGAAAATTGGAAGGAAGATGTAAAGTTGATGGGGGAGGAAAGTCACTAATAATAAAAAATGATCATGAGAGGTCAACAAAACAATTTAGCAAAGGTAATTTCAACACGTAATGAAAGATGTGGCAAGCAATGATGTCATGGAAACTTTAAAATTGTGTTTAAGATAGTTTTGGCTTATGAAAGAACTTAAAACATTGCCATAATGTGCTGTAAAAAGTTTTAATTCTTATTTTAGGTTATTGAGGTTTAACACATGCTCCTCAAAATCTTTTATCCTCCTCTAATGAAGTATAAAAAGAACCCTGGAAAGTGGCATGCCAACACCTCATAATATAAAGATTTTCTATGTTAATGAAAACAATTCCCACTCCTTGGCCTCCTAGATTACCACCCAAGCCAAAGCTTGCTCTGCTGATGCCCCACACATGCCTGCTCCACTTGTGGGCACTTTCCCCCCCATCTCTCACTTTGCTCCCAGGGACCTGCCTTCTGGCAGTAAATGCTCATCCCAGTTGTATGCCTGATTCCAGAAGCTTCTGAGGAAGGGGAGGACAGGGCAGTGCTGACGGCAGCAGTAGACCCTGCAGGCTGCACCGTTCAACCTCTGATAGTGGGGGCTCCCGTGCCCCCCACAGGCAGAAGACGGGAGGCGAGAGAAAGGAGGACCCCCGCAGTCTCGGACTCCCCCAGGAACAGCAGCGGTTGAGAAGGCTCAGGTGGTAGAATGTGCCTGTGGCCCCCCGGGTCCTCTTACCTGCCATCCCTCTTCACTTTCAGGAGAATCCCGGGGGTGGCCCCCCAGGCTCTGCCTAACCTCTGCTGTTATTTACTTCTGGCAACAGATCGCACACGCAGTCCCTGATTTCCTTTGCCCTATAATTCCCTCCTGCACCAGCCCTCCCCGAAAAGAAAGCACCAGAGAGAAGCAAATGCGATGTATCTCACTATATTTCAAAGCTGCTGAGTGTAATCACTTTGTTGAAGAAATAAAAAACACATGATTAGATATCTGAATTGAATAATAATTTGGGGGGTCATACTTAATATTTTAGTACTCAGAATTAGCTCATTTCATTTGTAAAAAAAGGTGTTTCAAGCATGCTTTGTGTAAAACCAAAATCTTGATTTTTAAAAATAATCAAAAGGGTCTGCTTTACTGTCATAAAAGGGATGGAGAAGAAGTTGTGTGATGTCAATCAAGGGCTATGCATGCAGTTTCCAGGAAGATTAAAAATTTTCTCCTAAAGATTCTTAACTGAAAAAACACAAGATAATGCTAATGGTGGCAACAACAACAAAATGTCAAGCAGCAATCTTTCCAGATTCTTTGACACAGATGTCCCTGTCAGAAACTGTGGAAGTGGGCACCATCACAAGGAAGAGGAAGGGGCTGGGGGAAGGGTAAGCCCTCCTCTGGACACAGCATCTTCATTCCGGTGCCAGGGGCCAGGCCCTGGGACCAGGGCCTCGATCCCTGCCCATTTTCTGCTCTTCCTTAGTCAAGATCAGAGCTGCAGCGAGTGTCCTGCCCAACGCTGCCCCCTGCCCACCAAAACGGTTAGCAGTAGGCAGTGTCCCCTGCTTTGGAAGGTGTCCTATGCCCATTCTGGGCGGCTCTCTCTGGTGCTGGAAATCCCCTCCCTGCAGTGAGGCGCCTGCGGGTGACCTGCACCATGCCCAGCAGTGGGGAAGAGGACTGGAGACCACTGCCACGCCACTGCCCTGGGCCAGCACGGTGCCCCACTCACCACCCCGTCTCCCCAGCTGCCCCTTCTATCATTCGCTTTCGATGTGGACCCACTGTCCTTGCCTCCTAGACCCCTGACTGGTTGATGCCTCCTGCTGTAGGGAGGGGCCAGGACTGGACACGTGGCTTCACTGGTACTGGAGCTGGCAGAGCATCCATCCCACTTTCGACACTGTACTTCTATTGATAAGCAGTGATAAGTATCAATAAGGATCACATCATACTGGGCCATTACGTTGAAATGGATGAAAGTTACCCCAAAATACCTCCATCAAAAATCCCACAACTCCAGTTCTAAAATTTACACCTAAAAATGCATGCAACTGCTTGGAGTCTATCTTTCTAAACCTACTAAAATCACAGAAGCCCCATTCCCTCCTCTGTGTACTACTTACAGGAAGTTCCCAATTGTGAAGCTAGATGTATTTTTTTTTTAACAGCTAAGTCTAGGGGGAGAGCTAATTAAAAAGCTAAAATATCATCTGTCCAATTATTTTTTCCACCACTCACTGTTGCCTCAACTGCAGTCCTTTCTTATTGGAGGAAGGTGGGGAAAGAGGTGGGCATACTTCCCAGGGGAAAACAGCTACAAGCTTCTGAGGGAGTGAAAGGAAGTGTCACAACTTGATGAGTATGGATGAGACGAGAAACTTTCTCTGTGCCTCTTGAGTAGCTGAGACCACTTCTTGCTCCGTTGCTTTACATGCTGCCATGATCTCCAAAGACAGTTATAAACCAGTTGGTCCTGGTCAGAGGCAGTCCCGCCCCAGCCTCCTGAGGCTCAGATCCCGTCTTCCTGGGGGTGTGCAGGCAGGCGCGTCTGCTGCCTGCCCAGGTGAAGTGCCCCATGGCTTGGGTGTACTGTGCCCCGGCAGCAGTTCCGACAGCACCCCCATCACACAGGGCTTGCCCCTTATGGAGACCTCCTTTGTGTGGAGCCCACACATGTGCACCCAGCACCCTTGAGGCACAGACCATGCCATTTGCTAGCTGGGTGCCTGGCTCTTGGCACCATCCCTGCCGGAAGAGTGAGCCGCCAACAGTGGGGGCGGCGGTGGGAGTGACTGAGGTCCACCCCCTGAAGCCACCACGGGCGAGAAGCATCACTTTCCCAATCAAGGAGGAGGGGCAGTGACGGTCCTGGCTCACAGGCAGTCCTGAGGAGTAAATGGAGGCACCGGCAGAGCCGAGAGCCAGGCCTGGGTGTCATAAATACTCATTACTGTGGGTCACAGTTTGGCTTTGATACAGCCTTGTCTGAGGAATGTGTAAAAGAATGAACCACAGATTAAAGACAGAGATCGAGCAGGGAGGTGCTCTATCCTTGTGGGCCTCCAGCTGGGAGATGCGGTGTCTCAGGTGTGCTCCACGGTCACCCTCTGCCGCAGGACACCCCACCTGACGGACACCCAAGCCCTCACACCTGCACCCACTCCCATCTCCTCCTTCCCCTCATAGTCCCCACAGAATTCAGGGGCCTCTCCTCCAGCTCAGCCTTCATCTCCAAATATGGACACAAAAGAGCAAGCTTCCAAGTAATGTAGGAAAAAAGCCCTACATCTGCAGCGCAGTAGCTGATGGAGAGACACAGCCAAGTGTCTCCCCTCCTCTCAGGAGACCCAGTCCTGGCTGTGCGCAGGTGCACGGATGCTCTTCTCTCCCACGGGCAGCGTCTCCAGCAGTGGCCACAGCCGGGAGGGCCTGGGCGGTGGAGAAAAGGGGTGTGCTCTGGGCAGGGGGAAAGACGCAGGCCCAGCACACGGGACACATCTTCACTTGCTGCTCACATCCTCAAGCAACGCTCCAAGTGCCCCCCGGTACTGATACACTCCAAGTGCCCCCCTGGTACTGATACCCTCTTGTACTTCTTAATGGGAGAGGACATACTCAGAAGGGAGCTTTAAAAATCCTTTTAAAAATGAGCCACACAGAGAAGCCACATGGAATAAAGGCTTAGGTAATGGTGTCTCAGCACTCTTCCTAATAAAGACAGGTGTTTAGGGTGACAGTCAAGGGTACAGAACCACAGGGCCATTCTGCAGAGCTCTCCTCCAGGGTGGGCTATGGAGCCCCTTGGGCAGGGCTGAGGCACTTCCTGGGAACTGCGTTCAGTTTCCTGGGCTCCCCTTCCTTTGGAGCCCTTGGCTTTCTACACCCAAGACTGTCAGGCTCCTCTGTCCTGGGATTCTGCAGGCAAGAATACTGGAGTGGGTTGCCATTGCCTCCTCCAGGGGATCTTCCCGATTCAGGGATCAAACCTGAGTCTCCTGCATTGCAAGCGGATTTTTTACCTCTGAGCCACCAGGGAAGCCCAAGAATTACCTTACCTACTTCCAAAGACAGCTGAGGTCATGTGACACAGCAGAAACTGTATGGAGCCCAATAGTTTACCTTGCATTCAGCTATTAGATGTTCTCTGGAGAAGCTTAGAAGTCCCGCTGGTGCTTTCCCAACAGGGTTGGGAGCTCACTGTCCGCCCTTCCTTTCTAGACCCTGCAGCAAAGACCTCCCACGGGACTGGTTTGCCACAGAATGAAGGGGGCCACCTACCTCCCAGCCTCTGCCAGGGCCCTGCTGGCAGCCTCTCCCCTGAGAACCTCTGGCTGGACCCCTTCCTGGTCAAGAACAATGACCAGCTTCCCAGTGAGCCTGTCCAGTGTGGACCTGCCAGCCTTCAGACCCAGGGAGGTAGGGAGTCTGGCGACTTTTGACCAGACACCCCACACCCCATCCATGGGTGCAGTCCAGGTCCCTGCAGGCTTTCCTAGTCAGTGCCGCCTGGCATTTTGTCCTCCTAGAAAGAGAAGAGAAATCCCTCTGAACCCAAGAGCTGGTGCTATCACAACAGGTTCCACCAGAAACCCAGACCAGAAACCTGCTGGTCTTTCATCATTTATCAGAAACCAGGTGGCCACCATCTTAAAACCAGAGCACTAATATGGCATAATTACTCTATAATTACTTGGTAATGTGAAGTCAGCCACTATTGGTCACAGCAGCACCTCTGGAGTTGAATAAGAATGACATGCGGCCTCGCAGAGAACAGACCCAGCTGGAGGCAGGCATGATGTGTCTAATGGAAGAGGCATCTATCAATACAACTAAGCAGTCACAGGACAGGGCATCAACTGCATTTCTCCCCATCAACAGTCAGCTGGATTTTTCTTCTAAACTGCTCATTGGTTCATGATACTAGAGTGGCAAGATCATATATACTAGATTATACCAGAAATCAAGACTCACAAAAGTGGCGTGGAGTTTTGTCTTTGACCTTTTAAACAAACTCACATATTAACAAAGAGTCAACATCTAAATAGACTTTTATTTTTTCTTTTACTTACTTGGACAGAAAAGAAAATTCATCAGCTTCCATTAGAGTCTCCCTAAGTGTTGGAAATGCATTAAACTCAGAAATAGTGGACCTCGTAGAAAAGCATCACAAATTAAAAATAGATTTCTCCATGTGGTAAAAGTTCTTTCAATCCAATTAAAGGACACGGCAAAGGTGTTTGGAAACACAATTTAAAATTTGGCCTACAATCCGTGGCATCGAGTTAAAGCCACAGGGCGAGGTGGCCATCGTGAACTGGGTACAGATACGATGTGATCTGGAGCATGCCGCCAGCAACACTTGTGATTAACTGAGTGACAACAAGGAAGAACATCCCAAAGCCTGAGTAGAGGAGGTGTGCATTTGTAAAAATAAGGGGGCGACACAAATTGGGTTGAAGGGAGATCACGTAACTTCAGAAATTACTCGTTTCTTATCTGTGGGGAGAGCCAGACCAGCCGACCACCCTAGCGGAGGTCTCCCAGGGAGACGAGTGAACCTTGGTTCAGAGAAGGCCCAGGTGTTCTGAGAAGTAAGTAGAGCCCTTGCTGCCAGCTGCTCATCATGGAGGCCTTTCAGGCTGGTGGTGAGCAGACCCCAGGCCCTGGGAGTCACACCCAGCCAAGCTGTACAGGTGGGTCTGCCAATGCCCGTCACACCATCACGAGGCGGGCAGTGAGGCTGGCCAGCACTGCCCAGGGACCACGTGAGAGAGAGAGAGTGGTCACCCACAGAGACAATCTTGTCTCAGCCGTGCTGTGTATTTTCCAAAACAAGTAATTCTGCCAGTGATGGCGTCTGTGCAAAGCTCAGGGCCCACAGGCCTCCATGGTCTGATGGACGCAAAGTACCCTTTCTGGCCCAGGTTCAGGCCCAGGCCCGTGATCATGCAAGAAGCCACAACAGGGTGGGGTGAGAGGGTGAGGACAGAAGAGGGACATTTCCTTTTACAGAAGATCTTGAGCAACAGTAAGAAAATAACCTGAAGATATATCTAAAAATAAAAACAGCGTCACACTTCACCGCCATCCTGTCACCGTCTTTTCCCCATACCCCAGCCACTCCGGGACAGGCAGGAGTGCCTTGTGCACACACCAGAGTGGCCCCACTCCCCATGCCAACACTGCCTTTCAGCGATGCCAGGCTGTGTTTCTTCTGCTACAAGCCCCGTTCTGAGCTGCCCACTCGAGGCAAACACTGGCAAACTCCCTGGGCTCCTACACACCCCCAGACAATCCCAGCTGCACAGGGCCCAGCTGGCTCCCTTCCCATCGCCCTCAGACACTGCGTGACCTGAACCACGCTGTGGACATCTTTCATCTTCACCAGCTCGTTCCATCCCTGGCGCGCATGATGGCAGCAGCCCTCCCAGATCCCCTGTGCTGAACAGGCTCCCCACGGCCTCCAGGGGGACTGCGAGGGTGCCCTGCCCTGCGCTGGTGGCACAGAAGGTCTGGCTCAGGGCCACACCTGCAGGGTGCTCACTCCAAGGTGGTGGCCACTCTCCGGAGGGAAGCCATGCTCTTCTCTGTGTGGAGACCGGATGGTGCCCCCCTCTGACCAGGTCCATCCTGGCGCCTCCAGAGGCCCTGAGCACCCTGCCTGGGCTGCGGCCACACACAGGGCATCCACGGGGCTCTGACCGGCAGGGCAGACATCAGGCTCCCCCGCCCCTCCCTGGACCTGGTCCTTACCTAGCCCGGGCCACGGCCAGGACATCAGAGGCTTGGAGAGGTATCCTCCAGGCCCAGCAGCTCTTGCACGAGTCTCTCACCGAACTGGGCCCGGCTGTACCTCTTCACGTGATAGGCGTCTGACATCTTGTACAGAATGTAGGCGTTATTGACCGCTATGCTGACGGCAAACCAGAACACCTGTTGCCAGGTCTTGTTCGGTTTATGAGAAATGAAATACCTAAGAGGACAGAAGGGTAAAAAGGGCTGACTCAGATGGGTGCCCAGGTGCCCTGTGCAGGAGAGATTCCCAAAGGCCTCGTCAGGCTCAACAGGATGCCGTCGGGAGCATGGGGGTGGGAATCAGGCTGGGGAGGGGGGAACAGGGACGGGAGAGGGCAGCTCTCACTGAGGCTCAGGCACGTGAACTTTACTTAAGATGAAAACAGTCCTGAGGAAAGGATCAGGTGGGAGGAGGCGGGTCACCGCAGGGGCCACTGAAACCAGGAGCCAGGCCTGTGTGGTGCGGCTGGAGCTCGGGAGGACACAGGGCTGCAGGCTTCCCTGCACAAGCGCGGTGCGTCCCAAGCCCCTCCTGCCACGACCACCCGCAACTCCTCGCTCTTCTCTTCACCACCCCACCTTCCCCCAGACGGAGGAGAGCTGTCACCTCAGGAGAGCCTTCTCTGCTGGAGAGCCCCGCCTCAGGACCCATCCCTGTGCCGCTGGCCTCTGCATGCATGTGTGTCTCGGCACCCCAAATGCCGGGTGTTGGGAGGGTCAGCAACCTCAGCACCACTGAAGCGCCCAGCCTGCGATGTCTGCTCCATCACACAGACTGCCCTGTGAGCACCGCCCAGGCCAGTGAGCTGCCAGGCAGGCCAGGGCTCCAGGAGACACTGAAGTGACTCTGAGGGAGTGGGGTGCCCTCTACACCTGGGCTTTTCCAGGAGGCCCAGCTTCCTGCACCGCCCTCCCCACCAAGCAGCCTGGGAGACGTCAGTGACCCTCAAGGAGGGCTGAGAAAACGCCCACCGCCCTCTGGGTTAGTCTCACCTTATTTTAGATTGTGAGGTTCAGGCCCAGTAGTTAACAGGCCAAGGTTCAGCAGCCCCCGATGTGGGCATGGGAGCTGCCTGGAGACAGCACTGGGGCATGTATATGTACATGCACATGTGTGTGATCCATGCCATGTGTGCATTCATGATGATACCGTGCCTGAGCCCACACTCCCTCGTGAAATGACTAAGTCACCACGGCTCACCCAGTGACGCGAGGGACCGCGCCCCGTCTGCGGAGGGGATGCTGCGCAGGGCCTCAGGGACAATAGCGCGTGGGGTCGGGCCCGACAGCGGACATGGAAGAAGGGGAACCGACAGGGCCACAGTGCGGGCGGCCAGGCGGTGGGGGGGGGGGGGGGAGCCGCTGACCTTGGGGGGACGCCAGGCTGAGGGCTCAGGATTTTCTCTCTCAGGGTCTTCATCTGTCAACTCTGACAAGGGCAGCTGATCACCCGGTAGCCCCCTGCTCTCGGCAGTGAGGCCCCTGCGACGCTCACCGGCGCCGGCTCACTTACTTGCTGTACTTGTCGTCATACTTGCAGATGTAGCTGAGGTGGGCCGCGAAGGCCTCCACGGCCAGCGGGCAGGGGATCTCCCCGCTCCTCCTCTTGATGATCACTCCTGCAGAGACAGGCGGGAGAGCCCCTCTGAGCCTCCCCTGCAGACCCCCATTCAGATCACGTTCTTCTCCATCCTGCCTGCTTGTCAAAACAGACAGCAGGGGAGGAGATGGGAAAAAACCACTATCAACAACATCACTGAAGCTTCAGGGGAGCTGAGGAAAATAAGGTCAGGTGAGCAAAGAACACGGAGCCACAGCACAGAGCAGGGCAGGGCCCGCGGCAGATAACGGCGCAAAGGCGAGTGTGAGTGGATTAGGCTGTAGCACCCGATGGGGCCCTGGGAGCAGAGCGGAGGCCAGGACTCACCGGCCCCCTCTTCCCTTCCCCAGGCTCCCGCTCCTTCCGCGAGGTCTGACAGCGGTGCGAGGAGGTGGCCACCACTGTCAGGGGGTCAGGGATCCGGTCCACCTGCTCTGCTCAAGGCAGGGTTCAGAAGAACCAGGAACCGCCTGACCCCAGGCTCCTCCACGCCTCCCCTGTGGACAGAACCCTTTACCCTTCACTGATTCTCAAACGCACTCTCTCACATGCCTTCAAACACCATATCCTCCTTCATACAAATGGAACTGAGTCCCAGGGTCACGACCAAAGTCACGGCAAGGGTGAAACATTCCACCGACCAGGAGTGAGAAGCAGAGAGAGATCAGTCGGCCCTCTCTAGCAGGTTGTTGTTGCCCAACAACCTGTCTTCCGAGACCTGCCCTGACTGGGGGACCATCCACTGCACCCCCAGAGGTGATGTGCGGGCTGGAAAGACGGTCAAGTGTGGTGGGGGTTACACAGCATTTCCTCTGAGCAGCCTGCCCTGCAGCAGCACCATGTGATGGAGAAGAGTGCCACTGTTTTCAGGGATTAGTTCACAGGGCTGTGAAATTTTAGCACTGCTTAAATATGTGTGGGGTAGCTCCTTCCGGCCGCCATCTCAGACGTGGGGTAGCTCCTCTCGGCCGTTCCTGCGCCATCGCAGCCTGGCACTCTCAGCCGCTGCCCCTGACCTCGGACGTGGGGTAACTCCTCTTGGCCACTGCACCTCAGGCATGGGGTCCTCCCAGCTTCTGCCCCTGACCTTGGATGTGGGGTAGCTCCTCTCGGCCGCACTATGTGCACCGGTCGCAGCCGCCTGCGACCTTTCAGTGCCAAGAAAATGCACTGGTCATAGCAAACACCCTCTTCTAACAACACAAGAGAAGACCCTACACATGGACATCACCAGATGGTCAACACCGAAATCAGATTGATTATATTCTTTGCAGCCAAAGATGGAGAAGCTCTATACAGTCAACAAAAACAAGACCAGGAGCTGACTGTGGCTCAGATCATGAACTCCTTATTACCAAATTCAGACTCAAATTGAAGAAAGTAGGGAAAA